>JALIZF010001687.1:0-591180 GCA_029948255.1 Telmatactis stephensoni | reverse complement strand
CCCCCCCCCCCTCCTAAAAAATGAATGCTCCCTAAGAGTGTAAAAAAAATTAAAATAAAAAAAATTCATGTTTGTAAAAACTGCAAAATTACAAGTTCATTCCCACCACCCATACTCTCCAGAGCACATTAATAATTTTTCTCTACAAAAGTGTAAAACTGTCCACAGGGGTTCCCAGACCTTAACAATTTGGGGTTCCTGTGCTCTTTGAATACTGACCCCACAGGAAACTCGGTACACAGGGAAGTCAAGGAGCCTAAAACACTTGGTCAATTATGACAGAAATTTCCATTGTTCTTTATGCATTCTTTCTTTTGTTTTACTAATACCCTGTTTTCATTCACTATATACTATTTTCTTGATTTCTTGATGACTTGATAGTTAACTGATAATTTAGATCATACTTCTCATATATACTAAAAGTCCTAGATGTTGAGTACATTTCTGTAACCACATGTCCTCTTAGAGGACTTTTATTTTGTTTTTTTTTGTTTGTTTGTTTTTGTTTGTTGTTGTTTTTTGTTTTGTATTGTTGTTGTTGTTCTCTCCTCTCCACTTAATGGCTTAAAACGTACTCACATTGAAAATCCTCAAATCATGATCTGGCCCAAGGATAAGCAGTTTGTTTTGCATTTTATTTTCAGAAGGAAAACGACATGACTCTAGAAGTCAAACCTGCTAAGTGAGCTTCAACAGTACTCCTATGCACCAAATGGTCAGCCACTTTGTATATATGGTGATCCCGCCTACCCCATTTGAGCACAGCTGCAGTCCCCTTTTCACAAAGGGCAAGTACAGTCAAGCAGAAGCAGATTTTGACTAATCCATGAGCTCAGTATGAATAGCAGTAGAGTGGGTGTTTGGTGACACTGTGACATACTTTGGTTTTCTTGACTTCAAGAAAAACTTGAAATAGGACTTAGCCCTGTTGGAATGGTGTACTGTGTTTGTGCATTATTGGGAAATGTGCTTACATGCTTGTTTGGCTCCTCAACATCGTCATTTGTTTGAAATTCAGCCTTCTTTTATTTATGACTATTTTCAAGTTTAAATCTGAAAGATACATGTATGTATAAACGTGAAAATTAATGAGTTAGGAAGTGTTAATGGAGAGTTTAATGGAGAGGTTTTGCTCTTTTGTCTCTGTAATTAATTCTTAATTCAGTAACTCACTAATTAAGTTGTTTGGTAGAATATGACTAGTTAGTAGTGGAGAGTACAGTGGTTTTCATTAACTTGTGAAACAAACTAATGTATACCCTAATTCACCCTTAGTCAAGGCAGCCTGCAATCACACCCTAAAGCACGGGCATGGAGCACTGGTACCAGATACAGCTTCTCCTAGAATGCGTGTTAGTGATATCCAGCTTGACCATTTTCTGTAGTTTATAACTAGTCCCCATGTAGTGCAGGATCTTCCATTTGGCCAATGCTACCTTCATTTGTCACATGGGAAGATCATTGAGACGCCAAACGTCATTAGAACAATGATCATTTCACAGTACGTACAGTATTGTGCAGTCACAATTCAAACCATTCAGCCACTCCACAATGTATCGCATACTGACAGCATGTCCAGCTTCCATGAGAAAAACCTTACAGGCATTAGATTAAATAGCAGCTGAGGATTCTACCACCTTCGATCACCTATTATTAGTTACAGCTAAGCTGGTTGAGCACAGTGCTGATCACCATGAGTCACAAAGACTTTGTATTCATTCTTCTGATGATGGCATAAGGATGCCAAAACATGTCAAGATTAAAATCGTTTATCGTATGTTTGAAAGTTATTTTTTCTACATAAATTAATTAGAAAAAATTCTAAAATTACTAATCTAATATGCAATGGTATCATATATAGTATACTGCAACATTTCTCATTAGGTTCATATAACAGAGGGCTCCAATAAAGCAGACCACTGCCTCTCGTTTGCACTAAGTGATGCTAAAGATAAAGACCTTATTGAAAAATGTGACCACACCCACGGCGAGTGCTGCCAATCCTGCGAGAGTTTGAAAGGTACCATAGCACCAATTAAATCTCTCCTGCATCCACTACAAACACAACCAGAACTCCAACAGCTCCGTCTCGAGCTGAAGAAAACTTCAGGCATATAAAGTTGAAGTTAAGTCATTAGTTAGCCTCAGAGCTAGCAGCTATCAATCGTTTAATATCGATACAAATCAATAAAAGTCAGCTCATTTGTATAATCGTTAAAATGTTTAAGAGTGAGTTTCTATCGATCAAAAGTTTGTTATAACCAGGCCACGCTAATGGCGACCATGCTGAAATGGGGCAAACACGCCAAAAATATTAGAATTTCCCATCACTTTCTGTAACTCTGCTTGATTTTTTTTTATTTATAACAACTTTAACAACATTTTAACAAAGAAAATCTCTTTGTTATTTATGACTGTTAATATGCTGAACATTCGAAGGCTACAAATAATATTGAGATACTGTTGTGACTGGATGTTGCATTACTTTGTACATCATTGCAATGAACTGTGAGACGTTAGCATATGGGGCGTGTAGTAGAGAGAGAATTTGTAGTGAGAGAACAAGCTAGCAAACAGAGAGTATAGAATAGGGGTGTCCCACACTACTTTTCGAGATAAGCAGCATGGATGTGTTTTTAATTTTTTGAGGAGAAAGTAACTCGACCAGAAGTGACTAGAAAAACATTTACAACTCCAATGACAATGAGATTCTACGAAGATTACAGTTACAAAAATATTAGCTAAAGCAATATTCTACACAAAAACATAGGTGCTTTTGATATATTAACTAAAAAATACGCAGTCTATGACTCCATATGGCTGCTTCTTTGGTCTATGGTGCAATGATGAATTATGGGCAATATAGTTGCTATGAATAACACACTATGAATAACACGCATGCTTTTATACGAAGGGTATACTGGTTGCCTGCATTGCATGACGTTGACACTCCGACCAAAAATATGAACTAATCAAGAACTAATCATCTCACATTCAATTGTTACTCAAAAGAACCGAAGAACTTCGCAAACCGATGTAAACTGGCGTAACCTGTTTCCATTAGTAAAGCAATTTGATGGGATTCCTGTGCCGAGCTAACTTATTTATGGACATTCAAGACGATGATATTTAAATACATTTTAGTGAAATGACGAGTTTTCATTTGAAGGTGAAAATAAAAATCACCTACTACATCAACCAGAGACCCTTCATTAGATGAACGACAGCTTTCCCTTATCACAATTTTAATTGCTTGTCTCAGTGCTTCAGGGCATTCTTGGTTAGGCCACGATCACTTTAGCTCGAATTACATAAACAAGCTATGTTTTCAGGCATTTGTTTTTGTTGTAGTGCCACAAACAGGAAGAAGAAGCTATCCGAACAAACATAAGAAAGTTTCTCTCTGTGTGTGCAGGAAAATATCGCTATGAATATAAAATCACAGTCATACTAGACATTATGTAGTGTAATGCAATTGACGGTCACTTGTCATAGACATAACTAGCGGGTCAGACTTGTACTACAGCCGTGCTCGGACTGGCTATTGCTTTAGATCAAAACGATAAATAAAATTCTAACTTTAAATCTCTCATTATATTCTGAAGTTTTAGTTAATGCCTTAATATACATCTCAAAGTATACAGTCAGTCGATTACAAGATTTGAAACTTAATAAAAAGCCAAGCCGTAGACGCACTGATTTCTTGCCGAGTTATAAATTAAAGAATCAGAACCGGCTGAGGCGACATGAATTTTATAATTTCGGTGATGCGAATCTCTTGCCTACAGCTACAACTAATTTCTACCTCAAAATAGTCTTGACTTTTATAAATCTGAAGTCATCCGAGGGCAGTTTCTGGTAGAATTCGAACTGATGTCCAGCTCTGAAACAGCGCTGACTGCGAGTTGCTCCATGTCGCTTGATATCAGCCAGATTCGTTCACCTCTCTTCTTCTCCTCCCCACCCTCCCCTCCCCTCCATGGACATGTCGAGCTAACAAAATAGTCTTGACTTTTATAAATCTGAAGTCATCCAAAGGGCAGTTTCTGGTAGAATTCAAACTGATGTCCAGCTCTGAAATAGTGCTGACCATGAGTCGATCCATGTCGCTTTATATCAGCCAGATTGGTTCACCTCTCCTTCTTCTCCTCCCCACCCTCCCTCCCCTCCATGGAAATGTCGAGCTAACTTATTTATGGACATTCAAGACGATGACATAGTGGCTTCACCTCGGCTTTGCTTCGAGGCAGCAGCCAAAAAAATCTCTTCATTGTTAAACTTTTGTATAGTGACACCCCACAAAAAGGCTTCTCAAATCAAACAAAATTTGCTACAAAAACCCATTGTTTTTAAAAACGCAATGAATTAGAAAAAAATTTACACTTACACTTTCATATAAGAAATTGAAACATATTGATTATATTACATGTACATTATGTACCTTCTACTATTTGGCTGTGAAGGAGATGTAATTTTCGAATTTTATTGCCTTGTACGTAACTAAGAAATCATATGACTCTGAAAAATTACAGCATGTACATGCGCATGTACTCAATGTAAAAGTTATATCTAAATGTTGAAAAACCAAATCAACGTTTTTACTCATGCCCAGCCTTTAGGCCGGAAACGAGTTATAAACTGCAAATGTTTTTTTTTTTTTTTCCTCTTTTCGTCTCGAGAATGCGGCATTCTTGCGCAATCGGTGACGTGTGCACTCCTGATTGGTTAAGAACGTAAGAAACAATGCCCTTCATTCTTCACCTTTGAGCACGTGCAAACTCTTCGTAGTGAAGGCAAGCCAGGAACTTTAGGAATGCAAGATGGCCGACTTCAAAGAAAATAGCTTTCAGAGACAGGCTTTTCCTACAGTAGAACAATGTAATTTGGAGCTTTTAACTCGAGATATACCTATATACTTATAAGAGCTTCAGAATGGGCTGTTATTTTGAGCTTCGTCTCCAATACTTTGACCAAATATCGAACTCTAAATGGAGTACTTGTTGGAGTACTTGGAACAATGCCCTCGCGATAAAGACTATTTCCTATGAGCTGGAAATTTACGAATTTCTCATCCTACATGTTGCTAAACGAACATACATAGAAGCAAGTCAATTATATTCCTCATTCAAGCATTCACGAGATCTTGAGAGGTTTTTGTACTGAATATTAATATCGGAGACCATTGCATGGAATTAGGTTCCATTGACCTTGTATTTTGCATTAGGTCACGTAACGTCTTTTATTCAATATATAAAACATCCGAAAAATACAGGATTTGTTATTGTGTCAAAACACCGTTGTAGAAGTTTTTACAGCAAACAATTGAGATACAATTAGATACTAGTGAAATAAAAAAAAATGAATAAAACTGGTATATTCACAGGGAATATTTTTGCATGTCGGATGGCAAACACTAAAGCCGCGGCTACACGAACGATTTTTTGCTTGCACAGGCGACGCGATTTTCTGAAATGATCGGTGAAAATCGCGCGTGTAGCCACCCTTGAACAAGCGACGCGACACCTTAAAAAATCGCCAAAAAAAGTCGCGAGAAATTCAAAGAGTTGAATTTTTCGCGACAAAGTCGCAGACTTTCTCTCTCATGTAGCCACTCCGCGACTTTTTCTTCGTACTTCGTACATTTAGGTAATATATTCACTACTTGTTCTTCAATTCTTCCAGATTATTTTGACCGACAAAACCACAATTTGTTTATTTATATTTTTGGATTTCATCGCCAACATTTATCGTCAGCTTTTTTCGCTTCGTGTAGCCACCACCGCGCGCCGATCATTTCAGAAAATCGCGTTGCCTGTGCAGGCAAAAAATCACTCGTGTAGCCGCGGCTTAATAGCTGCATGCTGACAGATTGACTAATCAGATATTCATAAAAGGTCTTATGTTACGGTTAACTATTTCCCGGAATGGTGAAGAATGCGTGAAACGGCTCCGCGGGGAAGAGGTCTCCCGAGGCACGAGTGAACGCACGTGTGCATCTAGTTTAGTTTAAATCAACGTTTTTAGTTTTGAATGTGCAATTTTTGGCATATTATGAGTTTTTTGGTGATTGTGAGATAATATTGGATCTTAGGCCTACTACAACACTTCTGTTGCGGGATGTACTTAAAAAATAACAGCAAAAAATAGATTCACTATTACAAATGCTTGTGCATGTACTTATTGTTGGGCTGTAAAATTTCTATCCCTAAATGTTGAAAAACCAAATCAACGTTTTTAGTTTAAATCAACGTTTTTAGTTTTAAATGTGCAATTTTGGCATATTACGAGTTTTTTGGTGATTGTGAGATAATATTGGATCTTAGACCTATAATGCGAAATCGCATCACCGCATTACGTTGGATGCTCTGTGACATATTCTTTACATCTTGAAATATCATAGACTTTTTGTTTTTGTGGGTGCTACTAGGAAAAGATCTCTTGAACTCTGTTTTTAATGGCAAAAAAATGCATGGAAAAGAGCTGTTTCTAATGTTTTTGGCGAATCTGTAAGTAGTGATTAAGTTAAAATGGTAATGCCAATAGCAGTAAAGCTTTTTTAAGTATAGGATATACAATTGTCGAAATTGGAATTTGTTTATTTTCATCCAAAATTCCTCTAACCTTTATTTCTAGTTATCATCAAACAAAGATAAATGTTTAACTTTGAATTGGCAATTAATAAAATCGAAAGTGACAAATGACACAATTATGGGACAAATGAGTAATACTAATAATACATTTAAATATTATTTCTTTGTTGCATTCCAAAATGGATATTATTTTTTTCATTCTATTAGCATTTAAATTGCTTTTTCTTGTTTTATAGGTGACTCAATTGGAGTTTATATATTTCTTGTCTAGTCTTGAAGAGGAGCAACTGAAGCTTATTGATGGAATATTACATTAATACCCCAAGTTGTAATTGAAGAGACAAAAGGCATCAGTAAAGGTGTTGAAGAAGTCAATAAAAGCAAATTGTCCAGCCTATAAATTTAAGAGCCTTTGTGGAGATTTAACCAAAGAAGAGGTGTATCCATTTTAAAAAAAGTCCATGAAAAGTAGTTAAGCTTACATGAAATGGAAAGAGATGCAAAGAGAATCAAAGAATAAAGGGAAGTGGAAAGATAGTTCATGGTAGGCACTGGTTGCAAGACTTGGGAGGAAGCAAAGAATAGGTATGCCAAACAAGTTATAGTCAGAATATAAACTAGAGATGATTATAACTCTCCACGAGTTGTGAGGGGACAAAATGTGCAAATGAGTCACTCACTCACTCACTCGCAAATGTGTTAACTATGCTACTGCGCATGCTCAATGTGATTGACCGCAGGCCAAAAGTAATGTGGGCTCTGCGAACAAGATGAAAGGAGTTATCATTTCGGGACTCCTGTGTTATTCAAATTGATGACATTTGCTAGAATTCTTTAGCCCATTGTACGGCGAAACTTGCTTTAGAATTGAACGATCTAAAAGCCGTCTTCTGTAAACAAGGTCTGTATTTAATTATTATCGTGGAGTGTTGAAATTCTACTTGAGAAGTCCTCCTCTATGAGTTTAAATTGTGGAGCCTTCAAGATGGTCCAAGATGACATGACAACTTCATGCTCACACTTTGCTAAGATTGGATGTGTCGGATGAATTGCTGATAGTTGATTTCTTATTCCTTGTGACATTTTGTATTGTACTACTCTGCTTCGAAAAATTTCCATTGCATCTAGAGTGAAATCCTTTCTGGGTGGAATTTTTTACATTGCTCTCCTGGTAATTAACTATGTTGTCATCAAGCAACAAAATTGTCGCTGCAAGTCCAACATCAAAGTCATCCAATTTGTACTCTATCAGCACAAGATAGAATGTTTAAATAAGCAGGAAACAAAAACGACACTAATTTGACTCAACTTTCAGTCTTTAAATGCAAACATGCTTCATTTTATTCACCGTGACCTTTGTACTTTGTGTAACTTGGCCAAAACGTAATTGTCATTTTGTAAAATCTATAGTGTAATTGATTGACTGTACAATTTGAGATGCATACTAGCTGTAACAAATACCTCAGATACTGATAAAATGAGAGATTTATAGTCATTTCTAACAGAAAGTGAATGCTGCAAGCTGTTTAAGTACTCATATACTGTGTAATGAATTGTATTTATCATTCGTTTGATCTTGGCATTGAATACGGTAGACAGTGTGACACCTTTGACCGTAATGTAACATACAATGAGTCTGATGTAACACGCATTACAGGATCGAAACCAGTGTTTGCTCCGAAAAGCGTTTATAGTATTTATCAGTTTATCATACATCTTCAGCAATGAATTCAGGTTTTGGCCATCATGAATGCTACAGTGAGTCTGATGTAATGCTCCATATCAAAGTATGCATGTTATTCATTGAAAAAAAAACCTGAATTATGATTGCTACTAAAGGCTAAGGATTATACAAAGGCACTTCATGGAAGTAAAAAATAAAAGCCCTCTATGAGGACATGTGGTTACTGGTAGTCAAAACATACAGCATCCACCGATCATCACCATGTCTACTATCATAGATTTTTAGAGTTATGGCCTAGTTTGCATTAATATATGATCACTCTTAGTACATATGGATAACTGGTCTTGATCAAGTCCCAACCATCATCTAATTATAAGTCAATTTCAAGACTGCCCATGCCCCCACTTCGACCCCACTGATGTATAGACAGTACTAGTAATAAACTGTACTGTATAAAACTTGTCTAAAAGGTTAAACATAAATGATGATCCATTGCAGCAAAATTACAGAACTGTTGGGAACAAGCATATATTCTCAAATACGAATTGTTTATTCACAATTGTCAAAGCATTGGTATTATTTTTACATCACAAGTGTTTTGGTATCAGGAAAATCTGGAACAAAAAGTTAGAGAAAAAACATTTGTCAATAGTACAGTATGTTTTGGATACCCATTAATCTAATTTACCGGTAATCTATAATGAGTAAATGCACGTATTTTGGTCGCTGTCATTTCGGTCTTGTCGAGAGACCAGAAAAATAATCAATAGGCAGAAAAATAGCCTCTCACAATCTGAAGTGGGTTTTAAAATCTTGTAATGACTGAATCCGATAAGAAATAATCGAGATCAAATCTTTCACATGCTTTATAGACTAATATTAGTACAATATCGGTTGTGCAGATAAAATCTACAAAACAATTAAATCATGAATTAAATTGTAAGTCTTCGAGTGCTTTTCTGTCAAGAAATCCGGCTCAATTTCACTGACTCAAATATACAACAAAGCCAAATAATGTCGAGAATAACAAAGACTTTTCCAAACAAATCAAAAGCGAACAAGTAAAGACATAAATGCACATGAAATCCACACGAGATTTTTTACATATCAAGTGACATAGCAGCATGCAGAGCTTGATTGTTGTCGAACCAATGAACACTGTGTTTCTGCCGGATCCACTTTCCGCTCAAAACCTTTCGCAAACCACCCCAAATCCTGAACAATTCCTTAAAAACAAACCCCTAACAGATTTGGTTAAAGCTGTGCCTGGTTATATGAGAAAAAGAAAGATAATTCGTCCTCTACTTACCGATGATAACAATATAATCACATGGAAGACATGACCGGCGAGTCTAAAATATAGCTTGGGTTTCCTGTTTCATTCCAAATGTCTTCGTCGACGCCGTATTTATCGAAAAACTTGGAAGATGTTTAATCATTGGTCATAAAAGGCAGGTATTTCTGGAAATAGCTCATATTTTTAAAAGTGATGATCGAGCACAAAAAGTTAAGTAAGCTTCTGACCAAGTTCACATGTTTTCCGTCTATTGACAACAATTCTGGGTCAGATCCGAGACAGACTAGTATTCTCCGAGTAACTTACACTCTTACTTACACAGATGATGACATAGTGCATTACTGGCTTATAAAGCCAGTAACCACAAAAAACTAAATGGGTAAAAAACATTCAGCTCTCAAAGCTTCATGGGCTTCCGCTCTGAACATATAGCTCAATCCATGAGTTATATCAGCAATTGGCGGTTTGATTACCTTAATTACACCCAGAAATTTTCAACCTGAAAACAAAAAGAGTACAAAAAATATGTACTGTTTGGACTAATGTCTAAATTTTGACTTTTTTGTCTCGTGATCATATATTATGCCAATCGTTGAACTTCTGCATTAAGTTTGAATGATTCTCATTTTTGTTTTGAATAGAAAGAGTCCAATATGTTGAAGAGTTGTGCCAAATAACCAGAGGTATCAAGCAAAGGTTGTTAATCTGACCCACTGGAAAGCTGGAAAATTAGTTGTTATTGGCAATTTCTAGATCAGATAGAAATATGGCTTGTTATCCATTTTCGTTTTGTTTTTGTTTAAGATTTCCAGGATGGGTGTCTGAAGATATCTTGCAGTCATTTAGAAGACAAGACAAACGGATGCTTGACAAACATATTGCCAGGGCATTAAATTTTGAGGTGAACTCTACAGGGACAACAGAGTCTGCCAGAGACATCTGCTCTAGTGATGGCACATCAAAGGTTGCATTGCTGGATGGTGAAGTGAGCAATGAGACAAATCTAATGGCCATTAGGAAAACTGCCCCCACATTCAATGGGGCTTCTATCATATTTCTAAATTTACCAAGGGTATGTCAGAGATTTTAAATTTTTGAATATATATTAAGTCAAGAACTGTTCTTTATTAAGACCCGGTAATACAAGCAACAAAATCACTCAACTTCTCTTCAGCAACATTGCTACAAAAAAAGTTGAAAAGCAATGTTGCTCATTTTTCCACACAAGAACGAACTTGTCTCGCAACAAAATAGTTTGCTGCAAGTTGAGTGAACCCTGACTTCTGATTGGCTTATATGGTCATGTGACTTGTAAACAAGCTGAATTGCAACAGTGAATGCCGCTTGGTACAGCAGGCATGCGATGGTTGCGTTTCTTTTGGGTTAAGTAGTGAAAGGTGATGATAAATTGCGTGGTGATGATTAAAAAGAAGCATATTGTACTTATTTGCCTCTCGAAAGAGCAATTCTCTCTGATTACCATTCACTATATATTTGTAAATAAGAAAACATATGGTTCACTTGTCCCTAAAACTTAAATTTGAATATTCGTCAACTTATTTTTTTGAAAAAAAAATCTACCAATTTCCCTAGTACAGATACCATGAATTCCTGGTGCCTTCTCTCAGCATCGTTTTGCAACTTTACCAGGGTTTCTAAGGCCTTTTGATCATTTTCCTTCGACTGTCAAAGGGCTTCTTGCAGGTTCTGTAAAAGCTCTAGTAATTTATCACTTACGTCTTTTCCTTTTTCCTCTCTCTTTTTTCGAGAGTTCATCACCATCACCATCACTTTTCTTTTTGGACTCCTTTTTGTCTTTACCAGATAGGCATTTGTAAAGTTGTTCATGGTCCTCTGATACATCTTCGTCCTGAACGTCGCAATCGTTATTGCCCATTCCTGCCTCTTGAACAAACTTTGGGTTGACTTTATCAGACTGTCCTATAAATTCATCTATGGCATCAAAGTACTCAAAATCCATCCTTCCACAGTCTGTTGTCATTGTTATCGCTGACAGCCTTGTATTTATCAAACAGTGTCTTTTAGTTGAACCAGAGTCTTTGTTGTCTTGGCGCTGTTGTCATTGCAGAGTTGAATGTAGTCGTCGTAAATTACTTCCCAGGCACTCTTTTTTTCCACAGCTACTTTTAGTCCTTGTGAGTCTTTCACAGTTCTCCTTAAGGCGCTGTTACACTGTGCAATTTTCTCAGCAACTTGTCTCGCAACGGCGTTGCAAAACAAGTTGCAGAGAAAATTATGGCACTGTTACACTGTGCAATTTTCCCCAACAACTTCCCCAGCAATATTGCAAGTTGCTGGGGAAAATTGCACAGTGTAACAGCGCCTTTATAAGCTTCTATAAGCAGTTTGATCTCCTTATTATCCCCTCGTTTACTCGATGTCCTGGTTGACAATTCGCCTCATGTGTTGTTGTTGTTGTTGTCTTTAGGGGAGTTTGGCTGCCCATTTAAAGAAATGTCAGGTGGTTTCTAGCCAGGACATAGAAACAAACTGTCCACTATTACTGGTACTCGGAGTTAGGGTTGTGTTTTGGAAGTACAGTACTGGTTGTTGCACTTGGTTGTTAAATGCTGGTTGACTGGGGAAAGTACCGTAGTTAGTTGCTTGATTAGCAAAGAGCCAGACAAGCTGTCGCTTGAATCAAAGTATATTTGAAATTATAAATGGTCTGGTCCAGAATTTCAATATTAAAATTCAGTACAAAAACCTCTCAAGATCTCTTAAATGCTTGAATGAGAAATATAATTGACTTTCCTCTATGTGTCTTCATTTAGCAACATGTAGGATGAGAAATTCGTAGATTTCCAGCTCAAAGGAAACACTCTGAATCACAAAGGCTTCCTTTCAAATACTCCATTAAGAGTTCAATATTATAACAAAATAACAGCCCATTCTGAAGCTCGTATAAGTGTCTAGGTATATCTCGAGTTAAAAGCTCCACTTTACATTGTTTTACTGCTGGAAGAGCCTGTCTCTGAAAGCTATTCTTTGGGTTGTCCACCATCTTGCATTCCTAATGTTCCTGACTGGCATTCACTATGAAGAGTTCGCACTCACTCAAAGGTGATGAATGAAGGACATTGTTTCTTTACCAATCAGGAACTGCAACACATGACCGGTTGTGCAAGAATGGCCTTTTCTCGAAGCAAAATCAGAAAAAAAAGAAAAAAACATAAACATTTGTAGTTTATAACTCGTTCCCGGCCTATGGCCTGGGCACGAGTAATAAGAGGAAGGAAGGCCAGGTCTGTATGTCTCCACTATTTTGTACACTAACATGTATGTCTCCAATATATTATACCCTAACATGTATCATATTTGTAACAGGTTTGTGACTTTCTTCGTGACAGCAAAGTAGAAAGTGTTATTTTGAAGTTCCAGAGTGAAAATATATAGATTATTTTAATGTCTGATGCATATGTATAATCATAATAAATCAACATATACTGGATAATATTGTACTTTCTTATCTACAGATTAGAAATTACAAATTACAGTCAAAGGACATAAAGCATGCCCATCTAGAATGCATTATTCAGTACATTCAATTTTTGACTTCATATTCTTTGTTTTATAATATTTCAGTAATTTTTTTCAAAAATTAAATCACATCTTGAAATCTGATTGGACTGGTTTATTATGGGCTTTAGGTAATTCTCTGCTTTGTGTCATGAGAAATATTTGGTAACAAAATGTAAATTTCCACTCAATTTTAAATTCCACTCAAGGTATTAGATCTTGTTTATTATTAGATAGCAAGGAAGTCAAAAAATATCATTGCATTTCTACACATTGCAGGCTTATTTGATGTTAGTAAAATACATTTTGTCATTTCTGTTGTCAGTGTCTCGTTTAAACCCTTGAAAATCAAGCGAAAGTTTGTATCCAAGGAAACCATTTTGTTGATATTTGATCTCCTTTTATATCAAGTTACCACTTATGAGCATGCGTATTAAGGTTTATGATTGAAAACCACGCGCGATATTTCCGTTTTTTCCAGTCTTAATCAAAATGGAGGCAGTCTGTGAGAATGCCCTTCTCTGTTTCGAAGCAGAATTTGTGAAGAAAGGGTAAGTATTCTTTGGTATTTAGTGATTACAACACTTAATGTTTGATGGTATTATTCCAATAAATTTTTGCATGATTTGTCGAAAGAAACATGACTGTAATTGATTTTTACTGTTGTTTTTGAAACAGTTATCCAGGAATCCCTCGTGGTTTGAGGCATATTTTGGAGGGGTTTCAACTAAAACAAGAAGAAACCCCAGATCAAGGAAGGGAGCGTTTGTACAAACGAATTTTTGGTTTTATGTGGGTAAGTTTACCTCGTGTTCAGTCAGAAGTCATAAACATACTGGAATGTTGGTTGATTACTGGCAATTTCTGACCGTGGTAACTCTTTTCAATCGTTTCCACTCATCCTGAGTTGTTATTCTAAAGCATTGCTATTTCTTTATCAGTAGTCAATTCTATTAGTAGACTTTGTTTGCGCGTAAACCCTGTGTTACATAACCGCGCTTTTTACTATCTAACCTCCAGTATGTTTGCTAGTTGTTTATATAGCAAGGCAAACAGGGTTTTCATTTGGCTGCACTCAGCCTAGGCAAACACTAGTGTAACTGGGTTTCTTTGACAAGCAAACTGACGTTTTCCCCTTTGTTATTTTTGACACTAATTTTGACGGACTTATTATTATGTGGTTTCAAAGTCGATCTTTTCAGGTTTGTCAGGATGTTTGTCTATTGTTGTCAGGATGTTGCAATACTTGATTTTGTGAATATGCAAATAAATTGGATAGCGACAAACTGTTCTAAAATTATGCGTTGGACTGAGCACGTTTTTGAAGACCATTTTTTGTGGTCAAATTTTGTTGAATCCATTTTTGTGACCAGATTTCGAGGTAAGTATATTTCAAACAAGTTTTAATACAATGTCCAACGTTGATTTGATTGTTAATGGAAGTATTTGTCAAGGTAACGATTGCTTTAGAGATGAAGATAATGTGCTTTTATGATACCCAGAAAAGTGGACAGTCTTGAAGAGGTCAAGTCCATTTGGAAGAATGGACACAGAGACTGTCCTCCACTTAAGGAATGGACCTCCGAGATGAGGAATTTCAAATCGTCCAAGGGACGGCATGTATCAATATACAGCCAAAGAAAATTCATTTATAAATTGTACAGAGATCACAACTTCAGCAAGGCTAGTATTACCGAGAAATACAGTGAATGCAAACCAGGAAAACTTTACAAAATTTTGAATTCCAAGCAAAAGTAGCGGTTACAAGGAAGATCATGCCAACACAATCACTGTTTGTGTTAGTCAAAATAGTGTTTTGAAATGTAATTGGCTGTTTTGTAATGTACAAATAAAGACACTTATTCTTATGTCATGGTTTTGTGTGTTTACCCACATCGCCTCATGCATATCGAAACAAAGGGTCTTTAAAATCTGATTGGTTGATTATAGTGTGACAGTGATAAGACAGACAGCTAATGGGTTTCGTATCAAACGTGCGTGCCCCTTTTGATGAAGTTTATGATGAATCCCCATTTCATATCAATGACGTTTAAAGTTATTTTAAGGCTTTTTTTCAAAAATGAGTGATATCATAAATTTGGCATACTGTGTTGTGATTACATTGGAGAATTGCACTCAAGCACACGTGCATATATAAAAGGGCATTGCGTTTAAGTGAGAATGTGAAGCACTGTTGCAGTGTTGCACTGTTTGCCCTGACCTCTACAGTGCTGAACATTCATTTTCCCGACCCAGAACTGTAGTGCGCAATATGGCATCGAATACAGATGCTAAAGAAAACGAAAATCTCGAAAAGCTGTACCAGAAAGTGTAAGTGGTCGTCTGGAGGTGGCAATTTTCTCTTTCAGTTGCGAAGCTGGATTACGGAGCTACCACAAGGTTCCTGGTGACCCTATAATAGGAGTTTGTTGTTTTTTTAGGGCGATTGTTATTGTGTTCAAGCCTAAAGACTCTGGAACAGTTCCATAAGAATGTTTCAGAGATAAGACTGGGGGACTGGAAGCCCGGGCAGATGCCTACAAAGGAGTTGTGGATGCTTGCATCCTCGCGACTCAAGCACCTGAAATCGTGCGGTGCTTTCTCGGAATACTCCTGTCCCTCCGTACCGGTCCAGCTTTTACACAAAGAGTAGGAATTAGGTGAAGACGACCGACTGCTCACACAGTTCCACTCGAAACTGAGCTGTGTAAAAGAGTTGAATCATGAACGGACCATGGTGCCCCAACATCAGCCAAGAGAAAGCGTTTGTTTGCTCCTATAAAGCCCATGTTTGTGACAGAGTATCGCTTTTTTGAAACTGTAAAAGTTCTTAAGGTGAGAGTTAATGTATACATGAAATTCGTCCCAGGCACGGGAATTCACAGTTTTTTATGAAGGACTTTTTCCATTCCTCCTTGGATTTGGGAAGAGTAACAGTCATCATATAAGTTTTTCACAATAGTTTTTGTGACATGATTAAAAATTGTACATGCAGTTGAAGTGCCCACACCAAAAAGATCCCATGTGGTAGGCGGTAAAGGGTGAGTCCACGTTGACACTTGGGTGGCATAGGTTCCTTAAATTTTGTCGTTTCCTTTTCAATATCATTTTTCACTGCATCTAGAATAAAATAAAATGTATCCCTTGTAACACGCAGCCTTTTTTAAACTGCTCATCCGTCCAATACTGGTAGCCATAATCCCACCATAAACTGTTTCGTTGTTCGTTTGCCCTCTTTGGACTTCTAAACCGGAAGAATAAAGAAGAAGCCTCAGTACAAACTTCAATTGGACTTTTTTCCTCAATAAACATATACTTAGATGCAAGAGATTTCCTTAGGTTCATAAACATGAATTCATTACTGCCACATCGCTTACGGTTTTTCAAAAGCAAATTTTGACATAAATACTGAAAGGCTGCCATATTGATAATGTCCTTGGTAACCTTCCCCGGCTCGCCCCAGTACTTTTTTGTCGTTATGAGCGACAAACTTACTCATAATCCATCCAAATGTGAATTTAAGATGAGTAAATGAGGAGTTTTTTCGTCTTAAATTCACATTTGACGATCAAGAAACCCATCAGACGAGTTTTCCATCTCACACAGCTGTTTCATTGAATCAAAAAGTGGACATTAGGTTCTAGACTCCGAAACGCGTGTTTTCACTCGGTCAATGTCATGAAAACGAGGCTTTAAACATGCGAGACTGAAGGAGAAGGCACTGAAATGAGCGGTAAAAAAAGTGCATTTTCACTTGTTTTGAGTAGTTTTTAAAGTTGGTTTTCGTTGTTCAGTTATTTGGTCCATAATGGACTTTTCGGTGAGTTTTTAGTTGGAAATTGATAAAAGAGACGGTATCTTTATTGGGTTTCTAAAGACCCTGTGACGAAAGGAGCTTTTGTAAACACGCTCTGAAAGGCACTAAAAAGGTGGAATTTTTGCCTGCTTCGGAAGTTTTTCCAGCTAAAGGTATGTCTTTATTGTATGTAGCATTTATATCTTCTAGTAATTTTGCAAGTGTTGTGTACCCAACTAGTTTAGAATGTATGTTTTTGGGTGGGCATTGCTAGTTGTGCATGTTTTTTTGCAGGAAATTCATGCTGTATGCATTTTTTTGAAAATTTTTGCCCGTTTGGATTTTTTGTTTGTTTGTGTGTGTTTTTTGTTTGTTTGTTTGTGTGTGTTTTTTGTTTGTTTGTTTGTTTGTTTTTGTTTGTTTGTTTTTCATTTCTATTCAGTTGAACCAATCTTTCATGCCTTATTTTGTTTCAGGGGAATTCCTAGTTCACAGTTCATGGCCAGACCTTTCTCTGGTGGGATCTCTATGCTCAATCCAGACTGACAGATGGATAATGAATAAACCACATTGAAGCTATACAAACCAATAAGATTAACCTCTCTAGTAGTGTGTGTGTGTGTGGGGGGGGGGGGCTATAACCCTTCAAGAAAAAAGCCCTGTTTTATTATATTTTCAACTGACAATTTGTGACAATCTAGCCTGAAATGTACATAATCTGTAGAATACCATTGGAGATTTGTCCTCAAGAAACTTGCTTAGCATCTCCTGCTTTGTACTCACTAGAACGAAATAAATCAGTCACTAACTACATTTCAGCAGTTTGGAATATGAATAAAGTAGTAAATGTTTAAGAGAATCTTTATTGCCATTTATTTGAATGTAGTGACTATGACAATCTAAAAAGCTCATTTTTGCCATACTGAGTCATGCTTCACGCTTGCACTTACATTGCTTGATAATGCTGGCATTTAGTTGTATGGCCTCCTTGTTTTATACTATTATTAATTAAAAATGGTCTGCTGCTATGGTTGTTAGCTAGGTTTGTGTTGAGATGGTACTGTTAGAAAAAAATCTGGGGGGGAGCTGCCCTTGGGATAAGGCCTAGCATAGCATTAGGACCTAGTTTTAGGGCTAGCTAGTTCATGTGATAGCAAGAAGTACCAAACTTGGTCATGATAGATAAACTACCCTTCTACTACTTAGTATGAATAGCTCCTCAAAGTCTACCTCTCTAGCTTGGTCTCGAAGATCAACTTGGTCCAACTGCAACATCCACCTTGGACAAAATGCTGACCACCATCTAGTACCCTCCCCCTACACCTTGATACAGTAGATAAAATGGTCAAGATATGTTGTTAGTCTTAAGAGTTTTTTTATTCCGTAGTTTATGAGTCAAAAACACCATTAGTAATAAAAACAATTTTTAAGTTGAAGCCTTTTGTTTGACTGTCCTTTTTGCTCGCCTCTGCACTGTGGAAGCACATCACATATATTCTAAACAAAGAAAATGCTCTAGAATTCTAATAATGAGGTTTGCTTGATTGCTTCAGGGGCAGATCCTGGATCTGGAGTAGGTATTTAAAATTTAAGAGATGCAAATTTTGCTATACTAACCAACGAATTCCAAGCTAGAACAAGGGTTCGCAAAAGGAAAGGGATCCCAAGGGACCATCACCAAATTTGCCCCGCATTTGGATTTCTTACCGCATTGAGCAACATGTACACAGAACTCGAAACTCGAGTACTTTAGACGATGAAAGATGATACTTTTTTGCAGTCAAAAAAGTCCATATTATAAACGTACAACCTTTTACTGGTTGCTCGTGAAGATATGTCGTCTTCAAAAGGTCGCATTTTGTACTGATATGGACAGTCGGTCACTTACTGTTTCATTAGTTTCGTTGTTAGCTGAGTATGTCAGAAGTTGTGGATGTTATCAATTGTGGAACATGTTCTAGCCTTTTCTGGCTCTGGGGATCGTCACCACTAATATCAATACCAAAAACTTATTGATTTTTCTTTAGTATTTCCATCGTTATTGCAGAAATTCCCATTGCAGACACAACATCATATTTTTCAGTGAAGCAACATAAAAATCTTGCCTGGCCATCCCACGTTGATAAAAAAACCTGAAAATATGTACAGTAAAAATGGGTTGTAGTTAAACGTCATTTTCTCTTCAGGAAAAATAGTTAGCTAATAGACGTTTATTTATTAAAAGTCTAAGAAAATATCTTACCACCAAACAGAAAAAGTTCTGTTGCTTCGTAAATACCAACGTTTTATCACAGTTTTTGTGGTTACTCCCGTCTAAAGGACGGAGTACCACTATGCTATGGCGCGATGTAAGCAAGGGTGGAAGTAAGGAAGTCTGTAAAAACCCGAACACCCGACTCTTTTCCAAGATTGGTCGGATCTTCCGATGCCAAATACAAACTGAATATTATAGTTTGAAATACCACCATTGACTAGAAGCACTCCCAGACATATCCAATACACACGGTTGTTTAAAGAAGAAGCCTTTCAGATCATTAAATTCCTAGTATTAGCACAAGCTATTTAAGGAGTAAAACCATCGGACTTTACCGAAGCAAGTTAAGCCATGCCTTACGCAATAAAATAGTAGAATATCGCATTGCCGTCGATACTGACGAGTAAAAACCTTCGTCTGAGTGCTGGACTTTGTACATCGTTGTCAAACAACAAAAATCTTTTCAAGTCCAACATCGAAGTCAAATAAGCTTTTAGAGTTCGTACTCTGTCAACACTGCCCCGAGCTAGCGAGCGTCGTGAAGACCATCGAGTCGAAAACAGCAACAGAAAGGGATATTGAGTTAGTTTATTGGATTAGTGTTTTATGGAGCAATTTCTTTTATATTTATAGCGACATTTTACTACAGAGAGAAGCATTTTTGCATTGTTTTGTAACCACACGTTGATAATAAATACGCAAAATTCACAATTCGAATAAGTGTAACTTCTGGATGGTCGAGTGGATATACCGAGTGGCTTCCCAAGCGAAAGGTCCGGGGTTCGAGCCACGGCGGTGATCCTTTTTTTTTCACTTTTTTCCCCTTTTTCACCAATTTTTTTCTTTTATAGCTAATGACTCTATTTTCGCTAAATAAATTATTGATTTATTGATTTAGATTTTTGTCTTCAAATGAGAACTGGTTATTTTACCCAAATATATATTGTTTGGGCTTCCTGTGGTCTTTTTGTAGCTAGAGAGAGTACAATTATGCTATTGCGGGATGTAAGCAAGAAAGGAAGTCTGTAATATTGTTTCTTTGAAATATAAGAAACTTTTTGTATTAGCATTATTAATTTGAAAAAAAATTGTGCAAATTTAGTACAAAATCACTACAATTTTGTGAAATTTCTTACAATTAAAGTGTTCAATGATTACATTGAATGCATTCTAATGCTATTTGCAACTAAAAATTTGGAGTAACCACATGAGCTCTTTGAGCGCCTTTAATTCCAAAAAGCAATCATAGCCACGTGAGTCGTCGTTCACCGAAACGAGGGAAAATGTTCTTTTTCAAATTGTTTGTCTTCAACATTAAAGAAAATCACGAAGACACAGAAAAGAACAAGATTTCTGTATATTTATGAAAATCAATATTACTTCAAAGCAAGAAAAAATGGCCATGTTTTGAGGACACGCTAAAATTCAAATTTGTCGCCATTTTGGTTGTTATGGAATGCACTTGCATAGCAACTGGAACCTAATGTCCACTTTGAAACAGCCGTGCTCAGACGAGTTTTCTGTCTGTAGTTTGAAAACGGCCAAAGAAATAAATATAAATGTCACAAAAACAAAAGGTGGTGGTCCTAGAAGCATTGATGTACCCTGAAGCTTCCAAGAAATACATCATAGACAAAGGAACAAGGCTTTTTTTCCTGATGGAAATTCAACCTAGTCAATTTTAAAGGGGATGTACTGGGTGACACTGACACAGATTTCACTATTCAAAAATATTATGATCAATATAAACTTACAGAACTTTCTCTGCACCTTGCAACTAAGAAAGCTCCTATTGACAAAAGGAAAACTGTTTAGACAAAGTCAACTAACTAAAAAAGTGCAAGGTAATGCTGATCAAGATGAGAAATACCAGGACATCGGAGACTCTGATGATGACAGTTTCACCTCAGATATCATTTCAGCATCTTCTTCAATTGGAAGAACAACACCTACTACATGTACTTCAGCAACATCTTCTACAACTGTCAAAACAGATGCTACATCATCTTTAATTGGCAGTTCTAAAGAAAGACAACTCATAAAAGAGATGCAAGATATTGAATTCCAAAAAAAAAACTGAATTTAAAATAGTTCAAAAACAAACTTCAATAGCTGCCAAAAATTATCATGAGAAAATAAGGAAAGAAAAAGACCCAATAACTAATAGCAAAAGGACAATTTTTACGCTCAGTACATAATAAGAAAAGCGAGTGTTTGAAGTCCACCGTGCTCTGGTGTTTTTTTTGACAACTTTGACATTACTTTTATCGCTTCAGTAGAAAAAATTATCACTTATTTCGAAACATAAAGAATAGATTATATCCAGACGCAGTCATAGATGTTTTTGAAAACAAAACAACAGAAATACACAGTCCAATAGATTTGTTTGAGCGATTTATTTTCAGCTGAAGTTGTCAGAACAAATTATCCAAAAAACACCGGTAAAAAGGTATTCAAAACATAACCAAAAAACCCAGCAGGAATAAAAACAAGACCTGTCAAAGGCCGGATGAGCTCAACTGAGCCAACGGCCATCATGCATCAGTGAGCTTTTATTTTATTGTTTTGATTGTAATTTTAAACAGTAATTTGTAGTGCAGTAATTTGTAGACAGTGTATTTTAAAATTGATTTTCATGGTATGTGTGTAGTGGCAGCCCAAGGTGCCATCCTATGCTCACAGTCTACCATGCATGTTATATGTTTTTGTAAAGCACCTAGAGCAGATTTTGGATAGGCGCTATATAAGTGACCATCGGGTGATGAATCATCTGCTGTTCATGGATGACTTGAAGTTGTATAGTAGATCGGAGGAGGAGTTGGAGAGGTTGATTGAGGTGGTTCAGGTATATTCGAGGGATATTGGGATGGAGTTTGGTTTGGACAAGTGTGCAGTGTTGGTATTAAAGCAGGGAACTAAAGAACGTTGTGAAGGGATTGTTTTGCCTGATGGTCAGGTAATGAGTGAGATGGACGAGAATGGGTATAAGTACTTGGGTGTGTTAGAAGGGGCAGATATCATGCAGAAGGAAATGAAGAAGAAAGTAAGAGATGAGTACTTGAGAAGGGTGAAGCTTGTGGCAAAGTCGAAGTTGTATGGTGGTAATTTGATCAAGGCGATCAATGCTTGGGCTGTCAGTGTGGTAAGGTATAGTGCTGGGATTTTGGACTGGAGTGATCGGGAGTTGAAGGAGATGGATGTAAAAACGAGAAAGAGGTTGACAATGTTTGGGGTCTTTCACAAGAAGGGGAGTGTTCCGAGGTTGTACATGAAAAGGAAGCATGGTGGTAGGGGGCTGATCAGTATTGTTGACTGTGTGAGGGCAGAAGAGCTGGGTTTGTTTGGGTATGTTAAAGAGAGTGACGAGTGGATGCTAAAGGTGGTTGGTGAGTCGTTGCAGGTTGGTGAGACAAAGAAGGAGTATAAGAAGAGGGTGCAGAAGGAGAGGAAAGAAAATTTCCTAGAGAAGAGGTTGCATGGGAAATTCATGAGGGATGTGAGCGAGGTTGCTGATGAGCGGTCTTGGCAGTGGTTAAGGGCCGGGTATTTGGGTAAGGGCACTGAGGGGTTTGTTATTGCAGCACAGGAGCAAGCTCTGAGGACAAGGTTTTTCCGGGCAACCATTCAGAAAGAGAATGTGGATCCAAAGTGTAGGGTTTGTGGGAAGGAGGTGGAGTCTGTTGGCCATTTGGCAAGTGGTTGTAGCGTTTTGGCCCAGAAGCAATATAAGAAGAGACATGATTGGATGGGGTTGCGGGTGTATTGGGAGTTGTGTCGGAAGTATGGGGTGAAGTGTGCTGATGTGTGGTATAAGGAGGTTCCAGATGAAGTTAGGATTTCGGATGATGGAGAAGTAGAGATTTGGTGGGACAGGAGCGTCGAGACAACACAGAAGATGGAACATAATCGCCCAGATGTTACTGTGTTGAATCGGGCGGCTCATAAGTGGACCTTTGTTGATTTCTCGGTGCCTTGGGATCGCAATGTGATGGTGAAGGAAGAGGAGAAAATTGCCAAATATTCTCCTCTTGCAAAGGAGATACGAAAGTTGCACCGGGTATCAACAAAGGTGATTCCATTGGTCGTTGGCACTTTAGGGGTCGTGTCAAGCAATCTTGAGGGGTACTTGAAAGATCTCGGTATTCCAGATGTGCTGGGTGGCATGCAGACATCTGCAATCATTGGCACCACCCTCATTCTGCAGAGAGTGCTTAGTCTCTAAGCCCCAGGTCATGGGGTTGAGGCTAAGTGGTATTTTACACCTGTAGTGTGAAATTAAATCTCCACTCAGGTTGTCTATTTATAGAAAGTGCTTATTATTATTATCATTATCATTATTATTCATTCACAACTACAGCTTCATTTTTATTCGCTGGCTATTTTTATGTACTTGCTCTTAAATGATTTGCCTCGCACTTTCAAAAAATCAAAAAATCTGCTCTATTTATTAAATAAATAAATAAATTTGGGGTAGCTCATCACCCTTCCTCGCAGCCAAGTGCTGAATTACGAAGGGCGCAGCTCAACGTGATCGAGTCGAAGGTTTACAAGGGCGCTTTCATTACAAGACAATTGAACAATCACACATTTACATACAAATTTACATACACATACACATAGCAGCCACCATACGACTCATGTCTGATCACGGAGCACAGCTTAGATCGAAACTAGTTCATTTTTACTGAGGGAGGAAAAACCGGAGAACCCGGAGAAAAAACCCTCGAAGCAAGGGAGAGAACGAACAAGAAACTCAAGCCACATGTGATGCCCCGTCCTTGGATTGAACGAGGGACCACAGCGGTGACAGACCGGCGCTCTCACCACTCGGCCACCCTTGCTTCCCTATTGTTTCTATATCCACTATGGGATTCAAGCAAAATTCATTTCCCGACTCGGGAATTCCACGTTGAATTGCACTCGAAAAAACAATATCGTTTTTCTCGTGAAATTCAAACTGGAATTCCCTCGTCAATGAATTTTCCTATATAATTAATAATAATATATAATTGCTACATAGTTGTTTAAAAATAAGTATAACATTTATAGTAGTCTTGAGGATTTTGTATGGCATATTTACATGACATAACCGTTCTACTCTTAGTATCCTCTGTATCTTCAGTAATATTTTATCAGTCAAGATCAATCAAGATTTTATCAACCACTACACTACAAGGACCAACCACACTGGCAACATAGCCAGTATATGAAGTGTAGTAATTGATATGAATTTTTGTATTGCGTCTCTCAAAAAAATCAGGCTCTTTGATATCTTTAAAGTAGTTTTCGAGGTTTTTGGGGTCAAAAATAATTCTCCATAATAGTGCACGTTGTAAGAAATGTTGTAAAAGTATGTGATCGCATGTTTTCAAAGTACGCACTCGCATGTTTTCATGACTGCGGCAAGTCCAAAAGCTCCATTTTTTTCAACCAAAAAAACAAATTGAAAACATTCTTTCGACTTTCCTCATATCTGGTCTGTAGCCAAGGTTAATATCCTCCCCCCCCCCCCCCTAAGTTAGTCATATTATGGACAATGACTGACAGTAGAGTGCATTTGAGTGTTCAATGAAAACATTTTGCACATTTGTTTTGACAGTTTGAACATGTTGTTGATAGGCAATGTCAAGTGTTGTTAGGGGGCCGAGTCGACGTTCGATCACTAATTTCACACATTCTGAAGTTCTCACAGAACATTTCAAATCTTCAAACAGTGGATTCCACTCAATGATGCTTGAATGTTCAACCATTGAACAGTGTTCTTTCATGAGCTGACAAAGTTGATGATCCAGTGTTTGTAAGCTTTAACTAATTTTTTTTATAAATCTTGTCACTCAACTCATAGAATGAACATGGCAAAGGCAGAGTACACACAACCACCCTTCAAAAGCTCTTCAAATTCACGACGAAAAAAAGACAGTGTAGCTTTTCTATGGATGCTGTCTTTCCATTCCTTTAAACTCTGGTTAAACAAAATAGCTTTTCTTGTAGTTCAGGTACCATCAAACCAAACATGGTTCGTAGCTTAATTTCTAGGTTCACTGGTTCAGTTTCCAAATTACTGATTTCGATGTAATTATGTCATTTTTTGTTGGTATTTTGAAGCTCTGAGTGATCCAGTCCAAGTAAAAACCTTTGTAATACTACTACTATGCTTGAATGTGTTTTTTGGTATATAATTTTTAGAGTTGAAACCCGCCAATGAAAGAACACAAGGCACTTGTTGTTACTGCTAGCATACATTAACTCAGGAAGTTGTTTTCCACACACTTTGTAATTCATTGAATCTGATGAGAATTTTGTAATCATCAAATGACAGCCTTCGGCCTCATGGTGCACTATGGTGGCCCAGTGCTGCCATAGGAAAAATAGCAAAAAAAATGAAAAATACAAAAGAAATTTTGAAAAACAAATGAAAATGAAATTGAAATGAAATGAAAAATAAATTATATCAAAAGTAAATCAAAAGTAAATTGCATTTAAAAGCAAAATCAAATTGAATGTAAAAGTAAATGAAAACAATTTAAAAGTTAATTAAAAGTGAAATCAAAACAATTTAAAATCAAATGCAAAGTAAATTGAAATAAAAATACGCCTTGGCCCATTGCTGCCATTGAAAAAAAATTTTAAAATACAAAAAAATAAAGGAAATAAAAATTGAAATAAAATTAAAATCGTCATGGCCCATTGCTGCCATAGACCATGATGCATTGCCAGAGGATTTATCCGTGGAGGACTGGTAACGAGTAGAAACACGTGTGATGAAGTGTCAAGTGTGTTTACAAAATGTCGGAAATCGAAAGGTGGAGGAAGCTTAAGCAGAATGTCAAAATCAAACGGACAGCCACTGCAAAGAAACCTGAGAAAGATTCAAAGGAAGAAATCGTAGTTCAGCGTTTGAGTGCAAATGTCACAGGAAAAGCACAAAAGTATACGAGAGTGGGCCCGAGAGAATTTGTGCCCTTCGGCGACAAAGATCTCGACATCCCAAACATCAAGGAAGCATGTTTGAGACATTTCAGTGCAAAAATTGGTAACAACATGGTTTGTGATGTACTTGCTGGGGAACAGGGACCGTCATGCTCCCATATTAAACTAGTAATAGTTCTCACTAAATCTGCCCCCGCTTGAATATCTGTGATGAACTTCTAAAAAGAATGTTCTGTTGTGAGTTTCAATGTGAGAAAAAATTGTTGGATAAACGAAATTATAAGAATTTGTTACAGTCTTTAACATAGTCTTGTGGTAGTGTAGAAAAAAAGATGAATAAATGACTTATATCGTATATCAACTTTTATTTTTTCAAATAATTTATTAGAGTGATTTTCATTGGACTGTGAATTAGTTCCTAAGCTAATAGACAATAATAGACTGCACAAATTGTTTTCTTTTGTTGTGATACAACTATTAGACACTATTAAACACCGACTATTAATAACTGTTTCACAGTCTGATGAAAACCACTCTAGCAACATAGGGGCCCATCCACATGAGGTAGGGTGCCCCTAGGTAGTAGGGCTATCTCTTTTGTTTTGTATCCCCCAGGGAAAAGGAAAGAAAAGAGATAGCCCTACTACCTAGGGGCACCCTTTCTCATGTGAATGGGCCCTAAGTATTGATAGTACTCTATGAAAGGAATTAGAAGATAATAACTACAGTAATGTAACACAACAATATAAGTTTCCTTTGCAGTATTGAGTTGGGTTGGTTTCCCTGTGTTATTAACCGACCCTAATAATGGCTGTGAAGGAGACTACATCATAACAAATGATAACTTTTAACATATAACTAAGGCCATTTTGCCACTATTGATGACAAGTTAGTGACACTGTTCAATAAAGCTCAATTGGATAGTTTTGAATGTTGGAACCAATAAAAAGTTTGAGTCAAATGAGAATAAGAGAATTTATGGAAATTAGTTACAAAGTCCAAAAATTGGAAAACGCTAATATATAAAATATCATAGTTCTACGAACATGAGCAGTGATGAGCGAGTGCACCTGACCTGTGACTTCGTAGACTTGTAGTTAGTACAGGTAGTCAATGTTATTTCCAAAGTATTCTTTTGTGCCTAAGTCATAGTTTCTGTTCCTTTTTTTAAATCTGTCACAAGTGAAACTGGGCCCCACTTGTAGAAGCAGTCTAACACAAAAATAACGAAATACTAACTTATAACAAAATAAATTCATTATATAATTATCCATAAAACTAATACTTATATTTTTCACGTTAGTAAAGTTCATAAACTTATTTTCAGCAGTAATAATACGTTGTAAAATAAAGTATTTTAAAAACAATTTTTTTATATTATGGATAATCATATGATGAAGACAACATTCCATTAGCTTTTGAAGGTACTAGTTATTTTTTTGTAGAGTAAAGATCTCACTTGTTAGATCTTTCTACAACTTAAGATAAAATGTTTACGTTTGAGTGGCATTAAATATTGTCTATGTATCACAATCCAGTTTGTTAACACAACAATATCATAGTTCGTTGGACATGTTATACGTTAAGTTCAGCATCTGGAAATAGATCTTGAGATAAAGCTTCCATACTGTCATCGTCAAATGGATCATCAGCTGGAGAAGTTGCAGGTGGATTGTTAGCTTGAGGTTGATCATCAGTTGGATCATCAGATGGAGTACTTACAGATGAATTGTTAGCTTTAAGTAAGTCATCACCTGCACCATCCATTGGAGTACTTGCAGATGCACTGTTAGCTTTAAGTTGATCATCAGTTGTGTTAGGACAAATTTTGGTGATAAGCTTTCCTGTGTTTGACAGATGGAAATTTGCATTTTCGATTTTCAATAGTTTTTCTGTTAAAACCTCAACGTTATTCTTATACTCATATACATCCTCGCCAAGGTATGAAGAAAGAACTTTTGCAAAGGCTGTGGCATTTGTTATTTTATTGTCTTTTTCTAGTTGAAAACCAGCATTAATTTCAACATAACAATTCTTTACAAGCATCGCTCTGTTGCAGCCATGACATGTCAGCATTTTAGCTCCTGGGTTTGCAGACACTTTCTTTCTGCAGTCCTTGTTATTGCATACAGGATATATGTTGACACCAACATTTAATATATCTGGGTTGGATATGATGTTATGTGGTATTGGGGTACTATCAGATGGTGGCAACACCTGCTTTTCAGCAGGTGTAATCTGTGTATTTGAAGTTGTCGCAAGTTTCTTTCCATAAAAAAATTTCAACTTGCAGTTAGACAGTGTGTAGAATTGATCTACTTGAATGTCATTGATATGGTTTTCCCAAATGGAGATGGAAATAGTGCCTGTAGTATCTGTTATTTGTGCGTCCCTCACTCGTTTTTCCTGTTTTGTTTGGTCAGTTTTGACAATGTTTTCTTCAGCTATCCAGGAGACTAATCCAGATATATTAAATACCCCTGAAGAGTGTTGTTCCAGAATAGTTTTTATCTGTGTTACTGATGATTTGGAGATTGGTTTGAAAGGAAACTGGATGGATGCTGGTGGGACATCTCTGATAATAGTGCTGCGATTCATAAATGCTGTTCCACTTTGAGCTTTCCTTAGGTTAGACAACAGAATTGGTGATCCTGTGTTACACTTACTCTGAAGGATTTGACGTATGGATGCAGTATCTGTGCTAATCATAACCCTGACTGTGGTGGTTTCGTTTTCATTTGTTTGGAGGTCAATATCGAAGTACGGGTTTGATGTACTTAAGCTTGTCTTTTGTTGATGAATGTGTTGTACATAGCCTCTAAGTGCTGAAAAAATAAAGAAAGAAATACCAATTAAGTCATTTTGACAAATACAAGAAAAAAAATGAAGTAAAGAAGAAAATAATCAATAAATTAAATACTTACAGGTGCAAGTTGAACCACCTGGAGATGAAGGAGGAGATGTAGGAGCTGTGCCATATTTCATTCGTTTTGATGGTGATGGATTCATTCTAAAATATAATAGTTCTATATATAAAGAGATGCTTCACGAATATTTGTCATTATCAATTATCTACTCTTCTATTAACTCCAATATACAGTATTATGTATTGCTATGTTTGCTTTAAAAAATAACAAGCATGTTTACTTGTGTGAATGTTTTATATAATAATATAAATAATTAATTTATGTATATCTGTATAAAGAATAGAAATAAGAAAATTAGTGATCTTGTTGTGATCTATAATTACACAGGGTTTTTTGTGCCAAAGTATTTAGTCTATCTTCCTCTAGTAATCTGTACTTATAATTTGATGTTTTTTTAATAGAATGTAGACGCTCAAAGGTCATAGGTTCTATTATAAGGTTTGACAGTTTCCGTACTCTTGAGAGAGCAACATATGTTAGGCCTGCAACTTTTTCTGTTGGCCCTAGATCAATCCAACAATTTCTTAAAGTTAGACCTTGTGATTTATGAATTGTGATTGACCAAGACAATTTAAGTGGTAATTGTTGTCTTTCAAAGTTATTGTCAAATGTTGAACTACCAGTCACTGGGTAAATGGGAACGCAATTAGGCATATCTTCACATATGCTTGGTCCTATATAATCATTTTTATCAAATTGGACAATAATTGCTATTGGTAGCATTGGTGGTCTCTGATTTTGTGCAAAAATAATATGACGAACAGTTCCCATTGCACCATTGCAAAGTCCTGCTTTAGTCCAGAGGTTTCTTGTTAACATTACTCTAGCATTCCTGGACAAGTAAATCGTGGGCTCCAATCCTTCCATATCTTCAGCAGGAAGTTGCTTTGCTTTAGAATTATTATGAATTGCATTTATCTGTATAACAGTTTCATTGAGTTGATTTAAATTAGCAAGGTTATCTTGGGCAACCTTATCATTTCCAAATGATAATTTTACAGCAGACTCTTTAAAGTCATCTATATTTTTGACATTCTGAGGTGTCCTTGACAAAAGCAAAGTCCAATCATCAATCGTTGAATTTCCATCTCGTGCTCTTACTTGAAGATGTCTGAACTGTTTTTGAGAAAGATCATTGCCTCTGGCTCTTTCATTGATCTCAAATTTAACCACTTTTTCGAACTTTCGATACATGCAATAACCTTCATTTGCAAGATCAGTTCTAGGTTTAGTGTGATATATCACTTGGTCACTTATTGAAGGTAGCTGCCCAATATCTCCAACTAATATAATTGATATTCCACCAAATGGAATAGTGAGGTGTCCAGTTGCTTGTTTACATCTTCTATTAATCCAAGCAAACATTTTCTGTCCAATGACAGAAAATTCATCAATTATTAAATATTTTATTCCTTTTAATTCAGCTTGTAATCTTGCTAGAGCTGAGGATTTTAATGGACCCATTCTTTTACCCCTTATTGGTAGCTGAAGAAGTGAATGCAAAGTGTGGCCTTTAATATTAAAGGCAGCTATTCCAAAATAAGCACAAACTTTGCACTGCTGTTTTAAGGAATTTCTAACTGCATCAATTACAAAACTTTTTCCAGATCCTCCTAACCCAGTTATTATCATTAATAATTGATTTTCATTGTGATTTTGTGAGTGGTCAATTATAATGTCATAGGCTCTTCTCTGAGAATCATTCATGTTATTTAGGTCAATTTGATTAAATTCGTCATGAGTTGTAAGTAAATTATCATTCGACTTTTGCACATCAATCCAATGGGGCATGTCACCAATTTGTTCTAATGTATACATTGTGCTGTCATCCACAAAATCTTTGATGCTGTTAGATTCTAATGGCAAAGTTGAAGAGTCACTATTAAATTTAAGTTCAGCAAGAATCATCCATTCTTCTCTTTCACCAGTATCACTTTCAATAAAGTCATCTCTTTCAGTAACTTCATTTACATATTCTGAAATAGAGTTTAATTGTTGTGACCAGTTGGGAACTAATGTGGCTGCTTCAGGTGTTTGCAAAAATAAATGCCACTGATTTATGTAAGATGAATTTGGTGGTTCATTGTCCTTCAAGGTAGTACAAATGTCTTGCTGCCAAGGTTTGTAACTTATTAGTTTATATTTACAAAACAGGTCATAAGAAGGACTCTTAGGATTAGAAGAATAATTGGGATAGGTCTTAACAACTACGGGACAACTCCTTTTTTTTTATCCCAGATTTGTATTTACAGAAGTTTGAAGCAAATTGTATAAAATTATAAGAAGAAATATCAGGAAATTCTTTCTTAAAATCATCTCTTTTTGCATATAGATCAAGTAGAGAATGTTGAGTGTCTAAAGAACCATCAGTTAAGACTTTCACTTTACGAGAGTTTTCAAGAGAGATGGTTATTACTTGATATGTAGAGCTTACAAGTTTGATAGAAAGTAATTGGTGCATCACCTCTTGAATACTGATATCTCTTTGTCCAACAGCCCTGAGCATTAACTTTCTGATAATCTTTTTATGGTCATGCTGATCAGGTTCTGAGAGGACAGAAATAAAAGCATCTTTAGCAACTGATGACATTTTTTCAGCTTTAGATGCATATTTAGCTATATACTCAAGGCACGAATGGTAGTCAATAATAACCTGAACATCGCAGTTGGCCCTCCATCCTTGTAACTGTAATCTTTGATGATTGTTAAGACGGGTGTCATTTCTTTTTGTCATGACTTTCACTTTGTAATGTTCTGTGCCATCTTTATGTTGCAGTTTTTCGTATTCTAAATGAGTTTTGTCACACTTTTCTTTGGGAAAATTAAATCTACAAGATAATTCATTGTCCTTTCCTTTGTTCCGCAAGCAGTAGGCAGAGGAACATTTAGTATGTCGTTGGACAGAATTTAACAAGTCTTCATAATCTTTATCCCATTCACTCTGAATATCATTAAATGTTCTTTTACAAGGATGAACTGTAGGTTTTATCCAATGGCCATCTTCAGGGATGGAGGGATTTTGAGTAGACATCAAAAAGTCAACATAATTGCAAATAGTATTCTCTGCTTCATGTCCTTTTTTAATATCTTTTTGTTGTTGACAGAGCAATTGAGGTGACTCAGGTGTAGATTTACTAGCAAGATGTCCCTTGAGTGCTATTTGAGATAGCTCGCATAAATTTGGATCAGTGTCAAGCTTTGCTACTCCATGACAATGTATAGAACCACGTTGCACAGCATATTCATACCTGAACCAGTACCATTTCGCACCAAGTGTTTTCTTCAACCAGTATTTAACAAACTGCTCTGTGCGCTCAGTAAAGAACCAATCAAGGAGATGTGGATTATTAATAACATTATTACGTCTCTCAGAATCCAAGACTTCCTTTGAAGTCAAGAGATTGTGAAATTCTGGCCAGTGAAAGTCAGCACAAGATAATGTCCAAAAAATTGTGGGAGGTCCAACTTGGGTTATGATTGTTTTCAAGTCATCTTTTGCGCGATTCCAATATGCATTTGTTCCAGAAATATTTTTTGCATAATGCATAAGTTTTGAAACAAGTGAGTTATAACTTTGACTCTGCAACATTTCTTTTAAATCATCGATGGTAAGATTTGCCTCTGATGGGTTTTGCTTCAGAAAAAAGTTGCCTTGTCCTAAAATTCTTCTACGATACAAAATATTGTAAGCCCAATAAGCAAACCTGGGGTGTGATGCAAATCTATATACCCATTTTCCATTGATATTTTCAGCAAATTTAATCAAATGTTTGAGTTTATCAGCAAAGGATTTAGTTGAATTATCAGAAGTATCAGATAGTATAGCACTATTAGTTGGGTCACCTTTGGTATCAGGGAACAAACATGGAAAAGCTAGAGATGCTAGGTTTTGACATGTGAATTCATTTAAAGGCTCATTTTGAATATTCCACTTGTGCTTTTGAGGTGTGACAAATTCATCTGTGATAATTTCCTCTTCTTTCTTAGTATCGATGTTAGTTGGAATAAAGCTGCCCATTTCAGCCTGTGAATTGTAAACTTTTTCATCATCTTCAAAGTTCACTGGTCCCATGTCAGTATCAATTTCGTCATTATCAGTATCACATTTGTCACGTTCAGATTCCACCTTAGTAACATTTTTAAGAATACCATTTTCTGGCAATGCTTCAAGAATTTGTTGATCTATCTTAATATTCTGGTATAAAGGATTATTTGGCTCTCCATTTTTATTTGCACCTGTAAGCCAATGCAATGCATCAGAGACTTTTTGACGTCTGACCAAAAAATCTGCTGAGCAGTTATCTTTGCCATTAACTGTGAAAATTATAACAGGTAGGTCTGCTGGGCACCTAGGCAATACATCAGCTAGTTGTTGCACATCCTGCGGCAGGGTAATTACATGTCCTTTGTATGCTTTTTGGCCACCTCTTGGCTTTGTATAAACATGCATTACAGGAAATGCTCTTGCAATAAGCATTTCTTCAAATTGTGTTAATCCTTGTAGTTCTTTAGGAACTGGGGAAGGTACCATTGAGTTTTGAGTTGAAAACTTTTTGGGTATACTTTTATCACGTAAACAACGAGAACAAATATATTTTGCAGACATTTTTGGCTTTGATTTTAGTGGCCAGGCTTCATGACATATAGAGCAATGATATATCTGATACTGCAAAGATTTGTGAAACTGTTTCATATTTTGAATGGAAGATTTCTGCTGATCAATCACTTGCATATTAACAATGTCATTTGATTTATCATTCAAACTGCATTGCTCTTGCAATGGCATTGTCCTATCATCCGAATTAACAATATCACAATCTGATTTGCTTGGAGATTTGTGTGAAGTTTTTATTTTTTTGGATAGTGAAACATCAGAATTTTGATTTACAGGAAGAACTCTTTTTTTTGTAATGGTCTTTGAATGGGCAGATTCTGTTTCTGCATTTGTATTTGTTTCATGAGAACTTAACTTTTGTAAATCTTGCACACAGTGTCCTGCATTACCAAGTAACTTTATGTTAACATCACTTACTTGTACTGAGATTTTACTTTGTGTACTTGTTTTATTATTGGTAACATGTTGCTTGTCAATTTTGGGATAAAAAACTGTATTAGAAAATACTTCACTATTTACTGTTTCAACAGATATTACACCTTGAGATGGTGGTGTGCTGCTATGATTTGTATTTAATGCACATTGTGAAATATCAACAAGTTCATAAATGGCAAAAAACCAACCTCCTCTGTAAACATTTTGCAAAGACTCAACACTGTGAAATTGTTGCAATGTAGTAGCAAGGTCATCAAAATAAATCCACAGATTATTAGATTTCAATGGCACAGGTAAAATGATTATTGTAATTTCTGGCAAGACCTTTCAATGCATAGTGAGACTCATACATCTGGAGTGCTTTTACATTATTTATAATATTCATTATTGAAGAGGAAAATTCAATAAAAAGGAATTTTGAATTTGACATATTAGACAAAACTGGCTGATCAGTTGTATTAGAGCAATGATTACAACGTAACCTTCCTGATCCAGTAAGTACACATTCAACATATAAAGGCCAACTTTCCCTAGTTAGCCCTTGACTATGGAGTCCATTTTGAGTAACAACTACCAAAAGTATTGTGCTTTTTAACATGACATTATTTTGGCAAAAATTACAGAAAGAATCAAAAATTCTTTCAGTAGAAAATAGCCTTTGTTCTTCTTCAGTCATATAACCAAAAGTTTTTTCTTGAAATATTTCACTGAAACAGGCATTGCAATCTCTTGCTTCAAATGAGGTGCAATGTTCAATGATATATGACCAAAGCTGGTCACGTGCTTCTTTGACTGTGTTGTTTTCTCTGGCATTTAAATAATTTGAACATACATCAAAAAGCAGAGACGTGAATCTGTTTTTAACACTTAAAGATGACAAGTGTGGTAGGAATAAATGTGTTGCTACTTCCATAAAAGTATCTACTGCACAGGAGTAGTATCGAGGATGAACAAAAATTGAATTCATGAGATGTCTTTTTTTGACTGTTGTGAACGAATTTAATAAATGATTCATTGTTATAAATTCAATACAAATTCTTCTATTTTGAAACAGACAGAAAATAAATGAAGAATAAGTAAAAGATTAAAGCAGCTTTGTTACTATGATATAATTAAACGTAAGTGAGAGGAATAATATGTTGATAATTTAACAGTTTAACAGTGTCTTCATTTAAAGTACATGATAAAATAAGATAAAAGAAAATAGATGGAAAATGATTCAAACTTACTTGGTGGATTTAATTAAGCAGTGTTATGACTTCTTTTATTTCTCTACAAACAAAAGGGAAGGTTATATAGTCAGTGTTAGACAAATGACAACTTTGGCTAGGGCTGTTTAAAGCTCGATTGGCGCTAATCCTGGTTTAATTCTTAAGAAGACTTATGAAGTTAATCCTGGGTTAGCTAATCGGTCTATGAACAACCGTGGCCCACTTGAGTTTATATGACATAGATGTATTAAAGTTTAAAATCAAGGCACAAGCATAAACAACTTAATGTTATTATGTGTTATGTATTCCAAAGATAAACACAAAGGAGAAATGAAATCACGTTTTCGATGTGTTTTTGATTGTTATTATCTGATTTCAAGGCACAGTATTCTTTGCTGAAGTTTTGTTGGAGTTTTGTTGAATCGAGTCTGTCGATTCCCTTGATGATTTGTGTCTAACAAATCGAGCGTTGTATAAATAACAAAACAGTAGATAATAAAAAAACATTCAAAAATATTTCTTTATAGTCTGCTAATGATTTCTGGTAACTAAAACTTTAAAAACAAACTTCGATTTCAGTGAAAAATACCTACCTTCCTGTCCTTTGAATCAGCCGTAGACTTCAAGCCAAAACCTCGTGCAAAGAGAGCGATCTTTCCCAAAAGCCTTTGCCATCTTCGAGTGTCTTAGCGAGATCATTCATGTACGGAATTTATTACGTCTTTTCGTATTATTTGAATTGAGTGAGACATTGAAATTATCATACATGATTTTGCTATCCCAATATCCAGTTGCGCGCCTAGCTGAGCAAATCGAGATTTTTCTGCACATACAACCAAATACCAAACCTTCTCCTTTATACGCGCGGGGACTGGTAATATGCCTCCTCGGGTTTTGGCCTCTGGGCCAAAACCCTGCGGGGGCAACAAGTTCCGAATTTAAAATTAATTCACGTCCGCTTCATTGAAAACGAATCTGATCAGTGCGTTGAAGTTAAACTTGAGGCAAGCAAAGGTCACTCCAATCCCTTGAAAAGAAAGTACTCGGCCAGTGTATCTCGTCCTTCAGCTGGTCCTTGTGTGTCATCTATGCCAAGACCAAGAAAACAAGAGAAGCGAGTACCACCAAATGTCCCCAAGAGCTTGTCGGTCTCAACGATACTTAAGTTGGGCAGAGTATTGCCGGCTGATAATGCAACTCTGTTGGACATTTACACTTTCAACTTGAAGTCAATGAGTTGGTCTACCATCCCCATACCAGTACATTTTATTATTTCTACGGACGTACTTGGCGAAGGAGGGTTCAGGAAAGCATTCAAAGCTCAATCCACCACAAGAGATTTCACACATTGTGATTGGGTGATCAAACGATATAACGAGGCAGCTTTGGAAGGAATAAATGAAACTAATCAAAGTGTAGAAGATCATACCAAGAAAGTCGTCCAAATGCACCATTTGGCTCGTAACTTTGCTGACAGATTGGAAAACAAAGTAACCACGAAGGGGATGACTATGGAATTCGGTGAGGTGATGCACTATATAAAACTATCTTTATGGGAAAGCTTTCAGATGGCGAGATAGTTTCAGTGGAAGAGTTTGTAGAAGGTGAAATTGTGAAGTATGTGAATAACGACGGAAAACCATGCCCTGGAGTTGAGAATACCGAATTACAGCAAAAGGCCGAATGTCTCGTACACTTTTCATATGAAGATTCCAATCAACAGGTTATGGTGGTTGATGTTCAAGGTGTTGGCTTAAGTTTGTATGACCCTGAAATTGCCTCTTCTGAGCTAATGCATGATGCTGAATTTATGTTCACTACTGGTAATTTGTCCACAATGGCAATTGACACTTTTAGGAAGGAACACAAGTGCAATCCGTTCTGCAACTATCTTGACTTAAAAGAACTTAAGTAGTTTTTATGTTAATTAACATTGGCCCATAGAGGAAAGTTTCTTGTTTTATAGTGTATACAGTAAGGTGCAAGAAAAAAAGGTTAATGTAAGTGTAGAGGGGTTTTCAAAATCTCGTGAAATACACTCAAGTGTATTTACTCTTGATTTTCTTTTGCTCTTTTGGTGTGTTACACCTTTGACACCTAACAGTTTAGGTGTTACACTTTGTCTCACAGGTTTTGAAAACATCTCAAATACATTTGCATGGGAATCATGCATTTATTGCCTCAATAAGTACATGGGCAGTGACATCAAAGGGCAGTGGCGGATCCAGGATTTTTCAATTTTTAAACCCAGCTGTGTATGATATTCTATTGCTTGGTCAATGATTGACAAAAAATGGCTTAAAACCTTCAAGGGAGATTCTGTGGACCTCTTCGACCCCCCTGGATCTGCCACTGAAGGGATCAGGTCATTTTATGGGGAAGAAGAGGGGCTGATGCAAAAGGAGAAATTTGTGACCAATATTTTGTATTTTATTTGAAAATGCACTCAGAAAGTCTCAAAAGAAAAGGATCAGCTGGCATAAGCGTGGTATTTCATTCTACAGTGACATCTGCTTTTACTTTATATGATGGTATCATATTCATGTGACAATCATATGTTCATTTACATCATAATTGATTACTGTTGGTTACTGTTATGAATGCCAAGGTGTGTTCTATAGTTAAAATAATTGTTCTATAAATTTTATTCAATACTAGAGTTTTGGTTATACAAGATGGGACATGATGCTATTCAAGTAATGACTCTATAATGACTCTGTCAGTATTGTATTACATGTACAATTCTTGCATCACAACACAACTATATTATATTTTATACTTAACAATGTAAGTGCCATTTAGCTACATGTATTTCCAGCACTTAGACTAAAATAATTATAATTATTATTATTGCAGTCAATGAACTGAAGAAGTTGTACTCATTTAGAATTTGTTGCAGTTTATAAGATTCTCATATATTAGATAAAGTTAACTAACATTGAATAGTTGATAAAAATGCATTTGTAATTGCATAATTTGTTCACTTAAACAATTTCTGAAATTCCTTCTTTAAGTATAGATATGCTTTTACACCATCAGTTGGTTCTACTTCACAGGGAGCTGGAATAATCTGTTCACACTTTGTTCTAAATTCTGGCTCTAAGAAGTCATCTTCAATGTCCAACACACCAGAGTAAAGAGCAACCTCTTCTATTTGTTTCTCTGTAACTGGAAATCCTAGAAAGTAAAAAAATAAGAAGGAAAATAAGAAAATAGGTCATAAGATTCCACACAATAATACATTTTACTATTTGCAGTTATATGTACAATGTAGTCATACGACAAAGCTTCTTCTGTCCATATATTTTGCTTATTATGTGGGCCAAAATGGAACCATTTTCATTTGATGTTTTTATTAAAAATTGTACCATTAAATTCTGAACTTTGCCATTTAAATATCTCATCAATTCCATATTCTGATTGGCTGAACATTGGGATATATTCTGGTCACACAATCCTTTTTTACAAGTGCATTTTAAATCATGGTAAAATGGTACTGCAACGTTATTTCTGCTTTTCAAAGTGAAGATTGCAGAAATTATAATAAATGTATATTTCACTTGAACCTTTCACTTGCCTCTAAAATAAGTCATCAGATACAACAGCAGTGAACAATTATTTATATATTAAAAATGTGTCACAATCATTTTGGAGCACAATCATCACTTTCTGATGTCTTGGAAAAAAGTTGAAAAGGACTTTCAACAAGCATGCCTTATACTTTACCCCTGGATTCCCCCCAGGTAGTACATGTGAGTATGTTATGCCCATGACACGATGGATGATGCTTACCACATTCTTCTAGACCATACTCTTCAGGAAAGTTGTAAATGTGCTCAGGAATACCATCTGGTAAAAGGGTGTTTTTTTGATGCCGAATTCTATGATTATTCCAAATGGCATTTTTAAACACTTCAAGTTCTTTTCCAATAATAGGAATGTACAAAAATGCCAACAAGTTCCTACAAATAAATCAGTGAATTAGCTAAAAAAAACTATACAATCAATAAATTTAGCAGTTTGGTTGTCAGTGTAAATTCAGTGGAATTCTACACAGCTAATTCAGAGGCAACCAGAACACTCCCTTTTCTGGTGGGTACCAGCCCCACCTCTCCAAAATGGTACCCCAGCATTATGCTGGTACCCAGGTCACCACCTGAACCACAATCTGATCCACTAGATAACCACATCCTACTTTAATAACAATTAAAACTGGTAAGCAGTCTTTAAATCTTTACCATTTGAAAGCTTAAGAGGCAGTCTCCCTAAGATCCTCATGGCCACTTTTTTTTAAGAAATAGATTTCTTTCAAAACTTGTGTGCAAAGTTACCTTTAATAGGGTTATTCTAAAATGCATTTTGTTTTTAGTATTGTATTATTCTCGCAAAGTTACAGGGGGGGTCAAGTTTAGGGGCAAATTGATGATTTTGGCTGATTTTTATTTCTGAATTTTTACTGATTTTAAACCTCTGTAGCTCTGTCAAAATTGAATTTAAAACTAAATCCTTCCACATGATAGTAGCTTTATACCTCACAAATAACAAGACATCTACAAAAATTTCAAAAATATTTTCTAAATGTAGAAATTTTATCTTCAATGGCAAACGGAAATCGAGGATTCGCAGTTTTTTAAATTATTGTCGAGGGAAAAAAATTAAATCTCAAAAGTTAGACTTCGCATGAAGTTAATATTTCCATTGTGGTAAGATGAAAGGTTGGTCTTACTTATTATAAAATAAAATCTTGCGGCCAGTGGGTTTTGGGGATGTTACAGCTCAACCAAACGTCAGCATTTTCACATTTCCGTGTTTTGAGCAAAATAACAATATGAACATTTCGCTATCTATTACGCTTTAAAAGGTATAGTTTTATGGATAATTTTGACTCAGAGTAAAACAAACCTTCGTTAGGCTTATTTTCAAAATAATACGAACTCTGACCTCCAAACAGTCCGTTGGAATTTGGGTTTTCGCTTCCGCCCACTTCAAACATACATACCCCAAAAATATTCATCAGGATCCCTAAAAACATACCAAATGACATAATATGATCTTTAAACGACCTGTAAAAGCTAAATGTGATTTTGGCATAAATAAAATCTTCGTATTTTTAATTTCTAAATTTGATTGACGGAAGTGATTAGAGCGAATTCGTATATCGCACTTTTACATGCTAATGAGCTCTGAATATTCTAATGAGCTGTACTACCTTGCGAAAACTAATACAAAATGATTTTAGAACACAATTAACTGCAAAATGTACGTAAAGGGAAATATAATCAGTTTTATTTTCATTTTTCAAAGTCAGCTTTCCTTTCAGGGTTGGACAAAAAACAAGAATAAAAGCCAGTTGTCTAGAACTGTTCCAAGCTTAGATTTGCTCACACTGGTTTACTGATCGACATTTTGCAAAAGCTGATTAACACTGTCCACTGGACATTACTTTAGAATTACTATTTTTGTTAACATGTATTTTTACGGTGTTTGGGCTTTTTCCTTGTTCGTGCAACTCCAAACAGCTAATTAGAATATAAGACGAGCTCATTAGCATGTAAAACTGCGGTATACGAATTCGCTATAATAAACAAATATTCCAACGAACTTTTCAATGCGTGAGTTCGCATAATTTCGAAAATCGCTGTAAATGTTAGCTAATGTCTTGAAAAAATCGTATTTGATCAGAAGTGAATGATCTGATATTGATTATAATCATTAACCCGATTCATAATCCACAACAATTCGTTTGCTCGTAACATCTCAAGATAGCATCATCACAAACATCAGTTAATAAACAAAATACATTAAAATGAAATAATCTTGAGTGTAAATACAAGAAAACACAAACTAATCACGAAAAACCTTACCATTAGTTGGCTATAATTGACACAGTCAATCGTCCCTCGTGTTGCACGAACTGGCTGATCATCAGCTATCTTTTTGTTGGTTTTCTTGCATTTTTGATTGGTTTCATCGATGGCTATAAACAACCTCTTGTACATAAAGCATTCTCAAATATTCATCAAGTGTTAAAGCAGTAAAAAACAAGGAAAACTGCTTGAATCCTCCATCATTGTTCGAGTTATTGACATTATAAAAGCTGAAACCGCTGACCAGCAAAATATATACCTAGCTGTCAAACACATGTGCAAAATGGCGAGTGTTTGCTTTCACGCAGACGAAAATTGCGGCGAATCTCGTGGAAAAACATCTCTTGTAAAATTAAGTGCATGTTGTGATGATGTGAAAAGTCACCTTTTAGCATACCATTTGTCTAGAGATGACTTGTCAGAGCAAACGCTTATCCTGGCCAGGTCGGGAATTTTTGATGTAAAAGATGATGATGTAGCAAATTGGTGGGTTTGCCCACGACACAGACACAGTCTTGGAAAGTTTTGGCTTCCTAGTAAAAGATCGTGCAATATGCCGAATCACTGTGGTGCTCTTAAGACTTTGACAGGGAGAGATGTTATAACACTGGATCTCGCAATATGGGCACAAAAACTGTACGGTTTAAATGTGCAGCTTGGAGCACGTAAGTGAACTGTTGTAATTGGTGAGGATATCTGTAATACCGGGGTGTTCGCAAGACGAGAGTTGACAGTTTTTGGTGATTCAAGTATTTTAGGCCTACTTTAGATTTAGTGCATGTGATATCATATTGCACGCAATAGGATCGTGTATATGTTAAATGGCGGGGCCTTTTCATAAAGGCTAGGGGCGTGGTAATTGAACATGTCAGTTATAATACTATTTTATAGTACGCATTTGCAAATGCCCGTAGTAAGAGGCGTGCTGTTGTTAGTTCGTAGTAATAATGTGGATTTGTTCCTCCCAGCTATATGCTGTCCATGTCGCAAAAAACTAAAAGCATCCAAGGCAAATAGCGAGCAGGCCGAATCTGTTGATTGTGACTCCTTGTACAGGTAATTGTTCATTTACTTAATAAATTATCAAATTTATTAAACCTAATCATACTTGTAGTGAGACCAAATACAATAAATATTTGTTTTGAAAGTAGTTTTTCCTACAAACTAAAATAATGAAGAAATTTAAAAAATGCGCATGCGTGCTATGCCCAGTTATGTGGCACACAGTGGTTTATTGAGTGCTTTGTACTAATATATTTAAGGTTGCGCTTCAGCCAATCAAAGCGCATGTTATATACATTACAAATATTTATATAATTTTTCACAAAAACTTATTGAATGCTTTGGTATTATCGGTAGCAGAAGTCCATAACTGTGTTTATCAGGTATTGGGGTTGTGTCCGATGCTACGCTTAAATGTTTTAGGACCGACTTTAATCAAAACTCAAATTGACATATTTTGTACAAGTAAACAATCACTAGAATATTAAAATTTCAGTTGCATTTTTTTCTTTATTTTTTCTCTTTAGATCAGCAAAACAATGTGCCGCTGAAGAAATCCAACAGACTTTACTCTCTCCATCGCCAGCCACACCTTTTCATATGAGAGAGCCAGATTGGCTCCCAGAGACACCCGACAACCTCGTTGATGAAAGTCTCACTACATTGAATGAATGTTTTTCGACATTATCAACTGTGCTACATACAAAAAGTGAGTTTATGCCTCTCCAGTCCAGAATGACATCAAATTGGGACGATGCTTCTCATAAAGAACGACAGCAATGCGTAAAGACAGCCAAGGCTGCTTGTGAGATGGTCTGTGATGTAATTGCTCCTAACGCAAAAGACGAACTCCTAAAGTACCTTAACGCAACTGAAGAAAATACGTCAGTTTCGAAGGAACTCGAACTTTTAATGTGGATATATAAAAACGCCTCTTCAAAATCTTTGAAAACACAAATACTCAGTATTTACGCCGACTGGTATCCTGTTAAATTTCTTATAAAACAACATGAAAAATATGAAAAGATTACCGAATGGCAAGTGAGAAAAGCTAAAGAACATGCAAAGAAAACAGGCCCAGGCATTCCTGTTGAGAAGCTTAATAGACACCGTGTAAGAGTAGATGTGAAGAAGGTAGATCACTTCCTGGGGTTTATAAACCGACCGTACTTTTATCAAGATGTGGCATTCGGCACTCGCAAGCTGAAATTAGAAAGTGGAGAAGTTCTTTCAATGCCAAACGTGGTACGAACTGTTACGAGATCAACCATTATTGCTCAGTATTTAAGTTTTTGTGAAGAGGAAGAAGTTAAACCATTGAGCCGATCGACCCTTTACAGAATCTTAGAAGTAAGAAAGTCATCACAGCGCAAATCACTTCAAGGCCTCGATAATACAGCCGCTGACAGTGCATCTGCTTTTGATACTTTAGAGTCAGTTCTTGATCAGCTAGAGAAATCTGGAGCCTCCACTGAGTGGATCAAGACTACAAAAACAGCCTTGAAAGACAGCAAGAGGTATCTCAAAACCCAGTACAAAGTTAACTGTAGAGAGGATAGCAGCTGTGCTGATCACTGCTATGTATTCGCTTTAAGCGATGAAACAGACAAGGATTTTCAAAAAACCTGCCATAATGAGCACAACGCTATATGCAGCAATTGTGAAAGATTAAAAGGTGTATTTCAAGAAACCGAGAAAAAATGCCAACAAACCATAAGTGATATCGAGACTCGAGACGATTTACTTTACGATATACAGAATTCCAAAACAGCTATTGAAAATTGGAAGGCACACATTTTACGGTCAGAAAACCAAGATCGAGCGAAACAAGATTGCTTAAAAAGCGTCAACGCGAATACCATAGTTATCTTGTTAGACTGGGCTATGAAATTCACTCAAGTTAAGTACCGCGAAAAACAATCTGAGTGGTTTGGGAAGAGGGGTTTGAACTGGCACATCTGTACTGTTGTGTCTATGAATGATCAAGGTAAAAAAGAACTTACATTGTATGCGCACCTATTTGATTCTTGTACTCAAGATTGGTTTTCGGTCCTTTCAATCATTGAAAATATCCTGAGTACTCTCAGAGCCAAACATCCATCCATTTCCAAAGCGTACCTCCGCTCAGATGAGGTGGGTTGTTACCACAACAACTTTATCATCGCTGCACTCAAAGATGTCAGTAAACGTGTTGGCATTGAAGTGGAACGGTATGATTTTTCTGAGCCACAGCACGGCAAGGATTTGTGTGATAGAATACTATGTCCATTGAAAGCATCTATCAGGAAGTTCTGCAACGAAGGGAATGACATTACAACAGCTGCTGAAATGAGAAATGCACTGAAAGAAAGGCCCGTTAAAGGTACAACTGCATCGGTGAACATTGTAAATACAGAAGCAAACGAGCTTGAAGTAAAGAGGATTCAACGTTTTAGTGCTTTACATAATTTCTGCTTCGAGGATAATGGCGTGCGAGTATGGAAAGCGTATGGTATTGGAGACGGAAAGTTAATTCCATATGACAAGTGGCAAAGCAAACCACAAGGTCCCACTTTGCTTAAGGTGGAAAACGGGCAAGAATTCTTTCATCCATGTTCACAATGAGTTGTGAGAGAACCCGCAGCTGAAGCAACTGAGAGTAGCACATACCAATGTCCAGAAAGTGAATGCTATGTCAGCTTTGAAAGCTTAGAAGATCTGGAAGTACACATTGAAATTGGACAGCACAAGAAGCAAGAGGGTTTGTGTTTATATGATAAACTTAGACTTGATTGGGTCTCAAGGTTTACAGAGCTAACTCTTGAAGAAGATAATACGATCAAACCACAATACCACAAGAATAAGGGAAAGTCAAGTTTGTCGAAGGGCTGGGCACTCCACAAATTAAAGGGCAGTGGCAAACGATTTTCCAAACAAGTCAAGGATTATCTTATTGCTAAATACGATCTGGGGGAAAAGACAGGGAACAAATGTGACCCCAAGAAAGTAGCAGATGATATGAGACATGCAAAGCTACAAAATGGAGACAGACGCTTCACAAGAGAAGAATGGCTAAGTGCAACTCAAATCAGGAGTTTTCTAGAATAACAGCTGCCCGTAGAAAGCAAAGTAAACTAGGCACACAGATCCCTAACGATATTGATGATGATGACCTTGATGAGTGGTTGGAAGACGTGGAGGCGATTGAAGATGCTAATGAAAGAATAGCTATCATGGACAGTGTCATAGCAGAAATAGCATTGCAACATCCAATTGTCTACGACACCTATGACCTATGCGAGATGCGCAAGAACAACGGAGTGAAAAATTTTAATGTTAAGATGCTAAAAGAAATCTGCCAGGAACTGGAAGTACAATTAAAGTCCCGTGATACAAAGCCCATGATACTTGAAAAGCTCGAAGCTGAACTGTTAAAATGTACCTGTTGCTGTTCAAAAGAGTAAAAAATATTCACAACCCAAACAGCTATAGAGTAAGCGAATAATTGAAAAAAAATTATTGAGAGATAGTTAATAATATTATAATCGTATATACTGAACATTTTTTCTTCTTTCTACAAACGTTCTTCATTTCGGCAATAGCGGAGTTCGATACACTCATGTCGCTTTTGGGGGGGAGTCTTACCTTCCACAGTCTCCTGCTGACGAACCAGCTATGGTGGAAAACTTCGTACGCGTTTCGCCTTCTGGTCTCTTCAATGTTCTCTTCAACGTTGAAGAGGCCAGAAGGCGAAACGCGTACGAAGTTTTCCACCATAGCTGGTTCGTCAGCAGGAGACTGTGGAAGGTAACACTCCCCCCCAAAAGCGACATGAGTATTTTTTTCTTCTATTTTATAGATTGGGTTTCCTGTGTTATTTTGCGTTTCCTGTGCTATGCTTTACTGGTCAGCGGTTTCTGTTGTACAGTAGCTGATGGACCTGAAATAAGGATTTTTACGCATAATCGACAGCTAGCAAAACGTCGAAATGGCTTTTAAACACAAGAATGTATTTACCGCTAACATTTAGATGTCAAAACTAATTGAAACTGAGAAATAACGTAAATAATTCTTGATGATTTCGCTGATTGCCGAGTTGACAACACGATGGATAATCGATCGTTATCAGACAGCTTATGCTGGGTAAGGTTTCAAGGGCGGATTCAGGGGGAGGGTCGCGGGGGTCAGGACCCCCCGTGTTTATCAATGAATATGTCGTGAATTTGCGACAGCAGTAATTTTTTTTCTGTGAAAAGACTCACTTTTAACATTCATTGAAATATTACTAAGCAATGCCAACCCTCTACCCATTCAGTTATAATATAATATTTTTGTTTCTAATAAAAAGTGTTAAAAAATCACTAGTCTAAGCAATTAATGTCATATTTTCAGCGAGTTTCAATGGCTTAAGACCTTTTCGTTTGGGTTCCCTGTTTGTAAACGTCACGTGACCCCCACCTTTGAAAAATCCTGGATCCGCCCTTGGGTTTCTTATGATTAGTTTCTGTTTTCTTAAATTCACCCTCAAGATTATTTCATTTTAATGTATTTGATTTATTAACTAATGTTTTTAATTGCTATAATGATGCTATCTTCAGATTTTACGAGCAAACAAATTGTTGTGGATTATGCAATCGGCTTAATGATTATAATCAATACCAGATCATTCACTGCTGATCAAATATTGATTTTTTCAAGACGTTAGCTAACATTTAAGCCTAACGAAGGTTTATTTTTATTTTGAGTCAAAATCAACCATAAAACTATACCTTTTTAAAGCGTAATAGATAGCGAAATGTTCATATTGTTATTTTGCTCAAAACACGGAAATGTGAAAATGCTGATGTTTGGTTGAGCTGTAACATCCCCAAAACCCACTGGCCGCAAGATTTTATTTTATAATAAGACCAACCTTTCATCTTACCACAATGGAAATATTAACTTCATGCGAAGTCTAACTTTTGAGATTTAATTTTTTTCCTTCGACAATAATTTAAGAAACTGCGAACCCTCGATTTTCGTCTGCCATTGAAGATAAAATTTCTACATTTAGAAAATATTTTTGAAATTTTTGTAGATGTCTTGTTATTTGTGAGGTATAAAGCTACTATCGTGTGGAAGGATTTAGTTTTAAATTCAATTTTGACAGAGCTACAGAGGTTTAAAATCAGTAAAAATCCAGAAATAAAAATCAGCCAAAATCATCAATTTGCCCCTAAACTTGACCCCCCTGTAACTTTGCGAGAATAATACAATACTAAAAACAAAATGCATTTTAGAATAATCCTATTAAAGGTAACTTTGCACACAAGTTTTGAAAGAAATCTATTTCTTAAAAAAAGTGGTGATGAGGATCTTAGGGAGACTGCCTCTTAAAATGTTAACTAGTATATTCTTTTGTAAATCCACACCCCTGTTCCAATGTTGATGTCTGAGATGGTTGTTGTCCCTGCTCGGTGTTTGGAGGGGAAGGGGAAATTGAGCTGCAATAGCTTGCATCTACCCATTAATGCATGTGAACAAATTAAACATGTTTTGACATGAAGCCAAACTTCCATGTTTGGTACATCAAAGTTTTCCCACCTCATTGGAAAGTTTCAGATCTTAGTGACTTCTAGTCCAGTCCCAGACTCTCTTTCTTGCCGCTCCAGGACTCGCGGAGAAAGAGAGTCCAGTATAACTTGCATGCGCATGTCAGCTTAGTGACCACGCGATCACCACATGAATGTGGTGATCGCGTGGTTACAAATCCTAAATAAAGTCGTCTAATGATTCAAGATGGCTGAAGAAGAAAGTGTTTTGTATACACGATATCAGTCTCATTTCAGAAAGCCATTTGTTGATTCAGTGAGCTATGCACTTGGAAAAACCAACTATAATCTTTTACCAAAGTTTGAGCAGTTACAGGCCATTTACGGATGGACAGTTGTGAAAGACGTATTTGTGAATTTTTCGATACGCATCACTACCACTACCAAACACTGAAATTTGCATATTGCAAGCTCTCAAAACAAAACTTTAATCTGATTGGCTCATTTTGCACATGCGCATGCAAGTTATACTGGACTCTCTTTCTCCGCGAGTCCTGGAGCGGCAAGAAAGAGAGTCTGGGACTGGACTAAGTGACTTCTAAAGCCAAAACCACGAGTCGAAAGAGTATCAAGGAATTCTTTGGAGAAGTGGATGAAGATATTTAGAAGTCACTGAGAACTGAAACTTTTCTAAATGGTGGGAAAACTTTGAACTTTGATATGCCAAACATGGATGTTTGGTTTCGCATCAAAACATTGATTTGTTGAAGTGTGTTAACGGTAGATGCAAGCTGCCAATGGTACAAGTGTCCAAACATGCAAAAGGAACCAATTGTGTTTTGGCCATAATTGTAGCTATATATGCATGATAATAAAAAGGAAATGCAAAGTTAAATTTATTTTCATAGACTATGCTATACTAAATAGGTAGTACCTGTCAGTAATATCATGAGGGTTATAGTGTCCTTCATCCTTCAACATAACAAGTTGAGGTTTAAAGTATTTCTCAAGGCGTTCATGGAGTTCTCTCCACCATCTTTCAATCTATTAACAAAAGTAGGCAGCAATAAAGAAAAATGATAATACATTTATTTCAGGAGTTGTGTTCTAAAAAAATGAATAGGATATGTACAGTATTTTGTAATTAACATTACACCACTTCAATTTGTACTTGAGTAGTGTTGGTTCTCTTCAAATATACACTTATTTAAAAAATGTCGCAAGTCAGGCATCAAGCCAAGACCCAAATGAATGCTGGGTTTATGATGATAATGTATTCAAATCACATTGTTTCTATAGAACTAATTACAAAATATGGTCATTTTCACATGCTTGTTGCTATATTGCTAATTTCGTGGATGATAAATGTGATTTGAGTACATAACCATCACAAAACCAGCATTCATTTTGGTCTTGGCTTGATGCCTGACTTGCGACAACATTTTTTGAAAATATAAGTGTATATCATGATGGTTATCTGGTCAAATGACATGGCATATTGTGCTCTCAAAAAAGTGAATACATATTTTAAAATGTAAATTGTTTGCTAACTGTACAATAAATTTAAGATATAGACATAGATCTATTCATCTATATAGCTACCTGATTTGATGTTGATGGTCCATACACTATAGTATCACAGGGCTCATCCATATCACCATGCTGTTCTCTGAGAAATGTATGCATGGTTGCCATTACACCTGTTTCAGTGCCTTTGTCCATTCTCAGAATTGAAGACATGCGTTTAGTTGAATGTAGATATTCTAAGTACCATTGGCCAATTCTTTTAGGATCTGAATTGCTGGTCCATATCTTTAACCACAAGATTTTCCTACTTGCTGTATATACTGCTCCATAAATTGCCAAAGGAAACGTACTATTTTGAAAGCCCATAAGTTTGTCGTGGCCATCCACGGAATGCACCCAGTTCGTACCTTTTGAAATGAAATTTCCTTTGGCCTTTTTTTCTTTGGTATTTGGACGGCGATTTTCAAGTAGAGTGGGGTCAATGTCATACATGACGTCATGTACCAAGTTCCTTGGAACCTTCAGATGATATTCTTGTCTTATCTTTGCATGCATGGCTCTATAACCTAACAATCGACCAGGGCCATCCAGTTCCATCTTTACAGCAGCCTTAACATCATCTAAAGGTACTTCAGTATCTGTGTAACGAATACCAAAGTGTTGCATTCGACGATCAAGAGTTCGAATACTCCAGGCGTATTCACCAAAGTCCCTCACCATAAAACTCAAAATCTCATTTCTTCTAAATCCACTTCTTACATAGTTTGAAAGCTGCTCCATTAATTGCTCGTCTGAAACCCATTCAGCATTCCTTATTCTTTCCGCCATTTTGTTTCTACTCATTACCAGTCCTCCACGGATAAATCCTCTGGCAATGCATCATGGTCTATGGCAGCAATGGGCCATGACGATTTTAATTTTATTTCGATTTTTATTTCCTTTATTTTTTTGTATTTTTAATTTTTTTTTCAATGGCAGCAATGGGCCAAGGCGTATTTTTATTTCAATTTACTTTGCATTTGATTTTAAATTGTTTTGATTTCACTTTTAATTAACTTTTAAATTGTTTTCATTTACTTTTACATTCAATTTGATTTTGCTTTTAAATGCAATTTACTTTTGATTTACTTTTGATATAATTTATTTTTCATTTCATTTCAATTTTATTTTCATTTGTTTTTCAAAATTTCTTTTGTATTTTTCATTTTTTTTGCTATTTTTCCTATGGCAGCACTGGGCCACCATAGTGCACTGACTTGTGGTCCATTCCTCCTCCGGGTCTAGTTGTTTATTAGGAAGCATCTCTCAAAAACCTCAAGGGGCTTTGTTGGAGCTTTGTTGCAGGTTCTCCTTCTCAGTCCTTTTCCCTCTCCCAAGTCCCTCTTTCTTCCCTCCCCAAGGACTGGCAACACAGGCTAATAAGACATCAATTTTGACTAATCAGAATGCAATTTAGACATAACGTTATAACAAAATCATTGATTACTTGAAACATATAGAAATTTAAGCATAGCCTAAATGAAAGGAATCACAGTAAAACAGTGTATCCAATAAGTACCTCCTGTTTTTATTTAAAATGCAACAATTTTTTGGCAGTCATTACATTTTTCCAATTCTGCATCGCACAGAATTCAGTGACACATCACATACTTTCTCTATTGTTTTGGCACTAGATTCAAACCATGTTCATCTGAGTGTGACTCTTGAATGATGCGATTTAAAAAGAAAATCGGCCAAGATGGCGTGAGTGGGCTATCAAAAGTAGTGTGTTTTTATTGTTTTCAGTATCACTTCCAACACAGGCTGAAGGTGCAAATGAAAGTCAACATGATAAACTAACAACTGATATCAATATAAACAACGACACTTAAAATTTTTTATAGCTTTTTCATCAGCAAAACTACTACTAGGACTGAAGCATTTAAAAACACGTACTTTGTACAAATCTGTCGTTTATGGAATGAGTTACCTTTAAATTTAAGAGAGTCTGATTCACTGCCAGTCTTTCGTGGGAAATTAATCGCTTTGTATCATAACAAATTTAATGTCGATTGAGTTTGTTGTGATAAAAAGCGATTAACTTTTTTTATATTTTAATTCATTAGTTATTTTATTTGTAGATACTTATATTATTTATTGCATTTACGATATATTTTTAAATAGATTGTATATATTTTTATCTAAGGGGGCCTATGGTATGGAATCTTGAATTCTGTTATAGGCCCCCTCAGATTCATTAGATTTGTTAAAATGTAATGAATTTGAAATTTGATTAAATAAATAAATAAATAAAACAAGCTATTGTATGGTCATTTATGTATGGAGCTCGAAAAAATGCTACATTTACTGATCAGAATGAAGACTTTTCAGTGAGACTGAAGGTGCAAAACAAAGATACATATATAACAATCATTTTTCACCCTTAAGTTGGATGATTGACAAAAAATTTTCTATAGCTTTTTTGAGATATATGTTGTTAAGTTGCTACGAGCTTCAATAACAAAAACCAAACTACTGGCTAATATCAACCCAAAGAAAGCTAATGGTCCTGACTTAATTCCATGTCATGTTTTAAAAGAAGCAGCTGCTGAAATAGCACCATTTCTTCAATTTCTCTACACTCAATCTTTGGTTACTGGTCAACTGCCTACTGATTGGCTGAAGGCAAACATTACTCCTGTTTTTAAAAAAGGCAGTAAACATCAACCTGCTAATTATCAACCAATTTCATTCTCTTCCCCCGCAGTCCATGTGTCCTCTGGTGTTCCTCACGGGACAGTTTTGGGTCCCTTGATGTTTCTTCTCTATATAAATGACATTGGTGATAACTGCATCTGTTTGCGGATGATACCATCCTTTATAGTGTTATTGAGTCAACTCTAGATGCCGAACAACTCCATTCTGATCTTCACACAATTGAACAGTGGTCAAGCAAATGGCTAATGCAATTTAATCCTAGCAAATGTTTTGTTATGAGAATTACCAGGAAATCTGAACCAATAATCTTTGACTACAAACTAATGGGTCATACTTTGAATTTTGTATCACATCACCCATACCTTGGGGTGGAACTTTCAAGTTCACTTGACTGGGGTCATCATATTGATATAAAGGTCAATAAGGCAAACCGAACCTTAGGTTTCTTGAGAAGGAATCTTGGAAAATGTCCGGAACCTATCAAAGAATTATCATACAAGTCATTGGTTCGACCACACCTAGAGTATGCTAGCTCAATCTGGGATCCCTGGAAAGACAAACATGTCAAACAAATTGAAGCTGTTCAAAGAAGATCTGCACGTTTTGTGAAAAACAGGGTCAGGTTGGTCAGGTTTCAGGGTGCCCTCGACCCCCCTCTTTACATGTCTCTAAGCCTATATCAAAACTGGGATAGAAAAGATATGTTGTGACAGAACAATGACAATTTGGTTGTAAGGAGCCCCTTGTGTTGTTGTTACGTACGGCATGTTCGCAGAGTGGAAAGCAAATGTTGGTTAATCAGTGACCGCCATACAATTTTTTTGTTCCAAAATTTTGCTTTGGCTTACTTATGAAAAAAATATTAATATTGATTCAATTTTAGAATAATGCGAGTCCATCAAACCAGTCCTGCCAAGCGGGTTTATTTGAAAAGGATGATTGTCTGGTCTTCCAAGACCAGAAGAAGACAAGGCTGATTGTGGCCACTAACTTCACTACCAATGTGTCAGCCAAATTCCAGTCCCAAAACATGAGAGGATATGTTTTCCAAATACAGATGGTAGACGCTGGCAACCAAAAGATCTGGTAATTACCTCATTTTAAGAAATCTTTCATGTGTTTCTGAACTTAGGCCGCTTTGCATTGTGGACTGTACCACAATGCCTAGCGGTCATCATTTTCAATTTGGCTGGACTTTGTTGGCTCTTTATTATTTTCGCTATTTTTATGCATTCAACGGCACAAAACCCTTCGTTTTTGCACTGGAACCTATACGTTTTTTGCACTTATTTCAAAGAGCACCTTTTAAAATATCTCCAACATATCAGTTTTTTTAGAAAAATGTCATCACTTTTTCCTATGAAAAAATGGATTGTTGTGCTTTTTTTTCAATTGGGGACAACCTAAAGTACAAAAATCAAGAAAATGAAGGTGATTTTTGTTATTTCACTACAATTACTTACTTTATAATTTAATGAAAATAATACTTATATTTCCGAAAATATTTCCATGTGTCAAAGTAGTGGAACCAAAGTTAATAGAATAAGATGGTTATGAAATGCATTGTTCTATTATCTTGTTCACTTTTTCCAACCGTGACCGTGTACAAAACAAAAGCATTCCTACATATACTTGACAATCAGCCAATGAAAACGTTTGGGTCAGGTCAGTCAAGCATAATAAATGAAGGTAAAACAAAAGATTGTGCACTGTCAAAACCGTACTCATCGTCCATTTTGAGTTCATTGTCAGTCCCTTTGAAGTTTGCCGAGTATCATAATCATTACCCTCTAGGATTAACTTTGGTGGAACTCTTATTTTTTTATTTATAATTTTTTTTCTTTTTGCCTCGAGTTCAGCTATTTTTGCTAAAAAAATGTGTAGATATAGGTATTCATTCATAGCTGATTAACTCGAAAACGAGCATTTGACACCCCTATTTTTTTGTATTTTTGGAATCCGCATTAAATGCCATACCCAAAAAGTTTCAATTGAACTTGAAAGCTTTCTAATCACTTTTTAACAAAGTATAGTCAGTATAAACCTTAAGAACATGTCCACCTAAAATCCGTGCAATCTGAAAATTTGAGTCTACATGGTACCCTTCAGAATTTTATAATATTTTCTGAGCACAATGCCATCAGTCTAACTTAGAAGCTAGCCGAATATTTTTCAGAACGTGCAAGTAGTTTACGAGATATAGTGGTTCTAACCAAATGCCACCAAATTTTGATTAAAACTGAGGTAAATTCGCCCACATATTTTCAGGACCGTTTGAAGAGGATCGGGTGTAAATATTGTAATAAAACTTTTCCCCTTTATAAACAATACTATTCTCAACACACTCAATTAGAAATTAAAAAGTTTTCTTTATAATTGTCGACAATATACCATGCACAATATAGGATCGACATTTCGCATTTTTTCTCTTTCTACGTCGGAATAACGTAGCTCCGTCGTTTGGTTGTGCTAATAGTTGCATTAGCATTTGACATCAACGGTAGAGAATAGATCAGTCAGCCATGTAGCAGAAATAGCGTCTCGGAATAGAGTAGAAGCAACGATGACTGGCTTATAGGAAACACAAGCCCTCATATCAACTTGTCCTTATATTAGTTGTAGTATGCTATTTATTATTGTGCGAACCTCTACTGGCACTGCCGTACTGTGTACGAACGTACTAGTATATGCCAGTACTATCATTGGAACCTGTACGTAGTACTGCCACTGCCGTACTGTGTGCGAACGTACGAACGTACTAGTATATGCCAGTACTATCATTCGAACCTGTACGTAGTACTGCCACTGCCATACTGTGTTCGAACGTACGAACGTACTAGTATATGCCAGTACTATCATTCAAACCTGTACGTAGTACTGCCTCTACCGTACTGTGTGCGAACGTACGAACGTACTAGTATATGCCAGTACTACCAAGCGAACCTGTACGTAGTACTGCCTCTACCGTACTGTGTGCGAACGTACGAACGTACTAGTATATGCCAGTACTACCAAGCAAACCTGTACATAGTACTGCCACTACCGTACTGTGTGCGAACGTACGAACGTACTAGTATATGCCAGTACTACCAAGCGAACCTGTACGTAGTATTACCACTGCCGTACTGTGTTCGAACGTACCAACGTACTAGTATATGCCAGTACTATCATTGGAACCTGTACGTAGTACTGCCACTGCCGTACTGTGTACGAATGTACGAACGTACTAGTATATGCCAGTACTATCATTGGAACCTGTACGTAGTACTGCCACTGCCGTACTGTGTACGAACGTACTAGTATATGCCAGTACTATCATTGGAACCTGTACGTAGTACTGCCTCTACCGTACTGTGTGCGAACGTACCAACGTACTAGTATATGCCAGTACTATAATTGGAACCTGTACGTAGTACTGCCACTACCGTACTGTGTGCGAACGTACGAACGTACTTGTATGCCAGTACTATCAATGGAACCTGTACGTAGTACTGCCTCTACCGTACTGTGTACGAACATACGAACGTACTAGTATATGCCAGTACTATCATTGGAACCTGTACGTAGTACTGCCACTGCCGTACTGTGTACAAACGTACAAACGTACTAGTATATGCCAGTACTATCATTGGTACCTGTACGTAGTACTGCCACTACCGTACTGTGTGCGAACGTACGAACGTACTAGTATATGCCAGTACTATCATTGGAACCTGTACGTAGTACTGCCTCTACCGTACTGTGTACGAACGTACGAACGTACTAGTATATGCCAGTACTATCATTGGAACCTGTACGTAGTACTGCCACTGCTGTACTGTGTACGAACGTACGAACGTACTAGTATATGCCAGTACTATCATTGGAAGATAACGACAATGAAAATATATACTTACATCGTTTCGCCATCACTGCGGATTACATCTAGAAGGTAGCCACTTAGTATGTGGTGTTCTGGAGGGAACTCCACGAATCCATAAATTGTGAAGTAGAAGTTTGCCACTGACTTGTAGGAATTCTCCCCGCTCTTTACGTGGAGAGATCGTTTGCCATTTGCCCCATCCCGTATGGAGAGGGACTTATTGGGAGAGCTTTTTTTACTCATACTTCTCGACACATATGCAGTCGTTCGAGAAGTCTGAGAAGTGTATCAAACATCAAATGCACGCGTTCTTACTCCATAAAACAAAGCTCTTTGTTCATTGTTTACCGGAGTAGTTTAGGTGCTAAAAATCATAATGTAAGTGTGAATTCTTCACATAACTACATGCACGATCATTTTGTTTTCTTTTGATGATTTTATAGATTTTTTTCTACACGACATATAAAATATCAGTCCTCAAAAATACTGTGCCTTTCTTTGTGATCACAAGAGAAACGTCTGTCATTAATGAAAAGAGAGGCCAGAGCAGCACTGAGGGCATGCAACACTGCCGCGAGGATTACCTGCGGCGCACAAGACGGCCGGATTTCCAGAGAAACACAGCAGGAAACAAAATTTCTCTTTGGACTTTGAAAACCGCTTATACTAGACTATAGTCTATAGACTATAGACTGCCTAGTTTGGCATGTTCGGTTGCTTGTTCGTAAGTTCACAGTCCGGTAGTGACAGTATTAGGTAATGGTTCGCTTGGTCGCATGATTGTTTGCGGTGAAAAGTTAGTTTATTACATTTTGTAAGTGAAGGTAAACCTTTTATGCCAATGAAAAAAGGATGCCCAATAAGGAAACCTCACTATAACTTTGAATACCGTCCTCGGAGACCCAGGGCATCAGGGAGGGGGGAGGGGAGCGGAGGAGAAAAGAAAGAGGGTAAAAGGACGTCCTTTCCCGTCCGCTCCCCTCCCTGACGCCCTGGGTCTCTGAGGACGTTCGAATACTAGTACGTTGGTACGTTCGTACACAGTACGGTAGTGGCAGTACTACGTACAGGTTCCAATGATAGTACTGGCATACTAGTACGTTCGTACGTTCGTACACAGTACGGTAGTGGCAGTACTATGTACAGGTTCGAATGATAGTACTGGCATATACTAGTACGTTCGTACGTTCAAACACAGTACAGCAGTGGCAATACTATGTACAGGTTCCAATGATAGTACTGGCATACAAGTACGTTCGTTCGTTCGTACACAGTACGGTAGTGGCAGTACTACGTACAGGTTTGAATGATAGTACTGGCATATACTAGTACGTTGGTACATTAGTACACAGTGAAAAGAAAATGACTATTTAGTTTGTGGTAGATAGTAATGGACAATAGAAAACAATGTGCTTGGAGTCGACTGCTAACTAATACGCGTACTATTTTTTCATGGTCGAAGGAAAATTTCTCTAGTCCTTACATTCTAGTGGTATTTGTAGAACAATAGTATAGTACACACATGCTAAAAGGCTTTGCACAAGACAAATAGTATAATCAGTTGTAATGTAAGTTAAGTGTTTCAGTCGTCAGGACCATGTTAATGCTAGTACGCGTACGAAACGAAAAAAACAAAAAGGGCAATCCTACAATGAGCACCATATGGTCGACAATATAATTTCTTTAAAAAAGACACTCGAGTCTAAGTTTGCCTTTTCTATCAATCTATCTATCAGTCGTAGTCAAGAATGTGTAGTCGAGAATGTGCCATGAAAACGAGGCAAGCCACAGGCACCCCAGGCAATCATTTAGAGCAGCGTGTAACACCAGCATATAGAGCAAATACACAGGTCCAGGCTCGAATCCTCATGGAACATAAAATAATTGTTTTTGCCTTACTATGTAGTAAATATTATCTTTTCATTTTTTTTTGTGTGTTTTTTTCTGGTTTTGAAGCATTTTAAGCTGTTTTTTAATTTGATTTAATTTCCAATATATTTTGACTCGAGCGACAGCTTGTCTGGCTCTTTGATTTCAAAAGGAAATTTGAGAATTTCAAGAATTTCTTATCATTGACTGCACATTTTAAGGATAAAAGGAAAGATTGAACACATTATGTATTTCAATTGTTCTCAGTAATTAAATGGTATGGCTGAAATTTTTTGGTGTATAAACTAAAATAAATACTATTAGAAAGTCAATGATTGCAAAGCAACAGCTACTTTAAAATATCAAAGAAAATAGACCGAGGTCAAACAGGTCACTCAAAAAGGACGGCGTTCTTTCGTGATGCTACAATGAGTCTGCAACATCATGCAATACAGGCATTTGTCAACATGCCGTTACCCTAGCAGCTATAAAATTACTTAAGGTGACTGGCTACCATAGAAATTTTAGCCTACTGAGCACATTCGCACAAGCTAATTTTGCATGGGACCATATAATTTTTATTCACTTAATTGAAAACATATGTAAAAATCTAACTCATATCAAATTTTGAAAAAAAGTTCATTATTCTAGCTTATGAAAAAATGGATTTTTGTAGGGAAATTTGTTCGAACTTACGATAATTTTTGTTCAGACCTGACGAACAAAATATGTAAAAGGAAGGTATTTTTTTCACTGTCACATCAAAATTATCCACACCACTACGAAGAATACGACATAATCTAATATTTGTGCAATTGTAGTAGTTGTAGAAATGTTATTTCATGAGTTGTATATTTCTTTTCTATTCACTTCCGGTTGAGCGATTTTCACCTCAAAAAATTCAGAGATAGGCATTCATTCAATGCTGATTATCTCGAAAACGAGCGCGGGACACCCCTTTTTTCTTTTCGTTTTTGAGACCAGCATTAAATTTCCCTCCAGAAAATTGTGGTTTAAACGATTTTTCATTATTTTTTCCAATAGTAGCCAGTCACCTTAATAAATATCAGACATAAAGGCAGCTCATATCTAAATGCCTTTTTAAGCCGATATTTGGCTTGCTTTCACATGGGCATGAGTGAACGCATGGCTGCGTCTAGTTTTCTTTTTAGATTTCATGTGTGTTGAGTCCGTGACACTGTTGTGTTACATCCACAACTGTAAAATTTCCACTCTCTGACTAGTGATGGAAAGAGATTGACAATTATTTCAATCTTGTTGTTGACTACAACTGGTATTTTTTTAAAAGATGTGAATATTCATAGGGATTATGAAATTAATAATTTCACCTGATAACAAAGGTAATCCTCAACACAATTGTTTTTCACACTGTCGCAATATCGCCATTAGCAGTCACACTGTCACAACATCATCATTAGAAAGACTTTCTTCACCACCAACCACCCATCAATCTACTCACTAGACTTAAAAACCCTGACCTACAAAATTTACAAAAAAGTTCAATTTCAAGTTGGCAGTCAAGATGACCGAAGTACTTGACATTCAGCTGGACAATAGATCATTTTGGCTGGGCATCCCATGTCCAGCAGTTATTTTAAGCCCTGTATTGTTAACCAGAAAAGTTTGAGAAAGAAAATGTAGTTTAGTTGTTAGGCCTGATCACCCTAACATTTGTCACATGTAGCCCAGAATTTTTTTATTAAGTAAAAATTAAAAATGTTTAAGGATTCTTTTTGTGGCTACAGCCTCGTAGAGGCAGTAGCCGTACTATGTCATCGTGCGTGTAAGTAAGTCCGTAACACCACAGGAAGCCCAATTGTTATTTTCGGGATCCCTCGGAACCAATCAGCATTCGACCAAACAACTTTGGTCTAGCTCGTGGCGGCGAGTTCTAGGTAAGTTAAAGTTAATATTCTTTAGAAATTCAAGGAAATTTCATTTACCAAAGCTTTTTGGCGTACGTTATGAGTGCTATTCAGCCGTTGACTCGATATTTTACCGATATATCGCACATATTCCAACTAAAGAGAGAGCTTCCAAGATACCTCATTGGTTGGAGGGAAGTCAAGTTTACTGGTACATAAACATCAAATAATGAAGCGAAGCATGACATTTATTGCAGCAAATGTTCACATGAAGTGTTCTTTTAGTCTTCTTCATGTTTTAGGTCAATGTTTATGTCCAAAGTCTGACCTGCTGCGACCAGCGAGACAGCGTTTCTACGCGACGGCTGATTTGCCTCAACTAGTACCGATACGAAACAAAGGACACAAAGGTGTAGCAGAAGAAAACTACGAAAATCCCTTATTGAAGGGAAAACAACTAAACAATCCCTCATGATCATTGAAGGGAAAAATAGACAATCCCTCACAAATATTCTTTTACATAAGTTTTATATTTGATATAGTTATAAATTAGATTTATTATGCATGTTCCAGTTCATCACAATGTTATCATTTCTGTTCTCAAAAATGTTTTTTTATTTTGTATTGTTCAACTTTTAAAATATCATGACTATTTTTTCCTCTAACAAATAGTCTTTTACATAAGTTTTATATTTGATATTGTTATCATTTAGATTTATTATGTATGTTCCAGTTCATCACAATAAAGTGATTATCACGTCCGTTCTCAAAAATGTTTTATATCTTATTTGATATTTCCCATAGAGTACCAAAGTATGACATATAAATTTTTGGGATTTTTTAAATCTTACTCCTTCGTTCTGATAGAAACAAGGGAAAAGAAATGAAAAACATCTGCTTGCATATTTCAACACTCAGGGTTTGGGTCCACAGATGCTCAGCAGTACTCACTTACAGCTACTGTAGGTTGTAGACACATGCGTCTGGCAGACGCCTATTTTTTACAGGGAGAGAATGTAATAGTGACTACCCCACCCCACTTTAAATAAATTTATCCATATTGATTGTAAAAGGCACAACCTTGAAGGATACCCTAATGACAAATCAAAACATACTATAAACACTATTTTTTCCCTGTCATGACTCTCTTACACTTGCATGAAAGAAGTTTTGGTGTGTGTCAATCAAAATTTATTTTTCATATGCAATGCAAACATAACATATCAATTTAATTTACAAATACAATATGTTTACTTGCCTTTATTCTGTTCCTGTAAGAAGCTGGTACAATCCCTTCCTTCATGGGTAAAAACAACTGAAAAGACACTTCAAAGTTGAAAATTGGTCAGAATTCAGAAAAGTCTTCAATCTTTGAAGGTCCTGGCTCAACAAGTTATTGATTGTACTGATGTCCGACTTTTGAGAGGTACTTGCAGGATACTTTATCCATGCCATGTGTTGTTTATCTGCAGGTTGTTGAAAACAACCCTAGCAATTTCACTGATTTACAGTACCGCTCTCGAGTAACGTCCCCTCTACTTGCGAGTACGAGTGTCGAGTGTCTTCGATGAATCGCGAGTCCTAATTTTTTGAATATTCATGACTTACTTAACAACTCGCGATTCTCGAGTCACTTGTACTCGCAAGTCAAACGAGTCTGATTTAAGAGAAGTTAATTTTGTAGAATGAAGCATGTTGAGACCGTAATTTAAGTCGAGCGAGATGACATTTGTCGAGAAATTTGAAGTATAACTTTGTTTTTCAGATCTTGCCGGCAGAAGAAACATAACTCGCTGTCACTGTGATTGTTTTTACGATGTGCTCCTCTCGGTTAATATTCATTTCGAAATTCATCGAAGTTCTTGACTAGTTAAGTAATTGTATGAGGTTGAATAAAAAGATGGTTTAGGAGCTCTTGTAATTAGAAGGACATACAATAGTTTGTAAACAGAAGAAACGGATTTCTTCACTGAGGAAATTAATTCAAGGCGGGTTTGTTGTTATCGGCACGATCAGCATGTGAAAATGTAAAAGAATACCTGATAAGGATCAGCAAGGGATTGTTTTCGGCTGGAAATAATTTACTATTTGATCAGAAAATGATAAAAAACGGCACTGTTCAGTAGAGTCACAGAATAGTTCATAAAACACTTCCGAATACCGATTTAGATTTATAATCTATAGCCCTATCCAAATTACCCTGCGAGCAGAATCTTCTTTAACCTCCTCGGGCAAAAGAGGTTAAAAAAGATTCTGCTCGCAGGGTATATCCGAATCGGTAAATGATAGAATTTTAACAATGTAGTTGGTTCATTATTATCATTATTTGTCTAAATGGGACTTTTATTTAACAAACGTGAAAGATTTATTTTTAAAGCATTCATGGTCATGACTCATGGCTCTGAAAGAAGTACAGTATGAATAACTATTTTTTGCATTGTTTTGAAAGAGCAATTAGCAACCGAGTATTCTCTCATCTTATCTCCTAAATGTATCTAAGCACTAATTAGAGGATGGCGAGACAACAGTATACGAACACTGACATCAACACTGGTCACAGTTTTGAGATTTGCACTGTAAACAGCAGTTACAATTATCTGCTTTATTGAAAATTAGAAATAGATATTTTAGATTCATATCAAGAAAAACAAAACAAAAGACTGTGTGAATCTGAGCTTTCTGAAAATAAGCTTGCCGTGACTAATAACAAAAGAAACCAAATAAACATCTAAGAGTTCACGGTCAATTAGCCACTGTGTGAAAATCTCAAAGGCAATTTTATTTAACATCGTTCTGATAACGGATACATTCGACAACAGTAACATCTAAATAAAATCAAAGAAAGATGTAAATAGCCAGTAAAGTCCGACAGATCCAATGAAGATGACAACATATCTTGCGATAAATTTATATTCATAAATGCGGACGTTACGCTAATTAATGCACTTCTAGGAATCAAAACTAAAGATAAAAAAATACAATGCACAGCCGTAGCTAAAATACAGTACATCATTCTGTCATCGCCAGTAAAGTCCGACAGATCCAGTGAAGATGACAACATATCTTGCGATAAATTTATATTTATAAATGCGGACATGTTATGCTAATTAATGCACTTCTAGGAATCAAAACTGAAGATAAGTCATCGCCGAGTTATTAAACTGGAATGATTGGAAAGACGTTACAACTCACTCGTTTGACTCGCGAGTATCGAGTATCGAGTCCCTATTGTTTTGGTTCAGCTCATTAAATACTGGGACTCGCGATTCAAAAAAAAGTACTCGATTGACTCGACACTCGTACTCGCGAGTAGAGGGGACGTTACTCGAGAGCAGTACTGTAAGAGACAACTTATCACAAGAAATGTGTTGTGTGGTTTGCTGGGACCGACCAAACGTCCAGATCTGAACTGTTGTTTGAAGTGTTGTTTATTTCTCGTTTAAAAGTATTTCATGAGAATTACAATTTAAGCAGTTTGTTTTTCAGATTCAAACTAGACTCACACGTGCGTTCACTTGTGCCCCAGGAGCCCCTTTTAGGAGAGGCTCCAATGACTGACCCCGTTCGTACTCTTCCCCGAGTCGTGTCAAGCTTTCTTCACCATTCCAGGAAATAGTTAACCGTAACATAAAGACCTTTTTTGAATCGGCTAACTTAAACTAAAGAATATCTGTTTAATCAATTTGTCTGTCAGTAGCTATTAGTGTTTGCCTTTGTCCCTCTATTATCATGCATGGGTATTATATATCTCCGACATGCAAAAATATTAACTGCGAATATACCAGTTTATTCAACTTTATATTTCACTATGTATCTCAATTGTCTGCTGTAAAGACTTCTACAACGGTGTTTTTGACACAATAACAAATCGTGTGTTTTTTCGTTCATGTTTCGGATGTTTTATATATGAATAAAAGACATTACGTGACCAAACGCGAGGTCAAATAGAAACTTATAAATTATCTGGTGATAATTTCGATATTAAAATTCAGTACAAAAACCTCTCAAGATCTCTTGAATGCTTGAATGAGGAATATAATTGACTTGCTTCTATGTATGTTCATTTAGAAATTCGTAGATTTCCAGCTCATAGGAAATAGTCTTTATCGTGGCGAGGAGTGCGAGGGCTTCCTTTCAAGTACTCCATTTAGAGTTCGATATTTGGTCAAAGTATTGGAGATGAATATACCAGTTTATTCAACTTTATATTTCACTATGTATCTCAATTGTCTGCTGTAAAGACTTCTACAACGGTGTTTTTGACACAATAACAAATCGTGTGTTTTTTCGTTCATGTTTCGGATGTTTTATATATGAATAAAAGACATTACGTGACCAAACGCGAGGTCAAATAGAAACTTATAAATTATCTGGTGATAAGTAATAGATAAAATATGAGCGGGAGACCTTTATGGGTATTTAAAACGGCGAGCCGTAGGCAAGCCGTTTTAAATCCCATAAAGGTCGGACGCGAATATTTTACCTGACTTGTGAAATTCATCAATATAATTCATGAGCTCTAAAATGCCATTAACAAAAGATGAATTCTTTGATTGTACAATGGAATTGAATAGAACATTCTTTGTTCATTAACAACAAAAAGCTTTTATTCATAAGTAAGCCTAAATGAGTCAGGTCCCTGAGGATTTCAAGATATTGAACACTGAATTATATTAGTTCATTTCCATTCAGAGGTTGTAGGATAAACATGGCTGGCCGTTTTTGCTCTCCAAAGAGCAAAGAGCAAGAGGCTAGTCTAGTGGCGGAGGCAACTCCAAAAAGTACCCAATACAATACGAAATGGGGCATTAAAGTTTTTGAAGAATGGCAAAATGAACGGCCAAATAAAATTGCTAAGCTAGAGCACGAAGGAGTGGCTGGTCTAAGAAGTGATGACGTTGAAGACTTGACCGTCAATTTAGAACACATGTTGCCCAAGACCTTAAACTTTTGGCTGTGCAAATTTGTTGGCGAAGTGGCAAAAACAACCGGAGAGCGTTATCCACCTAAAACTCTGTATTTGTTAGTTTGTGCGATTAATCGTCATTTGAGTGATACAGGAGGAGAAAATGCATTGAACATTCTCAATAAAGCCGACAAAAGGTAGGTAAATTTTGCTTGTGCACGATGTGTACAGTTTATAGTTAACTTTTTATTTCGTGTTTTAACTTATGCTATTCTTATTTCAAGGTTCGACCAGTTTCGCAAATTTTTAGACGCTGAAATGAAGGATGCAACCAAGTGTGGAATAGCTCAGAGGTGCAAGAAGGAGGCGCGTGAAGAAATAACTGAGGAAGAAGAGGCAATACTTTGGGAGAAAGGCCTTCTCGGAGGACATTCAGCTGAGTCATTAATGAACACTATATACTTTTATAATGGCAAAATGTTTGGCCTTCGGGCTGGCGAACACAGGTTACTTAGGCTTTGCAACATTTATGTTAAAGAAAATCTTATCATTTTTGATGAAAGTTTGTCAAAAACTTTTCACGGCGGCTTAAAAGAGTTGAAAAATACGCCTCGTTTTATACAGCACAAGTGCCATGACATTGGAAGTCAGCATAATCGATGTTTAGCTGCTTTATATACCATGTATATCAATAAGGTGCAAGGATTTGGTGAAGCTCTAGAAAGCTTCTATTTTCGGCCGCATAGGAACGGCAAGTTTGAGTATGAAAAAAGCGCTGTAGGTTTATGCACTTTGAATAAGATACTGCCAGATAAATTATGTCAAAGAGCAAACTTGCCTCGCAAAACAGCTCACTGTTTGCGTGTTACATGTGGTAGCCGATTGTTCCAGAACTCTGTCGAAGAAAAATTGGCAAGAGAACGAACAGGACATAAATCGAACGCATTGTTTTCATATCAAAAACCAAGTGAAAGGCAGTTAGATAAAGTAAGCAATGTTTTAGGGCCAGTCAGTTCTTTGTTAGATTATAATGAAGCGAAGTACAATCAGAATAATACTGAAGATAATTTATCAAAAACTCAAGAACAGCCATGGGATGATATTCCAGATTTTGATCGCAACTTTGACTTTGAATTATCTGATGATTTATTAGCCAGTATTGCAATGCCAGAGAATTTGGCTACTAATGTTAATAATGTCTGTGCAAGCTCAGTATTTAACAACTGTAGTATAAACTTTTTCTACTCTAATAAGTAATATCTATTGATTATTTGCATGTACAAGATTATTGATTAAAATACGTCCTTGTTGAATTCCAAAGACGAATCTTTATCTAAGTTTAGCATATTAATTAGGCGAGTTAGAGATCTTTATCAAAGTTAAGAATATTAATAAGGATATCTTTCAAACATACGATAAATGATTTTAATCTTGACATGTATAGGCTACATCATGAAGCCATCTTCAGAAGAATGATTACAAAGTTCGTTATAAATGCTATATATACTAGTGGTTACAATTGATTGACAGGTGATATAATACAATAATGAAATTATAGATAAGCTAATATGACTAATTAAAGTAATAGGAACCTAAAAGGATGTGGTAGATATAAGATTAGTAACACCTAAATATAAAATGATAAAGTTACGGTTTAAAAGAAGTTTTCAATGTGTTTAACTTGAACATTAAGTTCAGGTTTTAAACTGTCAATAAAAAAGGCTTCTTTTAATTTTAAGTAAATGTGTGACTTAGCAGTGTCTATAATTTTAAAACAAGTAAGAGAATATTTCGTCAAGACATTTTTAAGACTGCTTAAGATGTTTAAAAATTTGGGGGTTTTTATCTGTCCAAATATGTTCTTTTATCCTGGTTGAGAAATGGCGAGAACACTCACCGATAAAACAGGATTGACATCCCGCACAAGTGAACTGATATACAATACAGGATTTAAGAGCATCTGGACAAGGATCTTTAAAGCTAAAAAGTTGTTTACATGTAATTTTAAAAGACGTGAAGACAAGTTTTAAGTTGAATTCCGCGCAAAAGAGTTTACAGAGCTTTTTAACTTTAGTTTGAGTTACTTTAGAAAAGTTACCAATGTAAAGTAATTTAAAATAACGAACTTCCGTTGAAGTTAGAGAGGAGCCGTTTGAATTAACTGCATTGGTTAGTGTTGTTAAGATACTGTTTAACCGATTTATCTATGACACGAGAAGGAAGGAGTACCGTTTAAGTGTTTAAAGATCTTTAAGGTCCGACTGAAAGCCTTTATGAGTGTTGTTGATTTTAAAAGCTCTATCAATTAAAGTTTTATCCAAACCGATTTTATATTTAAATGGTGTAAAACTTAAAAAGTTAGTAAGAAGACCAGTGTAGGTCTTCTTATGAAAAATAGACGTTATACATTTATCTTTAGAGTTGTCTATTAAGATATCAAGGAAAGACAGCTTTCCATTGATTTCTTTTTCAAAAGTAAACTTAATGTTATTATGTCTAGAATTAAGATAATTAAAAAATGACATGGCATGATTTTCGTTATGAAAAAGACAAATAGTGTCATCTACATATCTTCGGTAGTATAAAACTTTAGGACCATTGTACGTAGATAACCAAGTTTGCTCATGATAGCCCATGAACAAATTGGCAAGTACAGGAGCTAAAGGTGAACCCATAGCGACCCCATCTATCTGATCATAAAATTTGCCATCAAACATAAAATGTGTTTGTGACGTAGCAAAAGAAAAAAGTTTCTTAAGATTATCCTTACTAATAGGAAAATTAGGATTGTTTGTAAAAATAAGATCTATAGCTATTTGAATAGTTTCATCAAGAGGTATATTGGTAAACAAACTTTCCACATCAAAAGATATGAGGAACTTATTTTTGGTATTTAAACCGTGAAACTCATTAATAAAAGAAAATGAGTCTTTAGTAGTAAAATCAGATGGAATAATAGGATTAAGTATAGAACAAAGATATTTAGCTAGGTTATAATTATAAGCTCTAATGGATGAAACTATAGGTCTAAAAGGTGTATTATATTATATTATTATATTATATTATTGTATTATATTATATTATTGTATTATATTACCTGTCAATCAATTGTAACCATTAGTTTATATAGCATTTATAACGAACTTTGTATTCATTCTTCTGATGATGGCATAAGGATGCCGAAACATGTCAAGATTAAAATCATTTATCGTATGTTTGAAAGTTATTTTGTCTCTGGTGCTACTAAGAAACTTTGGAAATAAGGATATCATTTGTAATTCATCAACCCCAGCATTTCCCTGCTGCCTTTTCAAACCCTCCCCGCGCTTTTAGTTTGTAGACCTTTATTGGTGGTTACAATGCATCACATGTGATCTGATTACTTAATTTTCATAGGTTCACGAGCTCATGAATTATTAATGAATTTTACAATTTCAATATTAAAATTCAGTACAAAAACCTCTCAAGATCTCTTGAATGCTTGAATGAGGAATATAATTGACTTGCTTCTATGTATGTTCATTTAGAAATTCGTAGATTTCCAGCTCATAGGAAATAGTCTTTATCGTGGCGAGGAGTGCGAGGGCTTCCTTTCAAGTACTCCATTTAGAGTTCGATATTTGGTCAAAGTATTGGAGATCAAGCTCAAAATAACAGCCCATTCTGAAGCTCTTATAAGTATATAGTTATATCTCGAGTTAAAAGCTCCAAATTACATTGTTCTACTACAGGAAAAGCCTGTCTCTGAAAGCTATTTTCTTTGTAGTCAGCCATCTTGCATTCCTAAAGTTCCTAGCTTGCATTTGCAGTCGCTCAAAGGTGATGAATGAAGGGCATTGTTGCTGTGAGCGAAGCGAGCAGCGACACTATTCGTGACGATGGATTCCTGTGTTACGTACAACAGAGGTGGCCTAGGCTATTTGTCAGCTTGCAATCTGGAAATTTTGGCATGTAGAGTGAACGATGATTTGTGGCGTCATCAAAATATGCTTGGAATGATCACTGACCACGTGATTTCACGATCAAGTTGGAGTCTTTTGTTTTCTAGCTAAGTTGTCATTGTTATTCAGATTTATCATACCCCGGGAATCCACTGAATCCTGCTTTGTATTCGTGGAAGTATTCAGCAAGGCCGTGAACTGTTTAGTGATATTTCTCAGGGAAGACAATGTCCTTTTATGAGTTATTCATCGCTGTTGTGCGCTCGATCGAAGCAAGACGATGTAATAAGTTCAAATTGGGTGATTGTGTATTATATTTTGGTAATCCAACGAGTAGCTTAGTGATACAACATGTGAATCTATTCAGGTCTATCTCATGACCTGGGGGTCATGTTACAAACATGGTATACTATTACATCCCCCTTTCCCTATATGTACATAAATGTCAGTATTTGATGTTCAGAATCAATATGCTAATCAGACTAATCAGGTGTTGTCAAAATTACAATATTTCATGAACAGGAACAAATGTTTCGTCGTATATATTTTGAGAGTTTGTATTCATCTTCCTAGTCATCAGCATACCGTTGAGGGGGTTTGACAACCCGTCCGCTTCTGGTGACTACGCTGCCCAAAGGGGAATGATTGACTGATGGTGGTGGCATGTCTTTTGCCTGATATGAGACCGATTTCGTCGAAGCTCTCTGCCAGCGTCGGTACTGACGATGTGAGAACGTGGGGCGTCTTCAACTTTCTCTTTTACTGTCCCTGGCTCCCATTTCGAAGTGGTGGGATTCTGGATACTTATCGCTGTTCCTTTCGATAACTCTGGGAGATCTCTCGCCGTGCGATCATGGTACTCTTTCTGCAGGGTTTGCCTTTGCTGAAGTCGGTTGTGTATTTCATCACTGTTGCTGCTTCGTTGCATACTGCGTGGGAGGTTATCTTGTAGCTTGCGTCCTAACAAGAGTTCAGCCGGTGAGGGCAGTTTGCTATCAATTGGTGTGGCGCGGAGGCACAGTAGGGCGATGTTTGGATCCGCGTGGGTCTCCTTCGACTTGATTAGAGGGCTTTAACAGTGTTGACTTGCCTTTCGATGAAGCCGTTGCTGCGAGGATAATGTGGCGAGCTCGTGTTGTGTTTGAAGTTGTATTCTCGCGCAAACATGTCAAATTCTTTGCTGCTGTATTGAGGACCATTGTCCGAACGTACTATTGCCGGAATACCTTGCTCGCTAAATATCTGCTTCAACAAGCTTATGACAGTTCTGCTGTTGCTTTGATGCTTTGGGATTTTCTTTACGAAGGGATATTTGGAGTAGTAATCAGAGACTAGTAAATACTCAGTGTCACCGATCTGGAAAATGTCGGTTGCGATGGTGTGCCACGGGCGAGGAGGTAATTCTGTCGGTATGAGGGTCTCCTTGGTATTGCTGTTCTGGTGCATTTGACAAGTACGACACGATTTTGTTACCTCATCAATGTCATCATTCATGTTCCTCCAGTACACTGATGACCGTGCTCTCAACTTGGTCTTTTCTGCTCCCTGGTGTGCCGAATGGAGTTGCTGTAGTATCTCTGCTTGCAATGCTGATGGTATCATGATGCGCTGGCCTTTGACCATGATCCCATCGTCGATCGATACTTCGTCCCTAAACGACCAATATGGACGGATTGGTGTAGGTACTTGTCTGATACTTGCCGGCCATCCTTCGTAGACGACTTGTTTGAGTGTGACCAGCTCGGGGTCAACGCTGGTTGCCTCCCTGATCCTCTCTAGTATATTGGGACTGAATTGCGTGTATACTTCATGGATTTGTACATCCATATCCTTGATCGGCGAGGTCTCTTCAGGGGACAGTCGAGAGAGAGCATCTGCAAGTAGCATGTCTTTTCCTGGACGGTATTTGATTTGCAGATCGTATTGCTGGAGCCTTAGAAGCATTCTTTGTAGACGGGGTGGTGCTGAGGTCAGGTGCTTCAGGTGAATACTCTCAAGCGGTTTGTGATCACTCTCTACTGTGAAGGTGCGACCGAAGAGGTATGTGTGGAAACGTTCACACCCGTATAGGACTGCCAGCAGCTCCCTTTCGATGTTCGCGTATCTCGTCTCGGTTTCTGTTAGAGCTTTACTTGCAAACGCTATGGGTTTTCCATCTTGGATGAGGGCGGCTCCAAGACCTTTGTTTGATGCGTCGACTTGAAGGGTGACATCTTTGTTTTCATCGAAATAGCTTAGAATTATCTGGGTGCTGATTGACTGCTTGATCTGCTCAAACGCTGCTTGGTAGGTTGCGTTCCACTGGAAAGTGTTTTCTTGTTTCAGAATTCCTCTCAGAGGTGCTGATAGGGTACTCAGATTGGGTATGAACGGACCCATATACGTGGCTAGACCGAGGAACGTTTGCAAATCCCGCCGGTCTGCCGGTGGTTTCATCTGCTGGAGGGCTGATACTTTGGCGGGATCGGGCTGTATGCCTTCCTCACTGCAAATGATCCCATAGAACTTGATCTTTTGTTGTTTGATGTGACACTTTTCGGGATTGAGCTTTAGCCCGGTGTTTTCGCATCGTTTGATCATTCCGCGTAGGTTGTTGTCGTGCTCTTGATCGTTCTTTCCGTAAACCACGATGTCGTCAACTATACCTATGACACCTTCACAGCCTTCAAACGTTTGGTCAATTTTGGCCTGGAAGACGTCTTGCGACATGCGCAATCCGAACGGCATACGAAGGAATCGATACCTCCCGAACGGGGAGTTGAATGTTGTGAGGTAGCTTGATTCCTTGTCAAGGACTACATTCCAGTAGCCGCATTTAGCATCGAGAATGGAGAAACACTTGGCTCCACTCAGCTTCGGTAGAATTTCCTCGAGCGTCGGTGTGGCATGTTGTTCCCTCTGTATGGCCTTATTCAGATCCTTGGGGTCTAGACATATGCGCAGGTTCCCGTTTTTCTTGCGGCGGTACACTAAGCTATTGACCCATGACGTCGGTTCTCCTTGGTTGACTTTGGTGATGATACCCTGTTTGACCATGCTGTCAAGCTCGGTTTTAATGTCATCTTTTAAGCTGATGGGCACTCGTCTGGGCGGGTGGATGACTGGGGCAACATTGGGGTCAAGGGTAATGTGGTACTCCCCTTGAAAACGACCTATTCCATCGAAGCAGTTAGGGTATTGCGAGATTAAGGATTCTTTGTTTAGGGCTAGCGAAGACGCTTCATCCTGTTTGTCAACAGAACAGTTCAGAGTGATTAATTTCAAATCGAGGGCGGTTGGTAGCCCAATAATTGCTCTTCCTGGCGCTTCAGCTACGTAAAATCGTGCAGTGGTTGTTATGCCGTTGCGTGCACACTCAATGTCGCATGTTCCGTGGTGGTTGATGCGAGAACCCCCGTATGCTGTCAGTGCTGTGCTTGATTTGCGTAGCGCACCAGCCGTTGGGTTACCATCTGACCCGATACAGTGGGGAAACATCTCCTTGAAGAGCCTGAAGGGTAGAATATTGGCTTGTGCGCCAGAATCAACTTTTGCTTTAAGGTCTGCTCGTGCACCATTAAAATGCGGTAAATTGAGATCAATTATTGCAAAGGCTTCATCTTTCTGATCGGTATTAGAAAGACTGTCAATGGTTATCATATCAAAATGAAGCTCATCGAAGTCTTGTGCCAGGTCGGCGCTAGTTGTCATGTGATGGACCCGTCGAGTTTGACGAGAGTCGCTACTGAGTTGTGATTTGTTTTCCGATGCTTGTGTGACTTTGTACTCGTCATGTTGGCCGGCCTTGTTTTTTTGTCGGCATACGTTGCTCCAATGGTTGGGTTTTGAACAGAAATTACATGTTGTTCCGTACGCTGGACATTTCCGAGGCTCGTGAATAGTTCCGCAATTCCCGCATTTCGGTCCACGTCGCCCGAGTTTGGATTTTCCGATCGCTTGCACGTGCTCGGCAATGGGGTTACGTAACTGCGCGACGTGTGTTATGGTTGCTTCATGTGTTCTGGCTAGTCCAGTCCCAGACTCTCTTTCTTGCCGCTCCAGGACTCGCGGAGAAAGAGAGTCCAGTATAACTTGCATGCGCATGTCAGCTTAGTGACCACGCGATCACCACATTCATGTGGTGATCGCGTGGTTACAAATCCTAAAGTCATCTAATGATTCAAGATGGCTGAAGAAGAAAGTGTTTTGTATACACGATATCAGTCTAATTTCGGAAAGCCATTTGTTGAATCAGTGAGCTATGCACTTGGAAAAACCAACTATAATCTTTAACCAAAGTTTGAGCAGTTACAGGCTATTTACGGATGGACAGTTGGGAAAGACGTATTTGTGAATTTTTCGATACGCATCACTACCACAGCTACCAAACACTGACATTTGCATATTGCAAGCTCGTAAAATACTAATTAATCAATTGATTGGCTCATTTTGCACATGCGCATGCAAGTTATACTGGACTCTCTTTCTCCGCGAGTCCTGGAGCGGCAAGAAAGAGAGTCTGGGACTGGACTAGTGTTCTGGCGTATTCTGTGGCTTTGTCAAGAGTTAAATCAACACCGTGTTCTAAAATTCGTTCTTGCGCCTTCTGGTGTTTTGTTCCAACAATTAATTGCTCGATCAATCGTTCTTCAACTTCCTTTTGATCGCGAAATTTACATTTGTTGGCTTGATTGCGACAGCGCATCATGAAGTCGTCAGTAGTAGGAAAACACCGGTTTTGGGTCAATGTGGTACGATGGTACGATGGTACGGTGGTACGGTGACGTCACGTCTATTTTTAGCTGTGGGTACAAGAGTGGGTCAGGGGGCCCCCGGGGCTAGCCCCTCCCCCTCCCCATACCCAGACAAAATCGGACTAACCTCCTACGGGTGAACAGGTGTATTTGTGGACGAGTGGAACGAGGTACGATGAGGTCATATCTATTTTTAGACGAGCGGAGCGAGGTGCAGGGATGGTAGGTACCTCCTATTGTTCTCCAGAGGGAGTCACATCTATTTTGGGAAGATGGATCTATTTTAAGAAAGTACTGAGAACCGTTTTAAGAACCGTTGCTATAAATGCTTTGGGAAAAGAAAATGAGACTAGTCGAAGAACAACTATGTCCTCAGATAAAAACACCACAGCATGGGCTATTGCAGTCAGTCCAATCCCCATTTTAGGAGATTTACATGAAGAACACCGTTCTTGGAAAAAGGGAGAGTCTCCAGTCCCAGAATACCTGTATTTTGATGTATTGTTGCAAGCAAACGAAGAGCATACAGAAAACCCAACCATTCATCAAGCCGCTTATCAGATACAACGTCGCGTCAAGTGGATTCTTCAACAAAGAAATTATGGAAAGTCACCGGACATATCAGTCATTTTATCTCATTTGTGTAGTCCACAGTTTTTTGACTGGATGGCTAAAAGTTTTTGGGACGGAAAAGATGAAGTCGACGAAGACATTTCTTTTGGATATGCTCCCATTTATTGCCATGGCATACAAGACCCAGCCGACTGGCTAGAACAGTGTCCTCAAAAACCACAATGTATAGATCGTAGTGTAGGTGATTACTGTTCGTATGGATACTACAACTGCGACTGGTGTGGATGGCACAACAGTCAAATATGTCTTAAATGTTTTGATCGACTAGTCAACAACCACCCACTCCCACCACAGTCTCTACAAGACGAAGTCCAATGGATTCACGAACTAATAGAACAAGGAGAAATAAATTTGACTCTGTATCTACCCGAACTAACTAAAAGGGCTGTACTTGGATGGCAAAAGTCTTGTGAGCAAGGAGATCGACTTTTTATCATGAAATATGGACACCATCCAGAATTACCATCGAAAACCTTTGATGTAAAAAGATTAAAATTTCCTGAAAAATATACATGTCAACCTTCTTGTTGTCCTTCGAACTACTAATAAATTTGTAAAAGAAAAACGTGTGTGTGTGTGTTTTTTTGTCTTTATCCTAGCAACAAGTTACTTAGCAAAGCTATCGACTATTGTAAAGAACAAGACACCAGTAACACTAGTTGCAATTGGTTTTATTTTCTTTCTTTCTTTCTTTTTCTTTTTTTTAGTTACAATACATGAATCAAAGGCTATTTAATATTTTTCCCAACCGGGTATGGACTTAATCATGGCTCTTATTCGTTCTGAATGTCTCGGGGGTTGGAACACCTGTCCTCGATACTTATTTTCATCTTGATAACGTATCCACCTGGGAGCTTGGGGTTTTTCTTTACTGGATGGAGGCGTGGGTGGAAACTCCGGTGGGGCTACACTCGATAGAGTGATCGGAGTGGAAGTAGAGGGTTGGTCTACTTTCAATGGAGTCGACGGTATCTCCTCTGTACCCTGTGGACTAGTAGATTTGAAAGGTGTTCTGACTTTAGATGTCAGACGTTGGAGGAGGGAAGGTTCTTTCGGTGTAGCTGTTGCAATACCACTGTCACTAGTCAGACTTGTCGAAGGCACGTTTTTCGGAGTCGTCACGTTAGGGGGCTGAATCTGGTCGACCATTGTTGGTACGGTTGAAATAGGTTCCTGTCTCGGTATCGTTAAAACGGTGTTATTGGACAGTTGTTGTTGTAGAGCAAGGTAACGATTCAACAATGGACCATATTCTTTGATTTTCACATCTGGAGGTAGGGTAGGGTCTTTCAAAATAGCATCCATCTGTTCTTCTAATCCCTGCATGGCTCTCAGTTGGGGCTGCTGTAAGTATCCCTGTTGTTGAAAAAAATCAGCGATGGTCTTTGTTACATCTGTTTGACCCCCAGTCTGTGGTAGGTAGGCATCATTTGGAAGAACGTTAGTACGCAGTCGACACTCCTCCCTGGTGTTGGGCTTGAGATCCACAAAAGGATATCCATATGGTCGTTGTACAGCGGCTTCGTACTTTTGAATAAACTGTTCTGGCTTTCCAGGGTACATTTGTTTTCCCAGCGTCATGATTTGTAGTTTGTCTCTTGGGTTTTTAAATAATATAAGGTACGTTCAGACTCAGAGTGCGCATGATTTTTCCTTGAAATATAGATTTTGCGTAAGAAAATCACACTGAGGTTTCGATGATGAGATCCTTGGTAAATAAGTTCATGATTCTCTTGTCGTTGGACGTCTCTGTCATTTGATCATCAATCACCATCAGGTTGTTGATTTTGGGGTTAAAGTACGAGTCTTCATCTAGGTCTGGTGGATACTTTAACAAACTCTGATTCCTGGCACGGTATGTAGCATCTCATCGTAAGCAGGCTGCCATTGGGAATAACTCCACACAATACGCTGTGGTGGGGAATGAATTACTTGTCTTGCATGCTCTAGCAGATTCTGAACCCAGACCGTTTTTCCGGATCCTGTCATACCAAAGGCTATAGCTGTGAAGGGATGAAGTAAACGAAATTTTTCGCACTCTGTATCCTTAACTTGTTGAGTCTGAGGATAGGGACTAAACCGCTGACCACTTTTTAGGAGTTTTTCCTGACTAATCCAATATTTTCGTTCTGAATTGTCCAACTGATGAGTTCGACTTAAATGAGTGTGTAGATTCTGTTGTGGCTTGCCGCAAATAGGACACATCCGCATCATGTCATGTCTTGTACTAAATGACACCAATTCTAGAAGGAAGTGCTATTTATGGCCTCTAGAGATTCTATTAGATAAGATTCTATTAGATTCTATTAGATTCTAGATTAGATTTTAGATTCTATTAGATTCTAAATTAGATTTTAGATTCTATTAGATTCTAGATTAGAATCTAGTCTATTAGATTCTTTATTAGATTTTAGATTCTATTAGATTCTATTAAATTCTATATTAGATTTTAGATTCTATTAGATTCTATTAAATTCTATATTAGATTTTAGATTCTATTAGATTCTAGATTAGAATTTAATATAGTCTATTAGATTCTAGTCTATTTGATTCTAGATTAGATTTTAGATTCTATTAGATTCTATATTAGATTTTAGATTCTATTAGATTCAATTAGATTCTAGATTAGAATCTAGATGGACACACTAATAAATAGAGTTGTTTTCTGTCAACGTTTCATTTAAAGTTGTCTTCCGTCCAGGCAACATGAGCCGTTTGATCTGTGACCATTTTGGATATTTGTATCATTTAACCTATTGTCCTCCACATCAGAGAACGCTTTTACTAGCCACCGCTAGTCCAGAACAGGTTCATGCCATTTGTGAAGTTTGCTCGAATTTATCCAAAGGGTTGTTACCCATCACCGCTGCGCAAAAAGAAAGACTCAGAGAGCATGTGGACGACATACGTGAATTAACTAACCCATCCGTTCCTTTCAAAACCAAGAAACAAACTCTAGCTCAACGAGGTGGTGGTTTTGTGTCTGACATCATGTCACCCCTGATGTCGGCTTTGAGGCTGTTTTTGTTATAAATACTCCAGCCTGTTAAGAAGAAGCTCATTTCGAGGTTGATCATTTGAGTGAGCAACATGAAAAGAGCACATCGCGATTCCACTGATTCTGAAGACAATATTGTTTCCGACACCGAAGGGGACACTTTTGACGACGACGAAATTGAAGAGGTTGGCCAGGATCTCTCCCCGAGTATCCCCAAAGAAAAGGCCCTCGCATTTCTTCATACCCTGGCGTCTTCGAAAAATATTTTGTACTGGAATTCTCACGGTGAAATGATGTACCATCAAAGAAGAATCCCTGTCACCAACATAGCAGAGCTCGTTGAGTATGTCATGCTACCTTACCATCTCGAAGTTAAAGTTCCTAGAGGGCTCAAAACGTTCACAGAAGGACTGGCAGAAATAGGCATTGACAAAAAACTCATCCGCAACAAAAAGGTGCTGGCGGATCTGGTTGCTAGGCAACCCGAGGAAGAGGAGGACAGTGACTTGTCTGAAAGTGAAAACAGCGACGAAGAGGATGAAGATGACGGACAAGAAACCGATGAAGAGTCAGAAAGTTCAGAATCGGTTGATAGTCCGGACGAAGAACCCAAAGAGTGTCACGTTTGTCGTGACTTTAAATCATTCTACACCATACCTGTAGTTCAATGCCCCCGATGCTTGTGGCGAGAAGGGTACTATTGTCGAGACAATCAACTGGTCGAGTGTGACATTTGCCGTTACATCTTTCCAGTGGATGCGAATACCATGAAAGCCAAGTTTTATCGTTGTCGAGATTGTGATGCAGTCCATCAACTGTCGTTGAAATTTAAGAAATTAAAACTCATTGATGATCATGATGATGATCAAGAGGAATCATGTTGAATTATACAAAACCAAAAAACTTGAATAAAAGGACTTTTCACACTGAATTTGAGTCTGCTGTGTCTGTGTGCCTTTCAACCATGAAAAGATGATCTGAATTAATTTGCATGTGTCAGAACAGCCACCGTTCAGTAACTGCAGAGTGATTTATGATCTTATTCGGATGGTTGGTTTTGTAATTATGCCATTTAGTTCGGTGTGATAAATATATAAACGGTTCTCCCATACTTTACGCGTCACAAACCCATACGCTATTGTACGGAAAGGTTAAAACAGAGTGGCTGAAAAACTAAAATATCGAAAAATAATTATGGATGATGTTAGGATCAACTTCTCATGCAATTCACCTCACCCTGACTGGTTCAAAGAGCTCACATTTAAAGTGGGGCCACAAAACGGGGTTACATCAGGTCGTGGTCAGTTCGGTGGTGTACCCTTAAAAGAGCAAATGCGTCGAAGGAAATTGACGGGACTACAGCAACAACAAGAAGATAAACAACAAAGAAGAGAGAAAGAAACTTGATCATCCATAGAGAACCTATAGCGAATGAACTTCTTTTCTCTGGAAGCTGGTTGCAATTCACTACATATATATATATATGGACATTTATAATAAACGAAAAAAGTGTAAAAATGTCGAAAAAAAGTGTAAAGAAACTAATAGGAGCATTGTGTGAACCGTCGTAAAAAATAAAATAAAATAAAACCAATTACAACTGGTGTTCAATATTTTATTCATTTATCAAACAAGTCTTACATTTCTAACACTCTTTCAAATACCCACTATCAACCCACTATCATCCAAAACATAATGAGGTCCATTTTTGAAATCAATCATCATTGACTCAAAATATTCAAATGTCTGGCGCATCCATGCATCAGCGTCATACATGGCGTCACATAACATGCTCACGTAGTCTACAATAATTTTATCATCCTCATCGTGATTGGAATGTTTTACCTCGTTGTAAAGTCCGTAAACTGAGGATGCTGACTTGCTTGGAAGGGTATTAATGAATGCATCCCACTCTGATGTCATGGGTATCCCAAGTAGCTTACAGCTCTCTTCACAAAATTCATGAATTACATCAAAGTTAATGTCATTCTTGATGTCATCATAGAAACTCTCAAAAATGTCCCCTTCACTTCGTAGGCAACATTCGTGATCTCTTTGACTACACCAGTTCTGGATGCAACCTTCACATTCAAATTTTCCATACGCTTTCCTGATACAGAGTTCTGCATACAGGAATTGTACGATGACATTAACCATTGAGCATTTCTCCTCATCAATTTCGTTCACTAAATTCACAACCCCATCGTCGTTTAGTGACACTTTTTGAGTCATCTTGAACAATTGATTTTTGGTTTTCACACGTCCGATTTATAGTATAGTCCGGCGAGGTTTGTCGGTCAAAAACTAAAAATAGATCCCTATTGCACCACGATCTATTCTAAAAATAGTGATGACTCCGTGTAGAGAACAATAGGTGGTACGTGCCTTACTGTACCTCATACTTCTGAGGTATAAGTGTTTCGTACCAGGCAAGCGGTGTTCTAAAAATAGTCTTGTTACAGCCGTTCTAAAATTAGCGATGATTGCAAAGTAACCGATAAAAACAGGTATGTGTCTCAACTTGTTCAGAATACCAATTGGTGAATAATCGGATGACTGGTTCTGTCGCTGTTTGTGAAACTTCAAAGATAAACTATGAATTACCATGCAGTAGCTAGACAAGAAGATAAAACGTAATTCTACGTGTTTGTATGATCTGTATAAACAATTCTTCGTACTCGTACAAACTGAACGTGATTTCATCGTTTTATATTCATAACCAATTTCATATCCAAAAATCTAGGGTGCGGTGGAGCTACTTTTAGTCAGTGTTAAGATGATTTAGTGTCGGTAGAACTAGCGACGTACCGGCGGAACCACCAGACCAGAAATGTATATATATTCTGTTTGTGAGGATTTGAGAAAAACGTTGAGCACAAAGTATAAAACAGAAGTGGACAAATAGAAGGACCTCTTTGATGAAATAAGAAAGTGTGCTGATGGGTTCGACAGTGATTTTTAAATAATGTGATGCTTTTTTGTTTGTTTGTTTGTTATTTTTTGTATGTTCTTTTCCCAAAGCATTTATAGGAACGGTTCTTAAAACGGTTCTCAGTAGTTTCTTAAAATAGATCCATCTTCCCAAAATAGATGTGACTCCCTCTGGAGAACAATAGGAGGTACCTACCATCCCTGCACCTCGCTCCGCTCGTCTAAAAATAGATATGACCTCATCGTACCTCGTTCCACTCGTCCACAAATACACCTGTTCACCCGTAGGAGGTTAGTCCGATTTTGTCTGGGTATGGGGAGGGGGAGGGGCTAGCCCCGGGGGCCCCCTGACCCACTCTTGTACCCACAGCTAAAAATAGACGTGACGTCACCGTACCACCGTACCATCGTACCACATTGACCCAAAACCGGTGTTTTCCTACTACTGTCGTCTACACTTTCATCGTTAGCTTGTTTAAGTTGCTGCAATTGGTATCTCGCTAGCCAAAAGTTGGTTTTAGGTGCTAAATAGCGCTCAAATTGGGCCCAAATCTCGTTGGGTTTCATTTTATCAACAACGTTGGGCCAAGTAAAGCTATTATAGATATCGACCCCTTGGCGGCCGATCCACAGTAAAATGTATGACGATTTCTCAGTCTCCGATTTCTTAGAAAATGGGCCAGTGAATATTAGCTCACAATATTGTTTGAAGCGACTGAATTCATCTGTTATTTCGGACCCAGCCTGCCAGTTCATGGCGGGTGGCGTAAATCCTGTGGCCATTCTTCGAGTTCTTTGCTGTTCTACGCTATTTATACGGTCACCTACCGTTTGCTGTCTGATGGCTTACTGTTTTTCCCTTTGTTGAGAGTTCGTATCCCACTTCTTGGCACCATGTAATAAGTTCAAATTGGGTGATTGTGTATTTTATTTTGGTAATCCAACGAGTAGCTTAGTGATACAACATGTGAATCTATTCAGGTCTATCTCATGACCTGGGGGTCATGTTACAAACATGGTATACTATTACAGACGAGAAGACGATATAAAGTTGCATTCCAATGTTCTCCTCTTCAAAGAGGTAAAATCTCTTTAGCAAGCCACATTTGTGGTGAATCGAAATTTTGCTTTCTTTACGCAGACTACTCTCAGTAGTTCAGTTTAGTCCACATATATTTATGCATTCTCTATGCATTACAAGGCAAATTATGTGTCAGATATTTATCAAACACTCTTTTAGCTGCCAGGGAGCGATTCACATCCTTTCCTAAAGAAACTTTTAGTTTTATATACTCAGTTAGTTTTATAATCATTGCTAACACTGTTTGTGATTGTTTGAAAAAGCAATATATTTGAATAAAATGTACTTGTACATTTCTAAAACTTGTGTTGCCGTAGTCTGTAGTTCAACATTGAAGGTCAACTAGCAGTGTTCGTCACACAACGCACAGGAGATAGACAAGAAACATTTCATATATCAGAGAAAGCGGTGTACTTTCGTGAGTTTTAGGGAAACAGTTCTGCTAACGTGGATACACCAGCTGTTTTCTGCTCGCAGCATTTCACTTTCTATTAGAAACGGCTAGTTTTAACGTTCTTAATCAATCAGAAGTGCCTCAGGACGAACACAGAAAAAAAAACATTTGCAGTTTATAACCCGCTCCCGGCCTATGGCCTGGGCGCGAGTAATAACGATCAAAATAACACGTTTTGAAAGGTAGTTTTAAGGATCAACTTTGAAAAACTCTATCATCACTTTCGAACGCTGTCGAATGAAAACAAATTCGCGCCTTTTATGCGAAACGGCCAACCTCCGAGCGGCCGGAGATACCTTCAACCGTCCGAGAATAGGTTCGACGAGTGATTTGAATTAGTTCGCATTTTTCCCAAAGAAAACAAAACTCTACTAGTTTTAGTAATCGACACCAACATTGCTTTATGTACAGAGGGAAAATATTCCTTGTCTCCCTCCCCATATCCGGCCCCCCAAAAAATATACACCAAAAAGGCAAAGTGTCCGAGAATGTATGACATTCGCAAGGCTCGCTGCCAGTCTCGCTAGCTTCAAGCCAAATAATTAAGAACTATTTGAAACAACACAAATTCATTCATTGACATCGCTTTACCTGGATTTTCGGCAACAAACAGTAGCGGAATCCCTCACTAACAACAGAGAAACTCGAAAGCATGTAAGGCCGCTTAGACTATAAACGTCTCCAAACAAACACTACCAAAGTCCCGTATGATATATCCCAGAATGCTTCATAGGCCACAGGAAGCCCAAATATTTTAAACCCGGCCAAAAAAACTGGTGCAAGAGATACAAAAAAATTTCGATTTTTGAAAATTCGTATCTCCTTGATTTTTCAACTTATATCCTTCAAACTTCACAGTTTTACTGACTTTGATATGCTCTTTCCAGCTGTGGTAATTGTTTTTAAGTTTGGGAACTTTTGGAATTACATGAAAAAGCCGTTAGTATATGACAGGGTAGTAACGAGGTATATAATTTTTTCAGTGATCCCTATCCCAGGGCTAAAAATCTGATCCTTGATCCCCAAAATAAGGACGATTTTGATCATTGATCCCGTAAAAAGTGATCCCTGAAAAATGGTGATCCCGATTCCAAAGCCAGTGATCCCGATCCCAAGGCTAAAAATATGATCCCTGAGCCCCAAAATAACGCTGATCCATGATCCCATATACCTCGTTACTACCCTGGTATGAAATGACTGTAGCAATTCACAAAATACGACGTCATTTACACGTACAAGATTGCAGAATACGCGTTGGTAACTGTCATATTCGGATTCAGCGTGAAAAATTAGTTTAGAATAGTTATGTTACCAGCCTCTACCCCAAATGGCTTCTGCACTTTTTGCGATCAACTTTTTCAGTTTTGCGCCTAGTCTATACGTGGGGCGCCAATCATGGCCTATAAAAGAGCAGCTAGCTAAGAACAGGGCGGAGGGTGGGGGAATCCACAGACGGTAGTCAGGGAAGCACGGGCTGGAGGCTGGGAGCTTGAAACCTGCCCGAGCACATACATCAAACTAAAATAAAAAGCGGACCAGACAAAAAACCTAAGGTACCGGCCGATGGGGGATTCATTTGCACTCAATGACACCCCCCCCCCCCCCCCCCCCTGGATCCGCCACCAAAAATGTCTACGAAATTACTCTAAACTGTGAAAGAGGTGGTTAAATTACCTCCCCGACCCTCCGATTTTGTACATCCCGATCCCATTGTTACCAGTTAGCTGAACAATGGGGCTCTCACCCAATCCTTAAAAATGTGATCCGCGGAACAATGGCTAACAATCGACGATTAAACATGGATTTTATCTACAATAGCAAAAACAAAGCACTTATTCAAAAGAAGGAAGTCTTTGAGTGGAACGAAAAGAAATGGAGGCTTTTCGGCACCCGAGGTACTGAACCCAATTTTTTTTCGTTCGGCTGCACGCAGACTAGGGTACAGTAGAAGTTTGAATGCCCTTTTTTGTTTGGTTGTGCAGCTTTTGATATACTCAATTTATACCAGAAAACTGTGACAATGATTGTAAGAAGCGACTTTTACACAAATATTTCAAAAAACGTTGACTCGGTTCAGAGCAACAACCACGTGGTCAAGCCAAGACCGAAATAAATGTTGGTTTTGTTTGTAATGCATTCAAATCAGACTCGTTTCTATTGAACTAATTGCAACATGTGAGCATTTTCAAGTCCTTGTTAGTATACCGCACTCAATTCTTTTGATAATTGATTTGAATATATTACTAATCATTAGCAGCACAAAATCAGCATTCATTTCGGGCTTGCCTAGCCTCCTATGAAGACGTTTTTAGGGAAATTTACTGGAGCGGAGGGGAAAGGAAAGAGGGGAAAAGGACGCCCCGGGATTGATCGCGCAAACCTTAGCTTGGGGCTCCAGTTTTATGTATTCTTGGAACACACGTAGCCCAAGCTGTACATCTGTATATGAAATGTATGGGACTTGACGATCGATTTGCTGAAAAATAAATTTTGAATAAAGAAACAATTTGAACTCATGATACTGTTGTGCTTGTTTTTCTGTGTATTTCTGTGAAGTTTCAAGCCGTTTCGTGCTCATTTGAGGGCTATACCGATTTGAATTGTTTGTACAGCTTGGGCTACCTGTGCTTGGAAGAGACTGGACACGATCGAGTGAGTCAGCATTGTTCTGCGCATGTCATATGTCAAAGCCGGTCGAAGAAAAGACTAAATTGTGAAAATGGTAAGAAAATCATGTCGAAAACGATTTATTCTCTCTAAAAACAGCTTTCAAATACATTGTTTTGAATCCTATAAACAATTCCTCAGCTTTCTGATTGAATCACTAGAATATTTTTTTTGTTATGTATAGCTTTTCTCTATGGTAGATGGATGAATTGTTTTGGACAATTATTTTTACAGGGACAAAATCAATCAGGACCCGGTGGTGGATCAGGCGATAAAAAAGGGGATAAGGTTAGAAATCGATTAGCAAACTGCTATTTCTTTGGATAAAGTATAATTCCATGTGAATCTGAAGTACTGATTATCCTTTGTTTGGTGCTCGTCTTGATCAGGACAAAAAGAAAAAGTACGAACCGCCTGTTCCTACAAGAGTTGGTAAAAGGCAAAAGAGATCTAAAGGACCAGATGCAGCAAATAAACTTCCAAAGGGTGAGGCAACAAAAAGATATAATGTAGTTGTAAATCACACAAGGATAGTATGTAACTTATTAATGATGATGCTCCAGACAGGCTATGAGGATTCAACAGAGTTGGTATTCAGTGGACTAAACATTTTCACTGGAGAAATTAAGCTTATTAAAGCTTAAGCTTATTAAGCTTAAAAGTATTGGTAAAAAATTATGAAAAATTATGAAACTAAAACACTGAAGTAAACAAGAGTTCTTTTACAGTTGTGATACAGGCTAGTGAGTTTTAGATGCGAATCTTTTACATTCTGATTGTTTCAACTCTTCAAAGCATTTGGGTGGCATGGTTTGAGAGCACTAGCCTTTCACCGCTGTGGTCCAGGTTCGAGTCCCGGCTCGGGCATCGGATCATATGTGAATTGACTTTGTTTGATGTGGTGTTCTCTACCATGTTATGAGGGTTCTCTGGCTTTTCCTCCCTCAGCAAAAATCAACATGTGAGTTGAGTAACTATGCAAAATATTTAATGTAGAGGTAGTGAGTGTGAGTGACAGCAGAAGAGTAGCCACTGTGTGGATCTGCTATTTATTTCTCTCTTGCACCTACTAGTAGGGTTTTCCTCTATTCTTGTCCATGGGTGTCTTTGGTGCTTGCTTGCTTGCTTGCTTGCTTGTGCGACCTGATACTGACTAGAAAATAACCCATGGAGCCCAGGGTATGATATAAGCATGGAATACTCCACAAATGATATCCATGTAATAGGTCTTTTTGAAGACAATTAACACAGAAACAATAGGATGAATATCATTTGTGTGGTATTCTATAGTTGTACCCAGGGTATTGGGACCACTGTCCTTTATTGTAATTAATTATTAATATGTGTTATACATTATAAGATGTGTACTCTTATGGAATTTTTACAGTTACCCCTCACAGAAATTGCAGACTAAAGATGCTAAAAATGGAAAGAATCAAGGATTTCCTGCTAATGGAAGAAGAGTTTATCCAAAACCAGGAAAGATTGAAGCCACAAGAGGAAAAGCATGAGGTACTTATACTATGTATTTAGAGCAGATTTCGTATGAGTGTGAAACGGACCGCACCGTGCCGTAACTGTGTCAGTGCCGTGTTGTCTATAAAAACATTCAAAATTCCTGCCATAACCGTGCCGTGGCAGTGTGGTGTCGTTTTCACAGTCATGCGAAATCTACTCTATGTCCATTTTACAGCAATACCAGTGTAGTAAAAATCGTAATGCTACAGTGTAAATCATGCACAACAGAACATTGTATCATAAATAAAAACAAACAAAGGAAAGCAATGTAGTGATTTAGGGTTAATGATCAACTGATCACCATGTAAACATACATGTATACAACTGTAAAAGGGTAAATCTGATTCAATAAAGGATTCTCAGTCAATATGTTACACATGCATTGGTTCAAATGGAATTTCTGTCCATATTGTTTATCTAATCTGAATACTTACAGCAGTTCCTCTTTGGATGGAAACTGGAAGACAAAACTTTTTAAATAGTATCTGGTTGTCTAAGAAAGCCTAATTGTCTCTTTATTTGTCTTTGAAAATGATCTGGAAAGGAAATTTTATAATCTATCAATAATGCATATGCAGGTACAGTTCGTTTTACCTCTGCAATACTTTGTCAACTGAGCCAAATTTAGTCCAAATATTGATCATGATCATCAAACAATGTTTCTATCATCTGAAACTGCTGCTCCTCAATACTAAATGCAGATGTTTCACTAAAGGGGTACTAACATCAATTTCATAAATTTTCATTTCAATTTCATTGAAAATTCCCATGGAAGTATTAGCTTTATGAAACTTTAGCTAGGTGTCAGTGACGTCATACACTCAACCCAAGTAATCAGCTCCATACATTACACATCCTAAATTGTTTATTGTCTTTAGGGAGATGACCAATAATTGATTATGTCTATATGAGTTGCAAGCTGATTCTAATTTGTAAATTTTTGAGAGCTTATAAAATTAAATGTAGACTCTGTGACAATCATTTGCCAAATTTGCTTTATGTTGATAATTTATGCATAATTCATGTCAGATCACAAAAAACAAACATACACTGTAAGTTAGATAAACTTTAGTCATTACCCAGTAAGTTTTTAAACAAATGGGCCTCTCTCAAGTCAATTTCAAACTTACATACTCAGGCTCAAAATACCGTGGAATGACCTGCCACCATAGAGGCGATTTTTTTCCCATTCAAGCATTAGGTAACAAAAACTATTCAACTGAAGGATAACTGTTGTATAAAGCTAAAGTTAGTACTTTCAGAAAGTTTAAGTTGTTTGTAGGTGGTTTTGATTTATAAAAGTTTGATAAAAGTGTTAATCTTAAGTGAAAATGTAAATTGAAAGCGTGTTTTAGGCCTTTTTGTACTCTATCAATTGCCATATAATTCTTTACATTAAGCTTGAAAGTTGCTAAATTTGCTGTGATAAAAATGCAGGACAACCTGACTTTGTACAAGCCAAAAAACTGTTTTAAACAGGGATTGTATCTTGGTAGAACAATTCCTAACTGATAAGAATAGAATTTGAGTATTAATCCAAAATGAAAATTTGAATTAAAACTTGTATGAGGAGCTTGTATTTTGCATTTTTAGCCTTGATTACTCGATGACAAAAAAATCAGCTCTTAATTAAAAATAATGTACATAACAAATTTATCCAAATTTTTTACAGACAATTTTTTCTCTAGTTTGGCAATAGCCAGCTAGCACTGAATTAATGATTGGGGACCAACACATTTGACACACATTTACATGTATGTTGAACAAAAATAAAGTTCTAAATGCTTATATTCCAAATGCATGTGTAATGTGACTTGTGCTTTTTTTTGGTTTGCTTATTTCTGATTGGTACTGTTAGGGTGCATTTTTGGTTTGCTTATTTCTAATTGGTACAACTGCTAGGGTGCTTTTTTTTGGGGGGGGTGTGCTTATTTCCGATTGGTACTGTTAAGGTATTCAGCTTAACTAGAATGTATTATTTATTGTTGTCAATTAACTGCAATTTGTTTATTTTTGTGGTTAATCAGGAGGAAAGGTCCAAAGTTGATGACTTAAGAGGAACACCAATGTCTGTCGGCAACCTTGAAGAGATTATTGATGATAACCATGCAATTGTATCTACATCAGTAGGATCTGAGCATTATGTCAGTATCCTCTCGTTTGTTGACAAAGATTTATTAGAGCCTGGTTGTACTGTCCTTTTAAACCACAAGGTAATAGGGCAACATACATGTACAGTGTGACTTAAGACATTTTTAAGTACAAAATATAATAGTGGAACACCACTAACTAGTTTAAAATAGCAGCAAGTTGAGAAAACCAATAGTAACTAGTTTAAAATAGCAGCAAGTTGAGAAAACCAATAGTAATTCACTTAAAAAATTGGCTCAAAGTAAATTGGGTTTGTGTTCAAGACAGTGTGGTAACTGGGTTTAATAATAATAATGATAGTCACTTAAAAACGCATAACTAACTGACTGACGTCTCTATGCCTTTTACAATAATGATAAAAATAATGAACAAAAATTAAAAGTTTAAGTTAGCAGGGACCTAGTGTTAATTATACATTTTTGTATCACATGATGACAAATAGCAGCTGAGCTGCATGATGCAACACATTTTTACTCGGGCTACCTGTGGTAGCTCGAGCCTAGGTTTACCTTTTCGGTCTATCAATCTATCTATCTATCAACGTCGCAAATCGGCAAATTACCCAGAAGCCTTTGGGGTACACTGTTGACCACGAGGCTTCCTGTGGTCGCAAGAGATTGAGAACAAAATGGCGGACGCTATCAATAGGAATTTTTCGAACTATTGGCTTTTAATCTCAAGATACTTTGCTTTAATCGTTAATATCGAATTCTCGAATTTAGTGATGACCTTCTTACCAGCTGTTGTAATCAACTTATAATGTATTGATCGTCCAAGAACACGAGACAGATCGATTTGTGGCAGCGAACTTCACTTCAGTGAGGACAGACATGTAAGACACGGAGATATTGTCTTTAATAGATCAGTAGTTTGTTTTAATTAATAATATTTCACTACTGCTTGCACATAATATTTGCTTACACGGTGTCTACAGTCATGCTCTTCCTGAGAGCCGTGTTAAAAACGTACTAATTAACTAACAATATCTACAATGTTTATTTTAACTAGAAAGACTAGGAGATTCTTGCCTTTGCGTAATAAGATGACTAAGGTGTATTCAATAATTAAGCCAGGAAACAGGAATTAGTAAATGGTGCAAAATTACACCAAATAAACAATGGAAAACAAATGATTTTTTATTATTAACTTATAAATATTTAGAGCAATCTGTATTTTGTACAATGTCTTGATTATATTGAATGCACTTTATTGTCAATCATGCTCAATGTTAGCTGATAAGAATATAGTGATGGATAATCATGGAAATGATAGTAATGTTTATGAGACCTTATATTAGCAACAATTGAAGAATAATTTTAGAATGTACAAAATGATATTTTCAATCAATGAAAAGTGATACTCAACCACAAATTTGTACAAGCTTTGTGCAACCATGTTTACAGAAACAAGATAAAGTGGATTGAATTGAAGATATTACTGTATGTAGTAGTATCAGATTGATGTGCACGGAGGAGCTATATATGGTATCGGTACTGAGCATATATTGTATGACATTACACTTCTTCAAATAAAGCATCAGCAACTGACTACTGCTAAATGTATAATCATTGATCTGCTCCATATTAAAAACATGGTAATGCATGTATTGAAAAGTTGTGTTAAGAAACTGAAATGATTTCATAGAAAGGTAACTGTGGTACTTCTAGAATCTACCAATGTGACAACAGCAATATCCAAATCATTTTAACTTGGACATCGAAACAGTCTGCCACAGTTTGTAAGTTTTGTTTCCATAAATCAAAGTAAAAAAGTACAGAATAGAAATTTAAATTGTCTGAGCTATAATGTATTATCTATAGATCATATTGGATCATTTGGTAGGCATTTACAAAATAATGCAGACTGTTTACTGTATATGTCTGGCGTGATAAAAAGACCAGCAGTATATTAATAACCACCATGATGTGGTACAATTATGTACAAACTACTTTCTCCCCAATATAATTTGTGTTCTACTCTGGGAGTACTTGTCATGCATTTTTGCAATCAAAAGACACTGACAAGTCAAACTGGTTTCCATCAACTTCTGTTCTCCATTTCTCCCCAAGTACTATACACAGGTGTAGCCCGAGTGAACGCCTAGTAGGCGTCTAGTTTAGTAGAAATTTGGACTGGGAGTGCAAACATGGGCAGAAATTATATTATTAAATAGCTCAATTGATATTTGTTTCAAATTATACTGAACTGGTGAAAATGCAGGCAGTTTGCAGAACTGGAGAACACACCATCAGTACTGCTGCCTCCCACTAGTTAGTACTCCCATAGTGCTGACATAACAAAGACAGATTTAGGATATTAATAATAGTTTTACAGCAGAATTTGCCAAGCACAGAAATTAACAGATCACATACCATATATCACTGAATATACCCCTCCCCCACACCACCACCATCACCTTCCCCAATGACCACCCTGTCTACAAAACAAATTTTGAGACAAGCTACAATGTATCCCTTTCAAGTTCTCCATCACCGTTGGTCAAAGGGGGATATAATCAGTTGTTTACATCCACACATATTTTTTTATTTTCAAACTCATTTCTTTTCTGGAAATATAGTTAAGATCTTTTTATCCCATTTTGGAATACTCAATATTTTCGGAGATATAAAAGTTTCAAATTTCAAAATGCAAATGTGATGACGTCAGGGGAGGTCTTCAATTCCACAACCAGATTTTTTACTCAAACACAGGCTTTACCAACAGAAATAAATTCCAAATGAAAAAATTAGAGTATTTCAAGTCATCTTGGTTTTGTATAATAAATGATGACTCCCCTGACGTCATCAAATTTGCATTTTGAAATTTGAAACCTTTATATCTCGAAAAATATGGAGTGTTCAAAAGTAAGACAAAAAGACCTCAACTATATTCCCAGAAAAGAACTGAGTTTGAGAAGAAAAAAATATGTGTCATAGGGACTTTAAGTACAAATCAGTTTGTTGGAAATTAAGTGCAGGCAAATGATTGCCCTAACAATAGGGCTTTACAATATTGTACTGTATAATCATGTAGGTACATGCTGTTGTTGGAGTATTGTCAGATGATGCAGACCCAATGGTTACTGTTATGAAACTTGAAAAAGCACCACAAGAATCCTATGCAGACATTGGTGGACTTGACACACAAATTCAAGAAATCAAGGTATGTTCCTGTACATTGTAAATATTCAAATTCCAATTAAACTTGCAAGATAAACATGTTTGATTATTTATACATTGCCATCACATTTCACATTGCTTGTGGAAGAACATAAGGCAGTATTGCTGAGTTACAAGCCTATTACAGGGGCGGATCCTGGATTATCTTCAGGAGAGGGTGCACCGTCTTCAGGAGGAACTGCCGAGATGATATTTAGGAAAAATGTTGAGAAAAAATGGACTCAAAGTCGACTCAGAAGGGGGGTGCGCACCCCCTACACCCCTGCCCTAAATCTGCCCCTGTATTGCAGCAGCCATAGTGGATAAACTTCAACAAAAGATCTTTCATTGGTTTTTGTCTTTGCTTGAAGAATGCCACCATTGCCCCTTTATCTTTTGAATGTCTTGAGGAAGTGATTGAAACCCAGAAATGCATGAGGAAGTCATTCTCACTAAATCTACTAAAGATTGTTGAGATGGTGTGTTGTCAAACAAAATGAAGTAACTGATTATTGGTCTTGTGTCAATGAGTGTCACTTCATTATTTTGTATTTGTTATTAATTAGCATTGAAATCACTATGGAAGTGTGAAACTATTATGTTGTCCAGTTCTAAGACTTTTAGAACCTATAATCTTTGAAATTTCTACTGTGAATTTAGTCTCAACAACAACAACAAAACTGAGACTCTATACATGTTGAACAATTGCCTACTTCCAAGATATATTGTACTTGACTTTTCACATACAAAGTAATCAAGAGGAGGCTATGGACAAGTCATTTGTAACAAAACAAACATTTTATTATGAGTTTTATACACATACTGTAACATATTTTTATTTCCTTTGTAACTACATATGTAGACTACATGTATTGTGTTTACTATTTATTATAGCATAATTAAACCAGTGGTTCAGCAGCATTTTTGAAAGGATGTACCAGCTTGAATATTCAGCACATTCCTTATTGGATGGTCCATCCAATTAGATTGGATAATAGTTTTTGCAATGCAACTTTTGATGCATATTTTTGACCATAGAATTCCTTTCCCCACAGGAATCAGTGGAGTTACCTTTGACACACCCTGAGTTATACGAGGAAATGGGTATCAAACCACCCAAAGGTGTTATTCTTTATGGACCCCCAGGGACTGGCAAGACATTACTAGCTAAAGCAGTTGCTAATCAGACATCTGCTACATTCTTAAGAGTTGTTGGATCTGAGCTCATACAAAAATATCTGGTAAGAACTCTTCATACTGAATGAAGTTGTAGCTTAGTTTATTCTATTGTTATACAATTTCAAGTTATTGTAAGATTTCTTTTGAAAACAATGATTGGCTTATATAGTCACTTAGCATAATGACCACCAAAACATATACCATTCAACTATAAGGTGAAAGCTAAAAATACCCAACTAGAGTATAGACAATAACTAATTTGTAAATTGACCAATTCAGAATTATACCACAATGTCAGCCTTGATTTTGTGTAAAACATTAAAAATGTTGAGCTGTGTAAATCAAAGCATTTGCTTTCTTCATTCACACCTCCCTAGTTCATTCATCTCTACAATTGTACATGTATTTCATGGCTTTCTGTGGGCTGTTACCAAGTATATTAAGTGCAATAAAGACAGACATTGAGCATTAAGTCTAGTTATTAAACCTGTGAAAAAAAATTGATGCAAAACCAACAGCCGTCAAGCCATCCATGTCTTGATCCCAGAAATCTCAAGCAATAGGTTTTGCCATGTCATATCTTTGAGCTTAAATTTGTGGCACAGGTGCAAACAGGAAAGTACTTGGTGCAAAAGGCAAACAACAGAATATATGTCTAGTGTCCTTAAACTTAGGTTTTTGGGACTCTTAGTTAAGAAGTAGGGCATGCACATAATCAAATATTGAATAGACCTTTCCCAAAAAAGATGCAGATTTTTTGTTTCAACCTAAGACGTAATAATCCTTGAAATATTAAAGAGTATGTCTCACTTAGCAATTGTCCAAAAATTTAGAAAGTTCCAAGGAAAATCCACAGAGATATGAATTATTGAAATTTGCTAATTTTTCAGACAAATGTATGTCTGGGGATACAGCATATACACCAGCCATACATTTTCTGTAAAACTTCACAATTTGAGAAATTCATATCTCTGTGGATTTTCATTGGAACTTTCTAAATTTTTGCATACTTACTAAGTGAAACATGCTTTTTAGTATTTTAGGGATCCTTATGTCTTAGGTTGAAAAAATATTATGCCAATGAACAGTGGCTATTTTGGAGAAAGGTCTTTTTTCACACACAACTATTGTCACGTATGTAAAGTTGTTAAAGTCTTTGAATAAAGACGAAACTAGTACAAACCTTGGATCAACTTGACTTTGTGTGGAAAGATGTAAAATTTAGAACTTAAGAAAATGAGGACTAAGTTTGGTATCTCTGAATTGAATTTTGACAGCAAAGATTTGTTTATTTCAATGCTGAATGTTTTCAATCAATATTCATAAGCTGGCTTGCATGGTGCATACTACAAAACCCTTTTGTTTTTCTATTTTGTACAAAAGCATGTCCCCATATCCTTGTCAAAACAAAATACATTGGAATACAATTAGGTTACACAGAATGCATGTCACATGTGCCAACAGCTTTCATGTGTTCACATAATTTTATATGTCTCATGCTTCAGCAGCCTATCTTTCTACCAGTAGTATTTGCTCACAAACTTCATGCATTGTACATTTAAAATCTGCTGTGCACACTGATTGGTTGATGTCTTTAGAGGATATTGTAGATTTGGGCTTCCTTTGGGCCCATGTTTTTGACCTTTCTTAACAATGTTCACAAGCCAGTGTTATATTATTGTTTAGGGTGATGGTCCTAAACTGGTGAGGGAGATGTTCAGAGTTGCAGAAGAACATGCTCCATCCATAGTATTCATTGATGAGATTGATGCTATTGGGACTAAAAGGTACATGTATCTATTAACATTTGTACATTTCATTACTTGATTGATAATAACCTTCATTAACAATTACTGTAGATATGAGTCTAACTCTGGAGGAGAAAGAGAAATTCAGCGAACAATGTTGGAACTGCTTAACCAGTTGGACGGTTTTGACTCCAAGGGTGACGTCAAGGTGTGCATTATTTACTTGATGTTGGTTACTATAGCAACCATACATTAGTTGGATAATTGGAATTTATATAAAACAATGTTGAGCTAATAGATTTGCTTTTATCCATGTATGGTACATTTACAGCATTTTGAAAAACTCTTGACCTTCTAAAGAATATGAATATAAGTACTGAAGAATTTTGGAGTACCTCACTGATATTTTTGTTTGAGAACCACTGGTGCTAAGGAACTTAAAATATATTCCAAGGGAGATATACTTTACAGTATGCCAGTAGAGTATACTTTAAAGGGGTCCAGAGTTATTGCAAAACACTGTATATTGTGTATATGTATAATTTATGTAAATGTAAATAGCAGTTTTGCTTTTAACGGCTCTGATGGGCTTTCTTATTTCTATTTTATTTTTAATTCTTTTTAATCTTTTTTATCAACAATCATTCAGTTTTGAATTTGCGGGCTATCAAAGTTTGACGGTTTTGCTTTGAAGTGAAGCTTGTGTCAAAATTCATTGCACTCAAGACCTTGAGAAAAAGGGCTATTATGCAGTATGAGAGCATGGGTTACTGTAGTAATTGTGGTGCTACTTTTAAAAGCCTGAACTAGGCAAGTATAAGGATGGACTTGTAGTCATAAATCTTCACATTTCATAACAGGTTGTCATGGCAACAAATCGCATAGAAACCTTGGATCCAGCTCTTATTCGACCAGGTAGGTATTATAAGCATTAGGATTAGAATAGAATATAGAAAAGAAATTGCCCTCATATCATTAACTCTATTTTGAGCCCCATCACCCTGAACATTTTTTGGTTCCCCAAGGAAATTTAACAATGCAAAACTCTCAATTCCTACTTAGGAGTGAAGTATTGAATAATAAGACCAATAGACGAGACCAAATAGGACGCGCGGTCGTGGGTTTGATTCCCACTTGAGTCAGGGTTTTTTCCCGGTCTCGTAGGGCGTGCAACCAGGCACTTTAACTTTCCTTATTTCTCATTCATTTATCATGGTGCCAAGCATTCTATCCAGTAAATGCCCTCATGTGTATTTTTCAAACAGGTCGCATCGATCGTAAAATTGAGTTCCCTCTTCCTGATGAGAAGACAAAGCGAAGGATATTCCATATCCACACCAGTCGAATGACCTTGGCTGAGGATGTTAATATTGATGAATATATCATGTCAAAAGATGATTTGTCAGGGGCTGATATCAAGGTATATAATAGACCCGTCTGAAGTGTCATATTGATTCCTAAACTACCATATTGTGAGGTCATAGTTAACTGTACACATTTTTTTATTTAAAACAGGCAATCTGTACCGAGGCTGGTCTCATGGCACTGAGAGAAAGGAGAATGAAAGTCACTGATGAAGATTTCAAGAAATCGAAAGAAAATGTCTTGTATAGAAAGAACGAAGGCACACCTGAAGGACTTTACCTGTAATACTGCGTTTCTCTATAAATAAATTAACTTCTGTGAATACCGTTTACATTGAGTGTGTATACTTCGACGTGGTGAAGAGTAATCTTGGTGGGAGTGGTGAGGGTCTAATACTCGACAAATTGCCCAAAGCTCAAAATAAAACTAACAGCTCAGCACTTTCGTAAACTTCCAGAATTTACGATCTAACAAAAAGCAAAGACCTTCCTCTTTAAACAAGACACTCATTTGAGCGTTCACAAGGCTGGCGCAACAGTTATTGCGTTGCAAGTTGCAGAGCAAATGTTGCTGGTATTACTACCCCCACGCAAATTTTCTTTGTTGCACGAAGTAGAACTGAAGCACTGTCAACTTTTTGCAACAAAATTTGTTGCGCGCGGGTTGGTAATACGAGCAACATTTGCTCTGCAACTTGCAACGCAACAATATTGCGCGACAAGTTGCACGATTTTGTTGCTCGTATTAACGGGCCTTAAAGCCTATCGACGACTAAATCACTTTGTTTTTAAATTCAAACAAGCCGAGTTTGTTATCGACAGCGCTTTTTCGCAATGTATGTGTACTAGTCACCGACAACTAATAATAGAAATCAGTAATAACTAGTTATCGACAGCCATGCCGTAGTCTGTAGAGGCCTTTATTCATGCATCAAATTGCAGAGGGAATTTGAACCACGACACCACGTATTCTTAAACGCTCTCTTCACTGCTCTTCTATAGAGTTCTATAAATTTTACCCGTCGTACGCCCTGCCGTGCGAGTAGTTAAACCATATGAGTAGCAAACACTTCTTTAGAGGGCTTCAAAAGCCGACATAACGAAGAATCGCTGACTTGACTTACTTTCGAAAACAGTACGTGTAGAGACCTATCTGCATTCTATGTCGACTGGCGAACGAAGAATAATACCTGAGACGAAGAAACGGCAAACCTATATTTGCTGCGGCTACGCCCGTTGAGTTAAGGCGCTGTTACATGCTGAAACTTTTATCTGAAACTTGTCTTGATCGCCGATGCAAGACGATTTTCATAAGGGGTGTTACATGCTGAAATTTTGTCCTGAAACTTGTTCGGTTCGCTACACAAGTTTTTGTTGCAGGAGTAGAAAGCAGTTCTACTTTTAGTGAAATCGTCTCGTGAAACCGACCGGGGAAAGTTTCAGCTAAATGACCATGTTACACGGTGCAATGTGTTGTGAAACTTGTCTCGTAACAGCGCCTTTAAAGTGGATTTCGTATAACTGTGAAAACGGCACGGTTACGCGGTTGGGACAGGAATTTCAAATGTTTGTTTGTTTGTTTTTTGTTGTTGTCGTTGTTGTTTTTTCTTTGTTTTTGTTTTTTGCCATCTCTACACTACTACTTTCCGTACGCCATTCCAAAAACATATGTCCGTCCATTTTCTGAGATCAGAATAGATCTACCTCAACGCGCGCGTGCAATCCATGAATCTAAGATCTTTCAAATAAAACTTATTTCCAGGTTTAGAAGAAGATCCCAAAATACTCCTCTTGTCAAGTGCCACTGCTGAAAATGTTTTATAGAGTCTAGTTAGGAGCAAGGATGTCACAGTTGGTTAGTGCGCGGCCTTCGGTGCGAGAGGTCCCGAGTTCGATCCCCAATGACCTCACATCCTTGTTTCGACTTCTTTCCGATCTGTGTAGCTTTACTTAGCTTTAAATACCCTTAAAACGGAGTACTGATGGAACTGATGGAGAAAGGGGAGTAAAATGAGCGCACCGTCGACCTCAGGTTTGTCAGTTGAATTACTGTTACGAGTTATATATCAACGTTAAATATGGTCGCTTTACTTTACTTTACTTTACTTTACTTTACTTTACTTTACTTTACTTTACTTTACTTTACTTTACTTTACTTTTTCAGATTAGGATAACCCAATAATATTGGGTTTATTGTTCCTTTCAGTTAAACAGTGAAAAATCCTCTCCTCTCATACTAAATGGTATTTAAGTATTTAAGGAGTATTTTTGTTGAGGCATCACTTGACATTAAGTCGGAATTTCACTTACTAGGCACTGAAATGCTCTTGACTTAATGAACAATTGTGCAGAAGTAAGGTTTTCTTGGGCAAAAATGACTCGCCTACCCAATCAGTACCCTGCAAAATAAAGTTGATCATTTTTGCTCGCCCTGACTTCCCAACAAGCAAAACTCCTTCAATAATGTGTGTACAGCAACCATTTAGGGTTAGTTCTGACGCCGTGAGTTTTCCATGTGCCGTCCTCGATTTAAAATCTAGTTAAAACGCCATATTATTGACTTCTCTGTGGTGTGATGAATGGTTAGACCATTGTAAATCTTTCTGATCTTTCTGTTCAGTTTACCACTCGGCATGTTCGTCTCGCCTCCATGTTAGTAATTTGTTCAGTATGGTAGAGGCTGTGAAGGGGACTATTACTAGACATTTGTCAATATTGCAATGTACTATAACTGTTATACAAACAATTAACTCGTCTTCACAATTTGTGAAACAAATCACAATTTGTTTGTGTATTCTTTATACGTTTTAATATTCACATTTGTATGACCGTAGAATTTGTTTTGGTGCTTCACTTCATTGCCTCAAATGAGTATAATAGAATACATTTACATTGATTATCACTGTGTGGTGCAACTGATATCGCCAGTTGGTAAATAACTAAAAGTTTATTCCGCTGCTATTTTGGTAAAGTGACGGCAGCAAACGCACTACGGTGTGAAAGAAGGCAGCATACGACATGTTAAATATGAACCTTAAATCCTAGAAAACAAGTAAAATGCGTTCGGGACGTTAATAAAAGTGATTTTCATCGGACTGTGAAATAAAAACTAGTTATTAGTGCCTAGTAGTCGAAATTCGACAAAAATTAGGGTCTACTAGTGTGTATTGGTTTAGTAACTTTCACAGTGTGATGAAAATCTGCACTCTATCTCGCTAGTCACGCAAAAGCCAAATGCACGTTCGTTATCTAACGTTTGGGAAACTGAAAGTGATATCAGTACATGGTTTTAAAATCATTTATCAATAAAATCATGCATGCAGCAAGAGTGAAAAAAAAACGAAGTTGTAATTTAGAGATATTTCAGCTTTTTTTGTCGGTTCAATTAAAAGACTTAGTTATGTGGAACTAACCTAAACATGTTCATCCAGTGTGTCACCAACTATGCGCGGTTGAATTCTCATTTTCATGTTTTTATAAGATTTTGAAAGAAGTATATTACATTACTAACTAATAATTCTTGAAAACAATTTTTAAGCCTTCCTTAAGTGAAATTACAATCATTATCACGACAAAAATATTCCAAAAAAGAACAGAACAAGAGCCCCCTACTGAGTGCATGAGTTTTGGTTTCACCGCACTGTGGGTGACTGACGTTTTCCATATTGTGCAATCAGTTATCAATCTACTCCAGTGAAACAAATAGAACTTGTAGTGGAGCCAGAACTACAACATCGGAAACCATGCCTTTTCTTTCTTCGAAACTGGTATTTTTGCTTATAGCAATGGTACATTTACACATTGGTAAGCACACTCAAATATATAACTAGTTTTTAGTTGACAAAGTTTGACCAAACTATTTTCTCGCTTTTTTATGACAGTATCATCAAATAATGTAACAGTGGAATTTCAAACTACAGCCTCAAGTATAAATGAGCGTTCTGTCGATACACCAGTTACTGTCACTCTTACAAGATCAGTCACTCCTCCGTCCTCCGGCTCCTTGAGCGGTGATACAACAGTAGAGTAAGTTATTATAATTATTATTTTTCTTGTACAGACAAAATAAGGCGCACATTGATTGATCATGCAACTTCTCTGGCCTAGATTTAAAAGATGTACACTTATAAATGATATGAAGATAAATCCAAACTTGAGTGCCGTTCCGCTTTCTATATATCGATCAGAGTCTGTATTGTTTCGCTACAGATAACACTAGGTATAAGAGACCATCTCAATGTTGATCAGTGTTTAGGCTATAGTGAAAGAGGGTGTTTCACATATGAAACTATGCACAAATCCTATCATCAAACCAGGGTCCCCGACACTAGTGAAAAACGTCTGCGCATGCTCGTAGTCACGTCTTCGTGCTTTTGTAACTTATGCAAATTTCACTTTTACGCTTGCCTTCAACAACGGTTTTCACAAAATGTCAAAACTTAAGATCAATTCTTGAAACTTAGGGCCAGTATTAACATGTCTTCATAAATACAATATCTTTGTCTCACAAAAGTATACAAGAGAAATTTTATGTATACACCGAGAACACGAGCATTTCATTTCAGGCTAAAACTCAAACATTTCTTAAGAAAACATCGTAATATTCACGCATGCGCAGACGTTTTTCACTAGTGTCAGGGTCCCCTGCATGTAGCCCTTTGCAAAATGAAATCACGTAAAAATATTTTTTTTCACGTGTCACGGATAATTAAAAAATCTCACGTTCTCAAAAAAATCAAAAGTTGCCTTCACGTGCAAAAAGATTTTAGACCTTAAATCACGTTTCACGTCAAAATAAATCAGCCATTCACAATTCACGCAAAAGGTATAGGGGACCCTGTCAAAACGGCCAAGATCATAGCACTAAAAAAAAGTTTCACTAACAAAATAACCCAAACATGCAAACATTAGGGTTTTTTGGTTTTTAATCATTAAGGTTAATAAATGTACATTTACTGGCCGAAAATCTGTATGCACACGTGATTGAAGAAGGTCCTCGTTTGGACCGTTTCAAATATCTGTAGCGTAATCAGTTCCCTCCTTCAATTCTTGTAAACTGCTCTGTTTATAAGTGCTGCATAAGCAGAGTTTGCGATAAAAAATTGTTCTTCAAGAAAAATGTCTATTGCTTTGTTCAATCAAACGTATGATCTTTTTTCGCATCCATCTGTAAATTCTGTTCCAAGCGTATATCAAGTCGCTTTCCAGTTGATCTGCCGTCGCATTTGTGTTCTGAAGTTCATGCTTCTCATCGACGATGTCTCGAAGCTCAAAAAGTCCTTTTTCCTTCTTTTTGGGTTCCTCTTGATAATTGTAAAATTTTTGTAGATTAACAATTTCCGGCTTTTCGTGCCATGTTCAGTTTTTTAAGTAGCAAAGAATTTTGAAGCTAAACTTTTTGGATAAGAGATCCGACTTAATTTAGAACGAGAAATTAAGGTGACTCAATAGAAATTCAGGAGGCATTCGGCCTTGACAAACTTTTGGTCACAACGTTTTAGAATCGCGTTTCAATAGCTTTTTAGGAGCTTTTACTCCAGTTATCCAGCTACACATTGGCCTAAGCGATTTCAGTTGTTGAAGAGAAAATTTTCAGTGGGAGTAATTTCAACAAAACCTGATAGAAATGACCCACTCTAAATCAATTTTTTTTTGGTGTTAATGGATTAAACACAGGGAATCAAACTACAATTAATCAAACTTCAAGCCAAATGAGTTTCACAAAAATCGTCGGAGTAGAAATGCAAGGACGATTGGCCGCCAAAAGTGTACCCTATCTACCCTAAAAGTGCTCTAAAATCGTCATGAATCTTTAGGCACACCTTGTACTCTGAGAATAACAACCAAGAACCTCAAATGACAACGAAAAGGTGACTTAATGTCTGCCTGATAAAAGTGTAAAACTGATCGCCCACAGGAAAAGCCGTTAAAGAATATAAAAAATGTTTATAATGTTTATAAAACACTGAAAATGGTCAAAAATCTTGGACGGAGCACTTTCAAAATAGAATTGGAAAAATTCTGTAGCGAAGCTGCTGTTTTAAAAGCTAGGAACAATAAATTCAAGGTTCCATTAAACGACTGTACTGATTTTTGCTTTTGTACACAACATAGATCTGGAGAAATAAATTAAAAAAAATACGATATGCTGCTCAAAACGCTTGAAACCAGATTTCTTGCGCTTTTGTTTCGAATGCAAACCAGCTGCAATTCAAAAATTTACACCTTTGTGACCAAAAGTTTGTCAAGGCTAAATGCCTCTTTGAATTACTATATATGAGTCACCTTATTTAACGAGAGCAGTTAAACGAAATCAAAGGATTTTTCCTTTCGATCCTTTACACCTCGACCTAATAAGCGGTTGTTTACATAAGGTTTCTGTTTTGAATAAAGCTTCGAATCAATACTCTTGGAAGTATTCTAGCTACAAGGGACTGAAATACCCCCACCCCCACCCCCCACCCCCCTCTATTTGTCTTCGATACTTCGATAAGTTTACTCCTATAAATAGTTTACACTAATACTAGGAGATTAAATCAATAAATCAATAAATCAATAAATCAAAATATCAATAAATGAATGAATGAATGAATGAATGAATGAATGAATGAATAGATGGATAGATAGATAGATAGATAGATAGATAGATAGATAGATAAATGAATAAATAAATAAGTAAATAAATAAATAAATAATAAATACAAAATAATAGAAATTTACAATAAGCAACTAGAAAATTTACAAGAAATAAATAAATAATACCGAATCGAGATCTGGCGGCAGATCCGTCTTTACTATATCAACTGCTTTCTTTCCTTTTGCAAAACTTTTATCTTTTTCTCCGACGTTATAAAAGCTGCAGCGTCAGAGATGAACCTATAATCTCAGCGACATAAGGAATGCACATGTGCCTTTGATTGAATGGCAATTTGTGACACATGAACAATACGTAAAAGGACGTAAAAGCCCATTTTTTAAACTGGGCCTTAGCACGCCGCCTATTTATACTATTTATAATGTATGATTTTTTTCAATTTTTTTCTCTGTACAGATTTGTTACAACAGGATCAACTGCAACTGAAGGTTCGGACTTTGTGGCCACTCCCTTGTCTATTACTTTTAATGGTGCTGAAACAACCAAAGATTTCTCTCTGACGATCAAAAGTGATAAAATCGCAGAGCCACCAGAAACCATCGTCCTTACTCTCAAGACACCAGCTCCAGCAGACGTTTTTTATGGCGCAAAAAACGTGCATAACATTACTGTTAATGACGACGGGAAAAACAGTAAGTAGTGGAGTTGGCAATATACTACATTTATTCATTTACACCTTTTTGTATCGGCTGTTCGAAAACGGGTTAGCGCTAACCCAGGATTAAATCTAAATTAAACCATTGGTGCTAACCCAGAATTAAATCTAAAGAAAACCATTGGTGTTAAGCCAGGATTCAATCTAAAGAAAACCATTGGTGTTAACCCAGGATTCAATCTAAATTAAGCCATTGGTGTTAACCCAGGGTTAAATCTAAAGAAAACCATTGGTGTTAACCCAGGGTTAAATCTAAAGAAAACCATTGGTGTTAACCCAGGGTTAAATCTAAAGAAAACCATTGGTGTTAACCCAGGGTTAAATCTAAAGAAAACCATTGGTGTTAACCCAGGGTTAAATCTAAAAAAACCCATTGGAGTTAACCCTGGGCTAGCGCTATTCCGCTTTCGAACAACCGGGCCGCGCCCAAGAGTCCATGACCCTTGTAGTCCAAAATTTGACCTCCCTTTCTAATAACTAAAGACATTAAAAAGAACATTTGCTCGTGCGAAAGAGCCTTTAAACCAATGCACTTTTACATTTTTCTGTACAGATACATTTTACTTCAGTGATGTGAGTACCGTAAATGTAAACGAAGAAAGCAAACAGCAAATCTATGTTGTTATCGAAAGGCACGGTGACATATCTAGTGCGGCTTCTATCGTGTAAGTGATTTTTCTTGTGTGACTGCGTCAGCTAACTACTAATGGGCCTTTGCATCAATTGGACTGCATGATACAAAAATCCGCCATACTGGATGACAGAGGTTGTAAAAACCTCCAAACAAATGATTCCGACCAGCCAAGCTTGACTTGTCTTTGTTTTCGATGTCCCGTTCGTCTTTTTACCGTCCAGTAGGGCGGACGTTTTACCATGAGATCGATCGATGCAAAAGGCCTATTTAGTCACTGAATTGATTAACAATTTTTAAATTATAAATTATTTAAAAATAAGTTAGCTATGAAGTAAATCAATAAGCACATAATAGATTTAATATAAGCACATAATAGAGGGAGGGAGGGAGGGATAAATAAATGGGTGCCGGGATGGATGGATGGAGGGATGGACGAAGTGTGGACGAATAAAATGAACAGTGAATGAATGAATGAATGAATGAATGAATGAATGAATGAACGGGTAATTAATAGTAATTAGTTAGGATAAAATTAGTAATAAGTAATTTGTTAGGATATAGGAGATGATATTACCTGACATTTTCAACTGATAACTGTCTAATTATATCATCCATCCATCCACTCATTTTCCTTCTTTCTTTAGTTTTCTTTCTTTCTGTCTTCTCTCTTCCCTTTAGATAAACTAAAATTTTGTGAAAATTTATTTAGTGCATGTTGATGTATTACAGGCTTCAATTTGTTGCTGAAACAGCAGACAGTAGCGATTGTCAAGGCCCAGCCTCACAAACCATTGAGTTTCCAGTAAACGTGACGGAGAAAAACGTTACACTTTGCACTGTACAAGACGATAAATTGCGTGAGAATTTTCGAGAAACTTTCAAAGCTATATTGAATGCTTCATCGTTTGACGGAGATATTTATGTGGATCCCGACAAATCTGAGAAGACATTTAATATAACCGATAATGAAGGTAAGTTCAAAATAATGAGGAAATATTCAATGTTCTTTGTTATTTGTATGCTTTCCTATGATGCTGATAGGATGAGGACGACGGGATGTAAATCGGAAATCACAATAATGGAATAATTGGGAATCATGGGACAATATTAAGAGACGCATTTTTCAAAATTCGTCTGAAGATATGAAACAGAGAATGTAAGAAGTATAATCTTAACAGAAAAAAAAAGTGATTTAGGGTGGATGTTTACCAGTATGTTACATCAACTTCGAGTGATGAATTGACTTCCTTAAAAATTCCCGCCAATGCATAATTCAACTCGAGGCCATGCATTTCAAAGGTCTGGCTGTTTTTTTTTGGTTTTTTTTTTTGGCGAAGAATTTTACCTCAGGTATATTACGAAAGCATTTTATACCGCAACGATGGAGTTACTGTAAAGGATGCGTATATCGCTTGCTCTAAGTAACTTAACGGCACGCGCACAATTTTTTTTTTCTCAAATTAAAATATTGAGCAACTCTGCCTTATAAACAGGTTGACTATCTTTTGCTAGAATTACCACTAATTTGGACTACAAATCAACCCGCCAATGGCGAAGTAACTCGTGGATTTTAGTTAAATAATGAGTTCTTTATTTGAAGGCAAAAATATAAATCAATTAATACAATATGTATTTTTCTAAATGATAAATCATTGCTCTCACAAATCTAAAAATTAAGATTGGGCCCATATGTAAAGAATTTTGAAAGAGTCATTTGGATAATATTATTAATAATATCAGCTAATGTAGTTTCTTTAGCGAAAAATAATTGACTTGAGTATGAAAGAACAAAAAAAGATAATGAAGCAAAGGAAAAAGAAAAGAAAAGAAAAGAAAAAAAAGAAACCGTTCTGCCCGTGATTCGAACAGGGTACCTCTGGGCTCTCAGCCAGCAACGAACCACTTGAGCCACTGAGCCATTTAACGGTTGGGGAGGTTATATTTTTATACATATTGTAAATTTATGGCTGTACGCTTAGCAAAGCTATTGAACATGTACAAATTATGAAAGAAGTTTCTCTATGAACCAAATGTCGCTATGGATAAAATAAATTACTCCATAAAAGTACTCATAATAGCCACCAAACTTAAACTCAAATACGCTTTTTTGATGCCGTTTCGGCCAGCCGGGCCGTAGCGATTCCACGGCCATGCAGTTTCTCCAGTTTCAACAGGCGTCAGTTCGTACTGAAATATGATTTCGTTTGCTTTTTATTTCAACATTTAATCTCGCGCTGATAGAGTACAAACACTAAATGCTTGGATGACTCGTTGATATTGGACTTGCAACGATTTTTTTTGTTTGAAGACAGCGACTACAAAGTCCATTGTTTTCACATCCGAGTATATCGAACAGCTCGATCAACTTGGAGATGCGATGAAAATTATTCCAAGCTGCAGCAACAATATCGACTATTTTAGTGCAGCAATATTAAGTGTTGTAATCCTGTTAATCCCATTAGATCTAAACAGATCTAAGTATAGAACTGATCACGAAGTCACGAACTTAACCACGTGTACTTGGCTAATAGGTCACGCGTAAGCCACGACTCCTACCAGTGACTTATGATCAGGTGATTTACCTTATGTAATCAATATTTAGGATATCTGTCCAGGCAAAACCGTTACGTAAGTAAATTACCACCCAGGAATAATGTCAAATATTATGTATTTGATTCTTATGTTTTGATCGGCTTAAGTAGCGTAATCTATGATTACACTTGAATTTTATATCACGAATAAGTTTTCCATTATCAAACGCTCTATCGGTAAAAGTTATATTTGTTTTGTTTGGCAAATTCAGCTATATTTCACAATGTTATTTAGATATACGCCCCCAATAAATGTATAACGAATTGTCACTGTAATCCGGTTTACAGCATTTCTTGTTAATGTTAAACCTAGGACTATAAATATGACGCACTTGTAACAATTTAGTTAGTTGTTCAGTAGTTGTTCAGAGTTGTTACACAGTCGCCGTGTCAGAGGAATAAACGTATTTAGTGGAAATTTCTTGGTTCAACTGGTCACCTAACTCGAGATCCCGTGTGGAAGATAAACGCGTATCTTTATAATAATATAAATCTTTAAACAGGGAGCCCACTCACGTCAAGTGATTTTCAGTGAGGCCCTGAATGAAAAGAAAAGAAAACAAAAATATATCTATATAAAGTAAAATGATAAAAAAAGAGTAGTTCAAAACAGAGTGTGGCAATGAATAAGAAACTATTTATTCAAATCTATTGGCAATTTCGCCTAACATCCGACACGTACAATCGATCTTCGCGGAGTGCAGACCCGTGTACATGTAACTTACATGTAGAGCACGAGGTAATGTTAAAAACTTGTATTACCCAGCTTAGATCGTGTGCCTAAAAATTGTTGCTTGTACACAAATCTAAAACAGTTACATTACGTTCAAAGCTCTGGTCGCCGAAAATTATTATAGAGTATGAGGGGGAACACCGTACGGCCTACGATACGATACGGTTACAGCAGGAATTTCGAATGTTTTTATTGAAACTATGATACTGGTACAGTTACGATACAGTACGGTAAGTTTCCCACTCATACGAAAACGACTCTAACGCAAGTTAGCACCGTATCGTATTATCAAGAATAGACCGGAAGTAAAGTTTGACAGACCGGAAGTTTACAGGAAAGTGAGTGAGTGAGTGAGTGACACAATAGCTTACTACTTTATGTATGGCACCATTCTAGTTAGACAATAGATAGATCGAATAGTTGTTGTCATACACGAAGTAGTAACCTGACTGATTTGCATATTCGACCCCTCACAATAACTCTTGGATTTTCAATCCACGAGTTAAAAACATGACAATGCAATATTTTTTTTCACAGTGGAATTCAAATGCCAGCCAGTCACTGTATCAGAAGCTGATGGTACGGCAATTGTGGCAGTGAACCGAACAGGAGCGATCAAGAGATTTTCTGATACCATTAGGTAAGTAATCTCTACATGTCATCAAAGTCTTTATTTCATTTTACCAACGTTACGATGTCCTTAGAGCAGATCGTATGAGTGTGAAGCGGACCGCGCCGTGCCGTGACCGTGTCAGTTCCGTGATATCTATAAAAACATTCGAAATTCTTGCTGCAACCGTGCCGTGACCGTGCGGTGCCGTTTTCACAGTCATACGAAATGCACTCTATCAATGGAAGTAGGAACTTAGTGACAACAACGTCAACAACATACATACATACATACATACACATACATACTTTATTTAATGTGGAAAACACACTTAGCTACAAAGCTAGTTTTCAGGTACTCCACAACAAAATGAAATGCTATAAGATCATCATCTTAAGAATGCCATTGTACGTGGGGTTTTCCATATTAAAGTATAAATGCTCCAACCACGTAGAATTAAGATCATCATCATCATCAACAACAACAACATAGGTATAGGGATCATATTAAATACTGATTCACTTGTTTCTTTCGGCTCGTACAGCCATCATCAGGGAATAGCGTAACACCAACTCTTCAACGATCCGCATGCACTACTATTTACTATCGAGAAAAACAAACAGAGCGAGCTCAACAACAACAACAACAACAACTTTTATTTGCACCTATCTATTACATACAGCCAGTATTACATTTTAACAAAAAATAGACTAAAATAGACAGTATTTTAAAGGTACTGGCTCTAACAAATAACTAAAAAGCTAAAATTGTGTTAGAGCCAAGTAACTGGTAATGATTTTTTCAACTACAGTAAGATAATGGAAAATTCTTAACCACGCCTCAGTCCATTTTCTCTTCGTCCAATTGTCTTGTGTGGCAAAAACTTACTTTTGTATCATCCCAATCGATATTGTGATTATTTTCATGTGCATGTTCAGACAGGGCACTATCACTCTTTCCTAACCGCATCTTGGCTATGTGTTGTTGTTGTTGTTGTTGTTGTTGTTGTTTTTGATGTATGAGACGTCACAATCAGCAAAATATAATCAACATGTGAGTTGAGTGTTGTATGTAGAGTATATCGAATGTGCATGTAGTGGTAGCGAGTGTGAATGAGTCTTAGAGATATTAGCAGTAGTGCTACTCTGAAATCCGAGGATAAACAAAAACATTTGATTTTGATTTGATTTTAATATTCAATTTGGTTTTTCAAATTCAATATTATCAAATATTATTCAATATTGATTTGATTTGACATGGAATTTTATAGACTCCCCTCTGTCTTCTTGATATTAGGAAGTGGCTTATTAGGTTTCGAGAGTATCTGACCGAAGGTTTTTAAAGGTATAACAGATCGAGGCTCTGATGTTGTGTGAGCTGAGAATCATCTATATTCTCTGTTATCCCTCACACTATATGGCAGACTAGCAAAAACGTTAAATTAAATTGATGTTCAACATTTGCTTCCACTGACTTGTTAAAGACCGATGTTGAAATAGTTTGCCACCCATTTTAGCAATATGTTGAAACGTTAGTAAGAAGTGCGTCATTACCTAATAGAGCAAATTTTGTATGACGTCACTGTCATGGAGGGGCACCATTACGGCAGGAATTTCAAATATCTTTTTAAACATCGCGGCGCTGACACGGTCACGACACAAAACGATTCGTTTCACGTTCATACGAAAACCTCTCTATTTTGTACTTTGCTCCTATATTGAAGCAAGACTGTCTTTTAACGATTAGCATTAAGTCTTCTTTTACTTTACAGATGTTTCACCGAGGATGGCACCGCTGTACAACCGTCAGACTACACTCCAAAAAGCTCCACTCTGTCTTTTCCTGTAAACGATGGCAGTGAGCAATTTACAGTTGAAATCAAAAACAACAATCTAGCGGAACCAAACAAGACACTTCGTGTCACTTGCTTTACACCAACCAACCTTGATCGAGTTATCATCAATCCTTCTTGTGTCAATTTAATTATCAGTATCACCAACGATGACAGTAAGTGATGTTAACATAATTCCAATAAAGTTAGCGACATTTTTGTCACTACATTACTTTTCAAAAACGCCAGACGGAAAAGAGTCTTTTGTCCCGCCTGGCGTTGGTACTTCCATGCATGAACATCAACACACCCAAAGCCTTTGGAGCTGAGTCAGTTTGCGGCACTTGAGTGGAGATTTATTTAGTTACAAAGCTAACCAAGTGTGTGTGTATATGTTGTAGTTTGGAATGATTTTGGGTTTCAAAATTTCAAACAAGTATGATTTTATTTTCTTTTTTCTTATAATCATTATTATAATCTACTACAATAGCAAATACAAATCAAATTTGTTTGCAAAATTTTCAAACCAAAAATATAACTTTTAACCACAACATGTACATTTTCTCTTTCAGCCTACATTTACTTCTGCCCTAATCCTCAAACTACTATAAGTGAAAATGCCGGTTCCTACATCGTTAGACTTTGTCGTTTTGGGGTACTTAGTGCCAATCACACAGTTGAGTAAGTACTGTAGCTGAGAATAGGTGTAATGTGGGTTCTTACTAGACAGATTCAGAAATCTATCGGGCGATGAAACAGTGTTAGTATTTGTGCAGTCTTCACATGGGCGGCCTTGTTCTAAAGCCAGGATTTACTGAGCAATTGAGCCTTGCTAAGTGTAGAAAAACGGTCGCCGAGCGAACAGTTGCTAAATATGAAAAATATCAATACAAATTGTAGGATATGCTGGACCCGTGACATCGGTACCTTCGATCAGTCAATTACTTCTGGTTGTACGATTGTTACATTTGGATCAGATGATGAAGCCAAAACACATCCCATTAGTATTAGTAATGACACCAGTGGTGAGCAAGGGAGCATATTCAACATTACTATGAAGCAAAACGATACAGCCGTGACATTTAACGGTACAACAACCTTGACAGTAACATTGCAAGATGATGATAGTAAGTAATAAAGAATGGTTATAAAAGAAAATATTAAAACGATAAAAACTGACATAGACAACGGAGAAAGCACAATTCACATAACGAGGAGGACGAGGTTTACCTGGAGAGGGGGAAGAGCGCACAGTCAACTTCCTGGGAGACGCTTTACATCATTTACCACGAAACAATCATAAATCCTGGTTTTCACGAGCGACGGAAGCAGAAGTGCACTGTTCATTTTCTTTTTTTTTCACACCTAGGTGGGAAACGCAACACTGAGGTCCCGTCCACACGGAATCGCGTAAACGGCGTTTTCAAAAGTATCCATTTTGGAGAACGTTTTTGGAAGTATCCGTTTACGGTGAACGTTTCAGACCTTAACGTGTGGACGGAAGGCATAAACGCATTAAAAAAGTATGTGTTTACAAACGAAAGCGGATACGTGTGGACGAGGTATAAGTTACTTCCGCTTCTGCTTTCGTCGCTCATGAAAACCAGCGCTAAGAGTTACCGAGGCGAGAGCGGGCAAAAATGCAAATAACAATGATATGGTGGTCCATTGACCATAGGAGAAAAGATGGCACAGTTGGTTAGTGCGCGGCCTTCAGTACGAGAGGTCCCAAGATCAATCCCCAGCCAGACCTCACATCCTTGTTTCGACTTCTTTCCAATCTGTGTAGCTTTAATTAGCTTTATATGATTGAGGAGGTTTTCACACTAAAACAATCCCAAATGCCATTCAGATTAACGATCTGATCATTTTGTTTTATCATTTTGTGAAATTGTAATACAACAATATGGCTACGGTCACATCAGAACATTTAACGATAGTTAGCTCACGTTTATGAATGGTTGCAATGCTACTAACCATTATTAATAGTGAGTTAATTAACGAGAGCTAAATCTTGTATCGAGACCGTGGCAATTTCGTGCTCATTTCCAACTAACTGTTCTTCTAGATACATTTTACCTTGATCCTTTGTCATCTATATCAAATGAAGACTCGGGTGCTGTTAAAGCCACGATAAATAGGATAGGACAAACATTAGTTTCTTCGACAGTCAAGTAAGTGATTTTATTATATATTGATAATAAAGCGCGTGCTCTACTCATTGGTCAGTTCAGTATGGACCGTAACTTCCTGTAAAAAAATCCTAATCGATCGCCATTAGTTTGCTTTTGATATTGGCGTTGATGTAAATAAGCTACTTTTGTTGTCGACAAAGAAAATGTGTCTAACTCTAAATAAAAACTACGTCATGGCAATCATTTGGGAGGAAGTAAGTTCATCAAAGAAATTCAAGAGCCCTGCTAACAATAGAGCATTAACAAATTCATAGGCATTTTTGTGTGTTGAATAATTTTTAGCTTTTCTCAATGGTCCAAGAGGAAAAGATGTCAAGAAAAAGGACTCTCATATCATGTATTGTAGACTGAGTTTTCATTTTGTTTTCGTCGTCTACATAACTAAGTTTTACTCATCAGTACTTGTTGGTGATAAGTTTGGACTTACCTATTTATTTCTTCCGTTGCTAGGAACAATTGACCCATTAAACTTAGCCATTTTATCAAAAATCAATGAAACTTGTCAGAAATGTTTTATTGCACCGGAGTTCTCCTCAGTATTGACGTGATCATGTGATATCCAGCATCACAAAGTGAATAAAAGTAAGCATGCGTTTAGCGAAAGACAAAAATATGAAAAAGACATAATTTTGTTTTGGTTCTCCGAAGCACCTTAATAGTCATAATTTTGCCGTGATTGGTCAAAACTTTAAATCCATGCTTATTTTTATGAAGAATCCCATGATAAATATTTCTATGTGAAGAAAACGCATATTTTTGAACATCTGAAGGAGTTTTATCTTTTATTGTAAAACCGGGAGTACATTTTTGGTCCCAGTACCCCAGAGAGAACACAGCCATTCCTGCGTTGCTACTAACGTCCGCCGAGCTACCGGAAGTCAAAATTCCCACCATTTTACATAGCGCGCGCACTGCATAGCAACGGTAGGTCCACCCTTAACCTATCTAAGAGTACTTATGGCGACAGACTTTCTACACTTTCTATGAGATAGGTTTTGGATAACCAGTCTAAAAAACAGTAAATATCAATAAGATGAATTTGGAAAGCCGGCGAACTCTGTTTTTAAGCCGATTGAAATATGTTGATCTCAGTAAGCTCCAAAAACTTGAATGAAATTGAAAATCCTTTTTCTAGGTGCCATCTTGTTAATATGCTTGTTAATTTTCTTTTTTTCGAAAAATCCTCAAATTTATCACCGGCCAGGAACATTTTTCTTTCCCACTGTGGTTTAATAGCCGTGGTTTAATGAATTTAAATCGCGGCTATTAAACCACGATAATGACGTCGACATGGTTGTCACGTCATAACCACGCGTCATGTGGTACAAACTAACAAATTAGAAAACCAGAATTTGTACAGTGTATGAAAATTTAATAATAATAAAATTCCATATCTCCAAGCGCCCATGGGTTATTTTGTTTATTTCATAAACACACACATTGTAAAATGGCACTTTTTCCAGAGCGGTTTTTCAAAAATGGCTTTTTATCGAACCAAGATTAGAAACATGCTCCAAATTGCGTTTTACAACATTTATAGTCGTAATTTAAATGAAAAACAACTTGCAAAGTCGTAATTTGGTGCTTTTTGAGTCATGGGCAATAGACGTGCGTGGTACAAAACTGAAGAATCACCTTAACTAATCATTTTGTCACGTGATATTTGCTACGAAATGATGTGCAAATCTAATAAGGACTGGTCAAACTTGCGACATATAAGATAAAGGCAAATGACATACTCTGACCAGTACCGAATTTATCACATAGGTGTGAAAATGATTACTGAGTCTGCGTATGCTACACGCGCTTATGCTTAAGTCACTAGTGAAAAGACAAGCACTGCTAATGAGTAGTACACTACTGAGTCTGTGTGTTGCTTATACTTATGCTTATGTCACTAGTGAAAAGACAAGCACTGCTAATGAGTAGTACACTGCTGAGTCTGTGTGTTGCTTGTACTTATGCTTATGTCACAAGTGAAAAGACGACAAGCACTGCTAGAGCACAACCACGAAAAGCATGCAATACTTAGAAAAATTGGACAAACAATAGAATTAGCATAATTTAGCACTTCTCTAATAATTATTCAATCTACGTTTTGAACTGTAATCGGTCTACAAGTGTGTTTGTACGGGTTGTAATGCCAGTTATGTCGGTGAAACCGTGCGCCATTTTTCGAAACGCGTACGCGAGCAACTAACTACGGTCAAAGGTTCTCACATAAACAAGCCCCTCAACATCTCTGATGCTTGTCGAGCTGCAAGCTCCCCAGAGTCTTTCACCATTATTGATCATGCAAAAACACAATTCAATTTAAAGATAAAAGAAGCTTTGCATATCAAATGGCTGAAACCCACGCTCAATCAGCAACTTTACCATGTAAATCTTAAGCTCATTCAATAGCTTTCTTTCCCTTTTTGTTTCATTAAGTCATGGCTATTTATTATTGTTAATATGTTGTGTATATATTGAATCGATCATGCCATGCTCACTCAAACTGAGGAAGGTAGCTGAGACTACCGAAACATGTAGAACTCAAGCACATTAAGGCCTGGGTCAGCAGCCAAATTCTTAAACTAAAGTATGATTTTTAGTATCAGCCTATGACATGTTCAAACAGTTTGAAATTTGGCACATCAATAGAACTTGTGTTTCTTGGTTGCCTTAACTCAAAATATTTGTGAAAGACTGGTCACGTGATCAGTTAGTCGTAGAAAATGTAAGAAATCAGTCTTTTAAATACTAGGTGGCCAGTTATATTGATATACAATAGCAGATACCCTAAATACAGTTCAATTTGAAAGCATGAAAAAATCACGTTTGGAATGGATGACTAACGTTCTTCATTAAGGAGATATAGTATAAAACAGGTCACGTGACCAGATGATCAAATCACTTTTTACTCAATATCTCCTTAATCAAAATCGAGAGCCAACTATTCCAAACGTGAATTTATAAAACTTATTATGATGTGTATATTCATGGTACTTTTAAGGGCAGACAAACTACACTCGCCACCTAGTTTATTTTTTTCTATTTTCCAATTCAATGACGTCATAAGTCACGTGATTACAATAACTTTTACGGTAAACAGTTAAGGATCTAAAATACAATTCTTAGACCGATTTGTGTCTGATACAACCAAAAACCTGTCAAGATATTGAGAAAAATAGTTTTTCTCAGATGGGCCAAAAACTCAGGCCTTGAGAATAAAAAATGAAGCTGCAGAATATCGTACATTCCTTGAAACTTATAGTTCATTTGCTTCTTCTTCGTCCTATCGATTTTGGTCATTACATTATCTCTCTGATTAGCCTTAGGTGTACTGAAACATTCTTTACGCATTTATTTGGTAGGATGTCCTTGGTATTTAATGGTACAGCAGTAAGTGCAGACTGCACAGGTACAAGTCCTCAAAGTATTACTTTTAATGCAAATGATACCCAAAAAACAGTCACAGCTTGCACCATCCAAGACGATAGTTTAGTGGAACCCGACGAATCCTTTAAAGTTAAAATAGAAGGTGTTGGGACAAGCAATGTTCGCAGTGGCGCTGATGAGTTAACCGTTACGATTTTAAGCGATGATGGTATGTTGATAAAAAAGTTTTTTTCTCTGAAAAACACATCCTTTTTACGGTAAGACCTTTCGTTAACTTGTTAACACTAAAGCGGCATTTTAGGCATCGAAAACATCTTTTTAAAACGCTCTCTAGAGTGAATAAATTTGGAGACTCTGGTTGCCAGTGTTTTAGGCTATGTAGACACTGATCTGGGTAAAGTGGAAAACGCATCCGAAAAAGGCTTTTTTCTTCATTTTCAATTTATATTTTTAAAAATATAAATGCGTTTTCAAATTTACGCGGCTTTATGAGGACGTAACCTTGGTGTGTACACCTTGCAGCGCAGCATATGGAGAATTTGTCTGCGCATGCGTGTATGTTTGGTTTGAAAATATTTTGCATGTTGAATGCAAGAATTTATGTTGATGGTTGATGTGAAACATTTGGTTGGCAATCTCATTTTTCAATATTATGTTTAAGTACCCAAATGTTGGTACTTAAGCAGTCTACCTAGCCTACCTCTAGAAAGTTTTGGATAATTCTTTCAATCGAAGGCAATGCAGATGGAAAAATATCACCGGTGAAAATCATGCTTAAGTTGGAAAGAGGACTAGAACCTTCTACTGTCAAGTTATATTTTTTGCGCTAAATTCCGAAATATGGTAAAACTACCGTAGAAGAAGTTAGTACTGACACATTAATGTGTGGATTAGGCCTACTCCAGGACCATAAGTTGCCTTAAAACGCCTTAAAATACTCAATGTAGCCTAAATTAGCCTTAGGTTAATTTCAATTAATTCAACTCTTTTAATAAGTTGCCTTAAAACGCCTTATAAAATTACACAAATTTCTCCACGTTTTCTTAAAACGCCTTAAATTGCATTAAGCAGCATATATTCGAACTCGAAATACAAAAACATGTAGAGCATGTACCAAAAAACTTATTGAAAGATTATAACCTTTTTCTATGTTTACTCTTTACTGCAATACTGAGCTTTGTTGGTAGAAACACGCGGTCCCTGGCAGTATTTTCAAACAGTGTTTACTACATGGTTTCAGGCCTTATTCCAGAGTGATAAATTCCAGAAATTTGAACAATTATATTTTATCATCTATCATAATGTATAGAGCTCATTTCGTATGAAGCAATTTTTGTATGTAATTCTTGAAGAATTAATAGCTCACTAGAATTCGCATGATGACTCGAGTAAAGACGTGCTCGAAACAACACTTACAAAACTGCTTGCAATCTTACCCGCGGACCATGTTTTAAGTCTCAAAAAGCTTTGAATTACAAAATGCAAACATGGAAAAAGCTCATGTTTTCATTATTTTTTTGGTGCATGCTGTATAAAATGTCGAATTTTCAAAGTGAATGGCAAGAATTTTTCTCGAAAATGCAAATTAATCAGTCATATATTTCAAGATCGTCGCAACCAAAAGAGTCTAAATGCAAATGAATACAGACAATTGGCGTGGCAGTTATGACTTCTGTTAAAAGTTTTACATTGTAGATGTTTTTTGTACGCAAAATGGTACCGGTAAGTAGGCAATTTTTCAGAGTTTGGACTGATTTTGAGCAGTCGGATACTTTGAGCAGTGATACTACCATCTGTAGTACCCTCGATGAAACTATAGTTTAGCACAGTACTCTAGCGGTAGGTAGACTGTTTAATTCTCCGCATTGTGGCACTTGAACACAAAGTTTTAGAATGAGGTCATCAAGAAAATGTTCCGTGTCAACATAATTTTCTTCCGTTCGATATGCATATGATCTTCAAAAGAAAAATAAACGCATGCGCAGACGAATTCTCTATATGTTTTACAGCGCAGTTTTTGAAAATGCTGACGTCACGATGGTGGTGTGCTCTCTCTCTCTCTCTCTCTCTCTCTCTCTCTCTCTCTCTCTCTCTCTCTCTCTCTTTCTCTCTCTCTACGCATGTTCAAGGCTGTTGAGGTCAGCATCGCTCATCCTTGAGTTACTGTGGAAAGAAAACATTCTGTACAGTTTTGAAATCAAATTGTAGGGTTTCAAATTAATCCAGATTAGTGTGGACGTAGCTCAAAATATTTCCTTTAGAAATATAAATATATGTTTAGAAGTATCATTTTTTGTTACTCTGTCTATTTAAATAATATCTTAAATGATATACCTTCTATATGTTTGCAGTCAACATCACGTGTTCAAGTGTGGCGAACCTGAAAGAAGCAGATGGTCCAGCTGTAATGAATATCACTAGGACAGGAGGAAGACACTTTAGCCACTCGATCGCGTGGGTTCATTGTCACTATTGCTTATGAAAAAATTGAATGCCAGTCAATTTGGTGTCAATAAATTAAATATACACCCCATTTTGTAGGTGTTCTACACAAGACGGCACGGCCACACAGCCAAGTGACTACACACAAAAAAACAATGAGCAAGTTGATTTTATTGCACACCAAACCAGTAAAATCTTCCAAGTCTCACTAGCGTCAGACGACAGAATAGTGGAAGACAACAAGACCTTAACAGTTTCTTGTGTAACAGCTGACCCACGAGTAATTCTCACCTCGTGCACCAGTATACCAATCAGTATTATTAATGATGACAGTGAGTATGTTTCAACTATTCAGTAATTTCTCGCATGGTTAAGGCCCCTTCTCAGCATTGAACTGTAGCTATCTCGCTTTTACGTCCCGGACACATAAAGCAACTTTTCAGCAACATTGCACACATTACCTTTGTTGTAGTGTGTCCACGCCTGTAATGTTTAACGCAGTGTTACAGAAAAAGTTGCAGAAGCAGAAATCCATTGTAAACTTACAACGTTTGCACGTAACTGCTGCATGGGTGGACACAGGCTAGGGTGTAACTCCTAGAAAAGTCGTATCGTGTGTCCGGGACTCTGGCAACATAGTAACTATTGTTAAAGGTGAGTTAACTATATTTTAGTATTTATGAGTGGCCATCACTTAATTCAAAGATAGTGTTTTATGAAAAATCTGCAAGTCATTACATCTACAAAAATCGAGAAACTAGATCTTAAGCTCAATGCTGCACAGAGTCGGTCTTTTTGCGGCGAGTATTTTTTTCTTTTACAATTGACCCATTCCAAAAGTTAAAGCAACTGATGTAAGAAACGAAAACCGTTTAGCAGTTATGCACTGTTATTTTATTTCCGAATTTGACTGACGTCATCAAGAATACAATGAACATATAAACAACACCTAGGAATAAATTAAAACGATTTGTTCTCCACAGTCTTCTTCAGTGAGCTTACTGTAATGATTTGCAGTATTTAAATAATGATAATTTTAATACTTAATTTTCCATTTTCAGCTTACATTTACTTCTGTCCTCCATACTCTACGTACATCCGAGAAGCAGCCGGTCCCTACACTGTTGCACTTTGCCGAGTTGGTGTTTTGTATGCTACTCATACAGTAGAGTGAGTACTTGTTTAAAGAAAAACTTTAAAAATATCATTAATGGTAAGGAAAGGTATAAAACAAACGTAATCTTAAAAGAAACGATCGTTTAAAAGTAGATAATAACGGATGCTTTTCTTGGTACACCAGAAAGACCTGAGGTTCTCCTTTTTTTTTTTCTTTTTTGCCTTGGGATTCCATAATAGTGGATGGGTTCTTTTGCGTCCCTCTAATTCAGGGTTTATATATGAGAGACAGGGCCTGCGGTTTAACGTTCTTATCCTAGAGCGCCAAAAGATCGGACCGATTTTCATATGTAATTAAAAGGCAGCCTCTTTTCCCAAGTCCCTAAACACTGCTGAAAGATAATGAATCCGAAAGCCATTCATAGTCTGGTTTGTTATGCTTTCACATGTGAAAGCATAACAAACCAGACTATGAATGGCTTTCGGATTCATTATCTTTCAGCAGTGTTTAGGGACTTAGCAACTTTCATAGCTTAACATCAGGATCATCTGGTTAAGCCCTATTTGAACAAGAACATAAAATCATCAGGGACCGGTTGTACGAAGGGTGAATAGCGCTATCGATCCAGCGGATAAATCCTTATCTAGCGGATAAAATCTACACAAAATCTATACAGTGGATAACTCTTATCCGGTGAATAACTTTATCCAACCTTCGTACAACCGCGCCCAGAAGTTTGTTTTTGTTTATTATTAATTTTCAATGCTATTTTTTGTTTACAGACTTTGTTGGACTTCCGATGCTAATAGTCAGCCCTATGACTTCCCATCAATCACTTCTGGCTGTGTGAACATCACTTTTTTACCGTCACAAACAAGAAAGGAATATAACATCAATATAACTGATGATTCTTATGGTGAACAAGAGTTTAAGAAGTTCAGCATCTCAATAAAGACAAGTGACAACCGCACCACATTTAATGGTACTACAAGCTACAATGTAACTCTACATGATGAAGACAGTAAGTAATACCCTACTATGCCGTTGAATACCATACTCTCTAACTGATGTACAACTCTACTGTAGACAGCTTCTGTGTAGCGTCCAGGATGATATTTCACGAAGAAACAGACGAATACGTTAATGTTACAATTAAGAGAACTGGAGCAACATCAACGACAAATACAACTATGAAGTAAGCACACCACGCGCGCTTAGATCCTTCTTGACACGTATAGGAGTTTGTTTGCGATAAATGAATTAAATCTTCATCATGATACACTCACGTTTTCGCCGAGAGCTAAGCTAGCTTATGTCTCTTCTACTTTTCTGTGCGTAATGCTGAAAACTGGTTGGTTTTGACTAAATGGGGAAAACACAAGAGAATGTTGTAAAACTGAGTTATAAATAGCGGTTCCCTGTTACTTCTGTTCTGTATTAGAAATGTATTAGAAATGTGCCTAATTGCTACTGTGACATTTTCAGCACATAACAGTTCCTGAAACACGGGACTTAGGGTGGTGAGTGGGCGCTTGAAATAGATTGTAATCTTTGGGAGGGGAGTGTTAACTTGAAATATAATTTAATCGCTTCAAATCCCCCAAAACTTGGTACGTTAGAGCATTATTTTTCAAATTACGGAACTACAGAATTTTTGGTCTTGTTCCCATAGGGTCAAAACAGTTCCAAACTCAGCTATTCCTGTAGAGGACTACCAATCGCTTCCTGAAAAACAGTTGACTTTCTTCGTTGGACAAATTGAAAAGAATGTAACATTCAAGATAAACAATGACAAACTTGTTGAGAATGAACAAAAGTTTATTTTGTCATTGATGGGTCAAAATGGAAGTACTATCATCCCTGCCTGCAAAGATCCAACTGCAACTATTGTCAGTAATGATGGTGAGCATTCCAAGGTCGTCACGCACCCTTAGATAATTCTTTCTGTGTGTAGTATCTGTTGAATCAAGCATTGTTGCATTGTAAGGACATCTGTCGTTCATTCATACTCAAGTTTGTCTCCACCTTAGTAGAAGGCCTATCCCGGGCCCTAAAATCGCCGCGATTTTGGGCGATCTTGGGCGATATTAGGCGATATTAGGCGATATTAGGCGATATTGGGAAATTTTAGCCATTTCGAGTTGGCACTCTTGGGCGCTCTTGGGCGACATTGAGCGATCTTGGGCGATCTTGGGCGATCTTAGGCGATCTTAGGCGATTTTAGGGCCCGGAGTACTTCTTATCCGAATTCTACAGTGTCTTCCCTTCCTGCTTTACTCGTCGCTTTAATTAGAAAATGTCCATCCTCAAGCTGAGAAAACGATCTTGTTTTCGACACCACGTTTGCCTTTCTTGTATAACAACCAGTGAATGTCCTCACCTTGAAATGGTTTTTCATGATCAATACTCTGCCAAAAATGCATCAGCTGCATTGCAGGTCTTGTAAATGGGTTTCTAATCTTCTGCATTTTCCTCATTTAAATTAACAGTAAATGTGTTTTGCCCAAGCAACGCTGGGGTTCAGCGTGTTTTCGAAAATCAAAGTCCTGTATTGGTTACGTTCACTCGTGAAGGATCTACTCAGTACACCCACACTATAAGGTAAGATTTCACCAATGTTTGACGTTATCTCAAATTCCATAACTGAACTTCGGGTTCTTTTATAGAATAAGGACTATTCCCGGTACAGCAAAGAATGGTAGTGACTTTATTTCTATTGATAAAACCCTTACATTCGCACGTGGTCAGAAGCGCATCGACGAGAACATCACATTTGTGGGGGATCTCATCGTAGAACCAGACGAAAGCTTTCTCATTGAAGTAACATCATTAGATAACCGCGTGAATGTCATATGCACCAAAATCGACTTTACTATCAGGAATGATGACAGTAAGCTCATTGTTGTTTCAATGATATGACTAGTGCTATTAAGCGCGCTCTGATTGGTCACTTAAGGAGTATATTTCAAGGATTGCCAAGGTTTATAAGCCACACTCATTATTGGCAAACCAGTAACCAGCATATATACTTTAGTCACACACCTATTTAAAACCTAAAGTTTTCATCTAACCAGCAGTACAGAAACTTCCTATGAGTAACATAAAGCAGTCAAGCTTTGTGCCGTCATGCATGGGACAAGTTTTAAAGTCCCTACGTCTAATCTGAACAAAGTCAACTTAAGGACGGTGGCCACAAATTCCAGCGCGCATTGTGTTCTGCGCATTTGACTCAACGAGCGCGCGCGCGACGTCGCACAAATTTGAATTACAAACATTTTTTCGGAGATCGTGTTCGCACAAAAAACATCGAGAAAACACATGTCTAGTTTTTGGAAAGGAAAAATCTAATTTTTAGAAGAAAACATGAATTGAAGCTGAATTAAAATAGGTCTCAATTAGTAGCCACCGTCCTTAAGGAGTGAGCAAGAGTGGCTAGGCCTAGGTTGGTTAAGTGCTTCTTTCTGGGCGAAAGATGCCAAACTTGATCCCAAGTCACGTAACACACTGGATTGAATTCTCTTTTAACCGTGTAGATTTCATTAGCTTTAATTATCCGTAGCTAGAAATTAGCTTCAAGCTAAAGGAGGTACCAAAGTACATAAAATTGCTTCAATCAAAGCTGAAAAGAAGACCTCAGCAAGCGATATCTTAAAAGCAAAGAAAGAAAACCCTCGTATATAATGAAATATAGCAATATGTGAAAAGGAGTATGGAATTTTGTTTAGTTTTCATTAGGTGTCCTGAAACCTCGTTGAGTATGACAGAGGACAACAAAAATGTATCAATCACTTTAAAGAGAGAGGGCCGTTTGGATGTCGAGTCGCCAATCTGGTGAGTAAAATCTGCTGGTTAGTGTTTTGGGATTAAATCCGTTCACATGATAGACTTTTTCCCGGGTAGGTAGGGTGACCCTACAATCCTTGCCAAAATTAGTTGGCACGATGTGCATTCAACGGATATTTCTACAATTGTACACTTTGTGACCGTGCCAGTGGACCCCCCTCCCCTCTGTACAGTGTTGCTGCTAGATAAAAGGTATTTCGAACTGATTGCCGAGTCGTAGGTGTCGGGATTTTCACAGCAACATTGTAAAAGGGGCACGGGGGGAGCCAATCTCATCACCATCTTTTTTTCGCGCGCATCACGACAATATCGTGCCAACAATACTCGCAATGATTGTAGCTACACGAGGTAGAGAAAGCTAGCAGCCTCGGGAGGCTAGGGTTAGGTGTTTGATTACCATCGCGTGGTCGCTAAGTACTTACACATAACAACGGTAATCCGAGAATAACAAATCATGGCCCTACCCCCTAGGGATAGCCATACTCTTTCGTTTCACATCGGCTTATGTAATTAAAACTTGTCCCTACCATGTAGTGGCGCCCTAGCGTCAAGGTAGGGGCATCCTCCTTCGCATGAGAAACGAACTGCGTAAAACAAAGGAGAGGAGAAACTCTACCACCTAGGGTAACCCTACTACATAGTTCCACCCTCTCTCATGTGAACAGGCCCTTAGACCTGGTACTTAATTGATCGATTTTAAAGAAACAAAATAAAAGAAAATCAATACAAAGTGTGAAAGAAAATCAATACAAAGTGTGAAAGAAAATCAATACAAAGTGGATGAGAGCAAACTATCTAATGAGCCTGTTAAAGATAATTCCTAGTGCACGTGAACTTGTGCTGCAAAAGTGAAAGCGGTAAATCATTGTTTTAAAAATCTTATATAGTGGAGCCATAGGGACACTTCTACAATACGGACATATTGCGGACAGGTCAGATCCCGGCAGTACGGACTCTCTCTCATTACGGACAAAGAACACCTAATTAATCTAATGGCAAAAATTCATACAAATTCCTTACCACGGACACTGTGTACTTTGCTGATATTTCGTAAGCTGAAATATTTTGTTTATTGGAAAAGAGCGATACAGGAAAGCACGAACGCAAATCGTTCAAAGTGCAGAGCCCACTCAGTAAATCTGCATATAGATGATTTATGCCTTTTTGATCATAAAAAGAACCCAAAATAGATACTCCAAGTACTGTACTTGCCATAAGAAACTTTAAAATGACGTCATAAGCCCAACCTCTATAGTAAGGACACCTCTATAATACGAACACTTTTCTATGGTCCATCGGTGTCCAAACTAGGGAGGTTCCATTGTATTGTCGGCAGTGCAAATCGAATACCTGTCGCTCTTTTAAGAGTTAAAACTCTAATCATTTTGAATTTCACAGGTATAGTACGGTGGATAGGACAGCATATGCCAAGGCAGACTACATGTCAGTCAGTAAACGATCAGTTACTTTTAAACCAGGTCAAGAGTACATGACAGTAAATGTGAAAATTGCTGATGACGACTACAACGAAAAAGACGAGACGTTTACTGTGGTTATTGGATCCTACGTTCCAACTACTCTGACCTCATCTCATTGTGCCAATATAACCATTAAGGATAATGATTTGGGTAAGTTGTGTCAAAGTTGTGTAAGGCCAAATTCGCTTCAAACCAGATATCAGTCGTACAAATTCATCCAAATAAGTAGATGAATTTTGTTTGTATCTCTTGTATAACTGTAAGTGTTTTCATACAAAATTTCGATTTTTGAAAATTCGTATCTCCTTAATTTTTTCAACTGATATCCTTCAAACTTCACAGTTTAACTGATTTTGATATGCTCTTTCCAGCCATGGTCATTGTTTTTAAGTTTGGGAACTTTTGGAATTACATGAAAAAGCCGTTAGTATGAAATGACTGTAGCAAGTCACAAAATACGTCATTTACACGTATAAGATTGCAGAATACGTCTTGGTAACTGTCATATTCGGATTCAGCATGAAAAATTAGTTTAGAATAGTTATGTTGCCAGCCTCTACCCCAAAATGCCTTCTGCACTTTTTGCGATCGGCTTTTTCAGTTTTGCGCCTTGTCTAATAATGAATACTGATTAACCTTAACCCTGTGGATGGAATGGTGGTGAGAGCACTGGCCTTTCACAGCTATTGTCCGGGTTCGAGTACCTGTTCGGGAATCGGATCATATGTGAATTAATTGGGTCTGTTTGATGTGTTATTCTTTATCATGCCACGAGGACTTTTTCTCCGGGATGTCCGGTTTTTCCTCCCTCAGCAAAAATCAACATGTGAGTTGAGTGGTGTATGTAAAAAGAGGTAGTGAGTGTGGTATTTCTTTCTTTCTTTCTTTCTTTCTTTCTTTCTTTCTTTCTTTCTTTTTTTCTTTCTTTCTTTCTTTCTTTCTTTCTTTCTTTCTTTCTTTCTTTATATATTTCTTTCTTTATTATTTATTATTATTTATTTATTTATTTATTTATTTATTTATTTATTTATTTATTTATTTATTTATTTATTTATTTATTTATTTATTTATTTACAGAACGCATTAGCGAAAAACAAGCACAAGGTTAGTCGAACATTCAACTATATATCATACTACTAGAGGGGACATGTCTCAGGGACAAACGGGAACTTTTTGCATGGACAATTCCTTTTGATATCACTCTAGTGACAACGTTTACCCAATTCAGCATAACAAACTTTGATTAACCATCGTCTTGGAGATTGCCGAAATTTATTGGTTTTTGATCACGAGATACTTTTGAATATTTTCAAGGTTGTAAAGAAAATGAAATGAATTCTCAGTTTGTCACGCTGAATTAGGTAAACATTGTTACAAGAGTGACTAGGTCTATTGTTCTTTGATTCTGTGTAAGCATACTTACAATTTATACCGCAGAATTGTTGGATAAAAGAGAAGATATCTTGATTGTTTTTTCTGTGTCACTGGCAGTCTGTGTCCTTATATTTATTGCACTTATAATCCTCATCTACGTTGTTTGTCGAAAGGTAAGCACTGTGGTTATTAATTCAGTAATATTATTATAATTTGGACACCTTGCTCCTTCAAATTATTATTATTATTTGAAGGAGCAAGGATGGCACAGTTGGTTAGTGCGCGGCCTTCTGGCCGAGAGGTCACGAGTTCGTTCCCCAGCCAGACCTCACATCCTTGTTTCGACTTCCGTCTTTCCAATCTGTGCAGCTTTAATTAGCTTTAAATACCCTTAAAACGGAGCACTGATGGAGAGAGGGGAGTAAAATGAGCGCACCGTCGACCTTAGGTTTGTCCGTTGAATTACTGTTACGAGTTATCGACGTTAAGTTAAATATGGTCGCTTTACTTTACTTTATGTTTCGTCAAATATATCTTGTTACTGTTCAACTAGAGATAGATTACTATGAACTGTCTTTGTATTGATTAACGTCATTGTTTGTACTGTAACGCAAGTTAAGTATGATTGACATATAGGATTACATTACATGATATTTTAAGATGGGTCAATTAAGAATTATTGTAGAACACGTGTAAGCTAGAGCTAAGACTAAGTGAAGTTAAGGTATCAGGGTACCCCTAGCGACCGGTGTGCGTTCAACTCTATATTGCGCCAAAACATTTAGTCTAAACCCCATTAAAGTATACATTTTTAGAAAGCTGAATAAATATAGAAACTATTTCTATTATTTTTATCGTAAAATATTTTTTTCCTTTTAGGTTAGAGCGAATTATTCAAATTTTCACCGAGGTGTCTTCGCGGAGTTCCCGGTCAATCAATATTGATCCGAAAACAATGTTTACTATCTTTCTGAGATCATGAGATATCACTTGTCAAAAGTGTGTCTCAGATTTTTGATTAGTTGCCCCGTTGTTCTGTTATACGTTCCTAAAGTTACAACACCGCCAAAATAGCTGTATCCGATACAAAACAGACGATAACTTTGGAATGGAGCAAAAAATCGAAAATCGGAGACACACTTTTAAAGAACAACTATCGAAGACGACCTCTGCCAAATTTCAGATGAATCCATTAAAATCCCTTTGACCGGGAACTCAAAATACAATACGGCTAATTGAACGTAAATTCACTTCCGAGAAAAACGCAAAAATGTATTAATATTTTGGAGCAAAGAAGCGGGTTTGTTGATACAAGGGGATTATAACACATAATAATCTTGCCCGATGACAGCTGAAGTAAAGGGCAACCAAATTCTCGTTACGTTTCCCACACAAATGGCGGGAAGTCAAGGCAATTTGATCCCATTGGACTTTGGCTCTTGTTGAATAATCTTTTTACAAAAGTTTCGATAGTTTAGACAAATATATTCTTCACCGACAAGCTCTCTTGATGACAGGTCATTGACAAGTGATGTCAACATATAATTGCCAGGGATTAAGCTGGAAAAAAGTTTTTCGTTTATAACTGGCTATTAATAATCGCCAGTGAAATATTTTTTTCACTAAATCATAGCTTATTGTGTATTCTATCAGAAAATGTAAAAAAGTAAAAATCGACTCTTTTGAGAAACTTTGGGGTACCCTGATACCTTAAGCGATGGGAGATTCCACAGAAGTAAGTAGTTTTGCATGATTTGTTATTCCGATATATTATAAGATTTTGATACGAGTGCTGTAACTTACGTAGATCGAATAAAATCAAACAAGAAGAAGTATACGATTTGAATCCCTCGTCGTTTCGTTTGGGGTACACTCGATTGAAGCAGGAACCACTTTACTTAACACTATTAATGAATCATATTCAAAAGGACTATTTTTTGACTTTTCACAGAAATGGCACTGAGGATATTCTTCTGATGATCACGTGATGACTGACTGGAAATCATATTGTAAACTTAATGTCGTTAACAAAATACCATGTATGAGGTGTATCGATGGAAGATGGAGTCAGGGTTTTTTCCATGTCTTTAGAGACCTTAAGATTGATGCTTACGGCAAACCGCTAACGACAAACGGCAAAAATGTTCGACTTTGATTTATATTTTATATATTACTCTAGTTATTAAATCAATCAAATAAACAAATAGGGAACAAACCTCTTAATGACAGAAAATACGAATATCTTCACTTAAGGTGGCTCGACTGGGTTTTGTTTGAGGCGTACCTCCGCTGTTTGATCGCAAAATGCGTCGCGGCCAAAAACCTTATTAACAAAAAATATTACATAGCAAGTCTAGGGATAGTTTCGAGTTTTCATCGGAGCTACCAATAAATTATAGTGACGGCATTGCTATTTTAACAAACATGAAATTTTTAGACAAAATAAGTTTTGTACAAAACCGCATTTATTGGTTCATGGAATCCAGATCTAGATATGTACAAACATATGTTTGCCGTTTGTGTTTTGCCGTTCGCCGTAAACGTTAATCTTAAGGTCTCTGACACTAGTGAAAAACGTCTGTGCACGCGTGCATATTACGATGTTTTCTTAAGAACACGCGTGAGTTTAATCTTAGCTTGAAATGAAATGCTCGTGTTCTCGGTGTATACATTGTCTTGCATACTTTTGTGAGACAAAGATATTGCGTTAATGAAGACGTTTTGTGAATATGGCCCTAAATTTCAAGAACTGACTTTAAGTTTTGACATTTTGTGAAAACCATTGTTGAAGGCAGGCATGAAAGCGAAATTTGCATTAGTTTACAAAAGCACGAAGACGTGACTACTAGCATGCGCAGACGTTTTTCACTAGTGTCAAGGTATCTTCTTTTATTGGCACTTCCACCTTCTCACTTGTCGTATAATAGTGCACGTGTAACTGAAATCAGCTGCACAAGTTTGAGGCATGTTAACGTTGACATCGTGAAACTGTCTCTGAACAAAAAGCATTCTTTTATTCAATAAAAACGTTCAAGAGGTTTTGGACTTAAAGTTCCTTTTTATGCTGCGTCTCTACCCTTGTTGGGTGAGTAAGGGAATTTTTCCCCAATCTTTGCACTCACAACTTTGCTACCCGAGATATAACAAGTCAAGCATTGTACAAAATACAATTCGCTTTTCCGTTCGGAATAGTCCCCTTCACAGTTCCCTGCACCATCTTGCCTTTGCATCGAAGCGAGACGAACGGTACGCGTGCAATGATAGATACCTTTTTAACACCTAGGACAATTACTCACAGGTCCCTATCATTGCAACATCGCCAGAAATCAGCTCCGTGTTGCTCGCCCCAGTCCCTTTCAACTTGCTCGCTATCACTCAAATCGTACAAGAAAATGTATGCCAGCTTTTACTCAAGCTCGATTTATGCATTTCGAATATAGTATGCCCAAAGGTTGAACCTCAAAAGTTGAATTTGAACATGTAATCTAAGTTAAAATAGAAAAATCCCTGACCAAAGTGTAAAATTCGCATTGCATCTTTCCAGGCAAACTCTCGTCCAACACTCCATAAGACCCAGTACCATGAAACTGGAATCCACTAATATTAAGGGTTTTTCCTCCCTCAGCAAAAATCAACATGTGAGTTTTTAAATTGCATGCAGAGTATATATCGAATGTAGGGGTAGCGAGTGTGCGAATGAGTCTCGGAGATATTAGCAGAAATGGTACTCAGAAAATCCGAGGATGAATAAAGAATATTTATTTATTTATTTATTTTAAGGGCTTATAATACCATAATAAAGGTACTAGTAAAAACGTTGGACCTCTTGTGATGAATTTTGGTTGACCAACTGTACATTCGAAGTCTTTCTACTTCTTTGAGGAGTAAATTGAAATATCATTTTTTCAATTCAAAAAGCACTTCTTCGACGTGTTGTTGGCAACCTGCGATATCACAAGTCCATATTCCAATAACTTCTGGGGCAATAGTTTGAGTAATATTGGGTCAATTGAAAACTCGTGATCGATACACCAAATTGAAGTCAAACTCCTTGATCGAGCCTCTGAATAGTTAGGACAGTGGACGCACCCTTGGCGCGAAATATGAGTTCGCGGCAACTTATTTGAATATGTCAGACGTATTGAATATTTATGAAAATTTTAAAGTTAAATCAACCACAACATTTTCATCAGAGGGATGCCTTTCCTATATTTTTAATTATCATAATAAATATTCAGATTATGCAAAGAAGAATAAGCTAGCTAAAGTAAGAAATAGCTGGCTTTGGACCTCTGGATTTTGGAATTTCAGAGCTTTAGGGTATAACTGCTGACCGCTCACGGCAGGCGCCACGGTTATCATTTCTGGCGATGGCTCACCGTTTGTCTCGCTTCGATGCAAATGCATGGCTACCTTTCAAGATGGCGCAGAGAACTGTGAAGGGGACCAGTGATGGATCGCGTTGAATCATCATATCAAACAATTGCCTTAAAAAACCTGTCGTTCGTATTCACATCCATATATGGTAATCTTACCTTATTTGGAAGTACGTTTGAACTCTTTTTTGGTGTTTTTCTTGGTTTTTAAAGCCCAAAATCGCCCAAAACTTACAGAAGTGATAGCGAAAAGACTACTTAACACCGCCATCTTGTAAATATCCCGTATGTAGATAAAGGGAGCCCGATTCTCAAAAACACAGGGATCCCACACGAACGACATACAATTGTTTGATATGGGTCTGTTTTAGAGGACACATTTTTCAAACTCTACCTGAAGATATGATGAATTGCAAAAACAGTCCCATGACACGACAGGAACGTTAATTTCGGAATTGCGAATCTGAATCCCGATTTTAACCAAAAACGTTTGTGACTGGACGGGTCGCGGCAAATTTTTACGAATTTGAACACGAATTAGAACGTTTTCCTTTGTTTTGGGGATGGATGCAACTTTCTTAACTTGATCAATATAATATGAGCTTCATTTTCGTTTGCCGAAATGATATGAAGTGGTCATGTGACCTTGGGGTGTAAAATTTTTTGAAAAAAACTGCAAATTCAGTTCATACTGAAATATACTGTGTCAGCTTATGATCAGTACAGGTAGGTGATAATAGAAGATCACTTTTTTTAAGCAATAAACGATTGATTTCCGTGGTTTATCGGGGAAATAAACCACGCGGGATGTTGGGAGAACACGAGAAAAGGCCTAAAAAATCACGAGCCGTAGGCGAGTGATTTTCGGCCTTTTCGAGTGTTCTCCCAACATCCCAAGTGGTTTATTTCCCCGATAAACCACTGAAATCTATCGTTTATTGCTTTTATAATATAGCGGAAAATAATTATAAGCAAAAAACTAACATTTAAAACCAAATTTCGCAGATGAAAATATCAATTCTCCTAAGAATCATGAGAGAGCCAATAAGATTGCTCATTACTTCGAGATTGAGATACAACGAGCGTTGTGATTGGCTTGATTTTGAAAATGACGTCATCGACGTCCTTTGCGAAGAGACAAATTTGCCGACTTTCATGTCCGAGAGGGGAGTGGGTACGAGTCCCCTAAATGAAGAAATTGGGGTAAAGAACCTTATTTCTTGAAATAACTCATAAAAATAAGTATGATTCCTAATTTTTGTTGAATTTGAATAGATATTGAGCGAATACTCTACTTTCACATTCCCCATAATGCCTCTGTTTTTTGGGGGGTAGTTATTGTAATGCTAATCAAATCAGTTGTTATTAAAATCAAATACATTTGAATTACAATAACTACCCCCCAAAAACAGAGGGCATTATGGGGAATGTGAAAGTAGAGAATAACAAAATTCCAAATATGCCAAGAATTGCATAGGAATCTTTTGTTTGTGGGGAAGCCTTTCCCCACAAACCATATATTTCTTAGTCCAGAACTGGACCCACTTTATCTTCGCGCGCGCGGCCAAAATTTAAAATTGGAGCGAGCGATGTAACGCTAACGGACTCGATAAAGTGGGTCCAGGGAAATTTGCCTGCGCATGCGTCAGTTCACATCCCGTTTTCGGGATGTGAGTATTGAGCAATGATTGACACACCCTCTTGGTTTACTTTTCGCGCCAAATAAAAATGGCAGCTGTCTGCGATTCGTGGCGTGAAGAAATGTTCGGAAAATTTCGTAATGATAACTCAGATTCTTTTATCGAAGCGGCTTGTCAATCGGCAGGAGAAGTGTCACCTAAACTTTGTTCTGAAGCCAGAGCAAATGCAAGTTTTGCATACTTTTCTCAAAGATAAATTACGCTTGACTTCCGTAACTGAGTCTTGACGGTGGTGTATCACAAAAATCTATGAAAATCAATTCAAAATTGAGTAGCAAATATAAAACAACTTTTCAGATAATATCCGTGATAAAATGACCGAAAAGAATGACATACTTTGATAAAAAAATAGCCGCTAAGTTGAATTACAGCTACACACGACTATTGCGAAAAGTAAACTGAACTGGAATCTGTTGGTCTAAACTACCAGTAGATAAAATAACTACACAATAATCACGAAAAAAAAGTAAAAAGAAATCATCCTAAGTAAAAAAAATAATGTTTGATGAGTATAATCGGTAATTTCGCTTTCGTTTCCGGCTTCAATGAGTTCAAAGTCACAGCAAAAGAGTGAATTTTCAGCAAAGCAAACAAATTGTCCTTTATGAAGACAAAAACGGTATTGTTTAAACAAAGATGAAACAAATAACTTTTTAAATGAAATAAACAAGGAATACACAAGTCAGTGGACTACCTTTTTAATGCCTTTCAATAACTTTTCAGCATTATTCCTTTAGGTTGAAGCAATATTTTGACAAACTTTCACTCAGTTTCACATGTCGGTCAGCTCGATTGTTTTTCGCCAGTTTTGAAAAAACAGCAAAAAGAAATCTTCAAAAGCATCAAATGACCCGTACTTCTTTCATTTTGTGAGCTTTTGGACTTGATTCTATAATTAACTCACCTCTTTCAAGCGAGAGAAAGCTTCCCGAGTCTGGCCGCCGTTTCCTTTTTGGCTTTCTTCTTGCAAAGAAAGAAAGAAGTTGCCATGGAAACTGTAATTCCTACAACTTTGCAGGTAAAGAGAATCTCGCGTCCAATCAATCAAAAACGATAACTTTTCTCTTTTTTCTTCGCAAAAAATAGTTAGAATCGCGTTGGGGAAAAACTCCGCCAAAACCGAATATATTTTCTCCCAACTAGCCGTCATTATAAACCGATAATGCCGTCTCAAAATCGCGTTTAGTTTATAGTAACATCTGTAAGTAAAATTTGACAAACACGCCATTTTTCGTAGTTCGGCCGCTATAAATGATGAGTGTGGGCTCATGGTGACTTGTGATTGGATGTAGAGACGCATGCGCAGGCAAATTTCCCTGGACCCACTTTTCTCAATTTTCTTTCGAATGCGCGCGCGCTTCTTTTATTTCTTCGTCCACTGTTTATTGTATATAATTGTTATTGAGGAAAGTGGGTCCAGTTCTGGACTATATATTTCTTTGCAATATTTGGCATTTTTGAATGACTATAACTTCCTTAATTTTTGATGAATCGTGATGAAACTTTGGAATCCTATCCATTTTTATAAGCTTTTTTATACTATGAGGTCCAATTCGCTGATTTCTTCATTTAGGGGACTCGTACCCACTCCCCTCTCGGACATGAAAGTCGGCGCGTTGAAGAAGGTTGACATGAAAGTTGTGGACAACAAATTTGCTCTTTTGAGGTACTTTTCTATACTTTCTTGTGTCTAAGCATACATGTTTTCACTGAAAAAAATTTTTCCTTGTATGTGCAAAAATTTTTAGGCGGATTAAGTCCTTTTTACAGACTTTTTTAAGTTTTAAAAGCTTTGCCGTAATTTCGATGCTCTGAAAGTGAATGCTTTGAAGCATAAATTTGCCTTTTTACTCCTCGTGTTTTTATTGGCTTATTTGTACATGTGTACGTTTTGTTCACAGAAAAAAATATGTCAGAATTGCAAATATTTCAAAGGCAATTGAGTAAATTTAACGGCCTTCAACTATCACTTGTAAGTTTGAGAGTTTTTCCACGCTGTTGCTCTCTTGCTTGTTGTCATCAAAGCTGTAATAACAGTCTGCTGAAAGGAACTATATTTTATCAAGGAAAGTAACTTGTTTTAAAATACAAATATTGTTAATAAACTTATTGTGCTTATAATACTGCCTGAATTTTTGAGTTATTTGTTTTGTGAAAAACTATCCAAAGTTTCATACACGATTTCAGATTTGCTCTTATCAGTCGCTTTTCATTGCAAAACATCAGGTTCTAGTGAAAGTCGTGAACTGTGACTTGCTAATATATCAGAAAACAATAAAAAACGTATTTTATATTGAACATTCTTTTGTTTTTTAACTTCTTTTTTTTTACGGCAGAAAGATGTGTTGAGCCGTGGTTTATGGGGGAAATATACCACGGGTTTCAAGCGCTTTTTAGCCAATCAGAGCGCTCGTTAGAAAAAAGCTATATTATAAAAGTTTTTACTCTGTACAAGTTGTTTACTTGAAAAGCTAGACGGAGCTTTAATTCGTTAACTTAAAAAGAAGTTCGTCCCATACATGTAGTAGTTGGTGCCTCCCCTGTCTGTGTGCTTCTATCTCGATTACCTTTTTAGTTTGACTGTTATTCAAATTATGATAGTAAAAATATAACATTTCTGATATATCATACCATGGAGGTCAGCTCTTGATGATTTCTAACATGAATTTCCACATTAATCTATGAAGAGTAAACCTGTGGCATACCGACAACACTGAAGTAGTTCACCACCCCGATATAGCGCCTCCCCCTCCCCTAACATAGGGAGGGTTGGTCAGTTGTACAATGATCACCCTAATTTGTCCTACCAATAGGTTCCAATAGGTACGTATTGGTAGGTACGTAATGGTAGGACTCTATCACGTTGAGCTGCGCCCTTCGTAATTCAGCACTAAGCTGCAAGGAAGGCTAGGGTGATGAGCTACTCCTAATAGCGGAGCTCCCGCGCGAGCGGAGCACCATACCTAAGAAAAAATGGTAACCCATCCAGTTGATTTTTCATGGACCGACACAGGAAGCCCAGTGTCCGTACGTACATACATACATACATACATACGTCCCTGTACATCGCGATGCTGATTGGCTGATTGCTTTTTGGCGCCAACTTGACGCGCGCTGACACTTTGAAAACTGAAAATTTACAAGTTTCCTTGCTGTTTTAAACTTGCAAAACTTAAAAATATCATTCTGAAAACCTCGTAAAAATTTAGCGATTTTCATGATCATTAATCGGTGCTAATCTTGGCGAGTTAAAGCAAAAAAAACCGTACGTTTGAATTTTTTTCGGGCCCGGTGTACGTCGTTTCAAAAACTGCTCGAAAGACGAAGGACACAGAGAACATTTACAAAACTGGACGACTTTTTAGTTGGATTCGTAGCTTCAAAAAACTTCTCATAAGGAATGAGTCATTGAGGATTGTGTATTCTTCGTTTCGTGAAGATGCCTTCAGTAAAGCTGCTTAAAAATCTAGCCAAAGTTGAAAATTAAGAATCGTCTGCATCGAGTGTGAAACAAGTACTGAGGACTACGCTTCGAAAGACAACAAGGAAAGCACTTCAAGGTAAAGACCCTGAGAGAAAAAAATCTGATGTCAAAAAGTCCGTTGTACCTATATTTGATCATTTATCTTTTATTTGGGACTGATGACTTTGAAAAAATAGACGCTTATGCACGTTGAACTGTGGCTAAGTTTAGACAAACCCTCAAGTAATAAATGTATAATGACATTGTTTTACAGTGAACTTTTAATTTTGCACTACTTTTAATAATAAAATTTATAAAAAATTGATTTTTATATTAGTTTTTATATTAGATTTTTATATTAGTTCCAGATGTATAGCTACCATGTAGAAAAGCTGGAATAAACCATTATTATTATTATTATTATTATTATTATTATTATTATTATTATTATTATTATTATTATTATTATTATTATTATTATTATTATTATTATTATTATTATTATTATTATTTTGAACTCATTTCAACCCGGATAATGTGTATATACAGTTCAAGTTTGGAACGGTCTGGAATTTAATGAAACTGATTGACTAATGACAGGAAAAAGGAAAGAATTTGCATGCAAAATAGAGTTGTTTTACCATTGAGCATGAAGTTGCTCCTTGAGCCCATATGAGACCTTACTAGTAAATGCAAATTGAAAATACTTCAGTAATTCCTTGTTTTCTTGTTGTGTCAAGTAGCTGTTTTTATCATCACTTTAAATTGTATTATCAGTGTAATCTGGAAGAGACAAGTATTCACCTAGTGTGTCATTAAAAATACAAAACAAAACAACAACAACAACAACAACAACAACAACAACAACAACACTAAACCACAAAAAAAACAAAAACCAAGATGTCACAATATAGTGGAAACAAGCAAATCAAGAGATGTAGTTCTGCAATATCCAGGATGTTGAAAAGGGTTAATTATTTGTATCAATGAAATAAGGTTTTGGAGATTTTTGCTTTCTATTCCTGAGAATTATGAACCACTACAAAGTCAATTATGAAATCTGACAGTGTATCTGAATATTGAAATATACTATAATAAAGGTCCCTTCAAGCTTACAAGCCCATACAATTCACAGGAGACCAAAGGGAGAGAGTATATACAAACCAAAGCAAATGCCTTAATTTTCATTTTCATAATCTTCATTTCAACTTTTTCATCTTTCAAGACCTTTACAATTGGGGCAATTAACACAGGAATCCCAATTCATTTGAATCAAGAACATAGAAATGGGAGCTCCGCTATTAGGTAGTACCTAATTTTTATATTATATTTTTTTACGTAATGGTAGGTACGTATTGGTAGGTACGTAATGGTAGGTACGCAATGGTATGTACGTAATGGTAGGTACGTATTGGTAGGGTGCGTAATGGTAGTTACGTAATGGTAGGTACGTAATGGTAGGTACGTAATGGTAGGTACGTAATGGTAGGTACGTATTGGTAGGTACGTAATGGTAGGTACATAATGGTAGGTACGTAATGGTAGGTACGTATTGGTAGGTACGTAATGGTAGGTACGCAATGGTAGGTACGCAATGGTAGGTACGTATTGGTAGGTACGTAATGGTAGGTACGTAATGGTAGGTACGTAATGGTAGGTACGTAATGGTAGGTTCAGAGCGTATATATCACCGTGACCATCCAGAAGGCCAGGTCTTCGTAAGTATAACAAGTCATGTCCAGATATCGGATTAATCAATACTTTTCCTTTAGTACATCGAACGAAGCAAAGGGGTCATTCACTGCTGTTAGAACGAAGCTCTGCTGTTAAAAACAAAGAATATGTGGATTACTCTGAACAATATCTTTTTGTTCTACTTGTCGCCTGTGGTATTGTTTCCTTCCGACCGTATAGTTTATTACTGAAGCAAAGTGCAAGAAAGTGAATATTACCGCTCTAGTATCAAAAAATACGTAAGTGACATAAGCATAAGCATAAGCAACATACGCAGGCTCAGTAAGGCAATGCTCATTAGCAGTGCTTGTCTTTTTTCACCTATGTGATAAATACAATACTGAGTCTGCGTATGTTGCTTATGCTTATGCTAATGTCGCTAAAGAAAACCAGGCTTTACTTTTTAGCTTTGAATATGGAAAAACTCTCAGACTTATAAATACATTGCACTTGGATGTTATGGAAGAAAGGACAAGGCATTTCCCAACTAATTTATTTGGCATTGATAATTTACTGCTTAATTATTATAACAATAGACCATTTGGAACAAAAGAGTTGATGTTCGTGGGCGTAAATGTGTTTTTGATTTGACTCAGGCTCATTTACGTTAAACACATTTACGCCGTATTACTATTATTATAACTTTGTAGGGCATTTACAAAACGAATAAACGACTCCATATTCTAAAACAAAGACTTCACGTCGGTGTTTATTTCATAAACTTACTTGCCGAGTTCACAAATGAGTCTCGGACTAAAATAGCTTTTCTCAAAATATGTTTATACCACAAAGGTGAAATGGTAAAATAATGCAAAAAAGCAAACTTAAAATATATTCATTTTGAGAAGTTAATGTTAACTGTACAGTCATTAAACTAGCAGTTGGGCATAAATGCTTGAACTGAAGGAACTTGTCTCATTTGAAAGACTTACATTGACTTCGGCACCATGGCTGAGAACGGCGTTGCTTGATCCACTTTCAACTTCACTCGATATTGCAGCTCTACTGATACCAGTCAAGGCACTTGGTGTAAGGTCTGTTTTCTTGTTTGACTTGACTTCATCGTAAAAAAGGGCGTATAATATTATTGAATTCAGTTGGACATACAGTGTTTAGGTCGCAATCTCTTTTAAAACTACTCTCTGAATGTTTTCGGTCCCCATAAAGTTTGATTTTTAGTATTTTTCGAAACCGACTGCTATTCAAGTTTAAATCCTCTTCCCCGAGTTCTGACGACTCGTGGTGAATTTTGTTCCTCTATCAATTCTTCTGCCGTGTTTCTTTTCGTAAGCACAACTCTATGTCTATGCAAGCTTAAAAACGGCGCCGAGCTTGTTGACATTTGAGTGGTTTCCCTCATTTCATTGGCTAAACAGATTATTTTCCCCGTTTCTTATTGGCTGACGGCAGCGGGCTAAAATCTCGCTGATTCACTGCTGATTTTCCCATTTTAGCCCGCAAAATGCGCCACAATGCCCTATAAAGTTATAATAATATTGCTTATCAATAGCTTTGTATTTACTAAATTGTTTTATTGTTCCTCAGTGTGGGGGAATACAAATAAATCTAGTATACATAAGCTGCAGTTAGTGCAGAATTTTGCAGCCAGAATAGTCTTAGGATTAAAAAAGTTTGATCATATTTCTGAGGGCCGAAGATCACTTAAACGGTTAAAAGTCTCAGAAAAGATTTTATTTAACGATTCAGTCTTAGTTTTTCATTATATGAATGGATTGTCTCCAGAGTATTTATCTAAGTATTTTGTTAAGCGTTCTGCCATTCATGGCAGGAACACTAGGGAATCTGGAAGTTTAGATATCCCTCGCTGCAGGTTGTCAACAGTACAAAGGGCTTTTTATTTCCGGGCAGTCAGCCGAATGGAATAGTCTTCCTCTAGATCTTAAAAACACTAAAGATATTAATAGTTTTAAGTGACGCTTTTAAGAAAATGCTTAATAAAGACTGATACGTATTAGAGTAAGTTAGTTTTCTATTTAGTTAGTTTTTTTTATTACTGTAAATTAGGTTTTATATTTCATTGTAAATATTATGTAAAGTCCTGTTAAAGAGAGTCTCAATAAAGTATGTGTGTATGTATGTATGTATGTATGAATAATTTATGGCACCAAAAACTCCACGGTCCGATGACAAAGATTTGAGATATGTTAACATAACTGTTTGACCTAAAACAAGTCTTCATTTCCAGCAAAATGACAAAGGGGTCTATTGAAAACGTCATGGTTATTTACTTCACAGCTGACATCACAACTGAGTGCTTTGTGAGAGAGAACAATGGAAAGGCTACGCACACGACAAATTATTCATCAGTGGTTTCTACGTGCTGACAAGTGACTGTGCACACTGCATAATGGCATGCAATATGTCTTTCTCCTTGAAGCTCCTATATTTGCTTATAGCACTAGGATGTGTGGAAAATGGTCAGTGGAGTCAATGAATTAATGACGTAACTTAGAAATGTTTCTTATCCTCTTTTTGGGTTGCCATAGCTTTATCGCAGGTGACCGTTGAATTTGAACAATCTACAAGTTCAGATGTAACTGAGCCTACAAGTGGCACACCGACAGTTACCATCGTTGTTAAGAGGAGAAGCTCAAGCTCACTACTAAATGTTCTTACAGATGTTAGGTAAGTAGCTTTTCCTTGTTATAAACGAAACAATCAACTGATCATGACTAATCACATACAGATCAGTAAATGGTGAATGAAAATTGCAAGCTAAAGAATGCTCTTGAAAAGGACTATGTAAAGGCCCGGACACACGGTGTAGCATTTCTTGAAACATTTGTTGAAACATCGCGCGCAACACAATGCTGCAGCGTGTGTCCACCCATTCCAATGTTTCGCAAAACGTTGTGCGCAACAGACGCAGAGGTACGATCGAGTTCAACTTCTGCAACTGTCCAGAACTGTTGCGCGCAACGTTGCACGAGATGTTTCAGTGGTGGACGTACACACGGTGCAACCGTGTTGCGCGCGATGTTTCAGCAAATGTTTCGGGAAAAGTTGCACCGTGTGTCTGGGCCTAAGGGTAAGATAAACATGGCTTTTTCTTTCAATTACTTTCTCTATCCTGTAAACTGAGCATATCAGTCCATTACGCCAACAATCCTTGTTCCCGCCAGTGGTTGATTTCAGGAGATTGAGCCAAAGGACAACTGTTTACTCAAGCTAATTCCTAAAATTTTGTCCAAAGCATTAATAATAACTGTTTATTTAAGTGTCGAGGTCTTCTAGCGCTCGCGCACTAATTGGGGGACACTGTACTTTCACACTCACTATACCTCTACATGAAATATTTTGCAAATAATCACTCTACTCACATGTTGATTTTTGCTGAGGGAGGAAAACCGGAGAACCCGGAGAAAAAACCCTCGTGGCATGGTAGGAACAACACATCAAATAGACTCAGTTCACATATGATCCAGGCGCTCGTGCTGGGACTCGAACCCGGACCACAGCCGTGAAAGGCCAGTGCTCTAACCGCTCGGCCAACCATGCCACTCATACCTTCCAGACCTTTCACAGAAATGTTGGAAGACAAGAGGAAGAAAACTTTTCATCAAACACATTTGCGATTACATTTGTTTTTGCATGTAAACACGGTGATTTATTACAATAATTAAGTCACAATTCTCAATATTTAGTGTAAAAAACTATAGGACTTCAAACTTCAAAACGACGAAACGACGCTCATTAAGCTTGGCCAGAATTGCATTTTTGCAGTCGGACGTCACCAAAACAGCTCTTTAGTTGAAATTCAAGACCCTCGTCATGGTTATGATTTTCATTGTGTTCACTTTATCAATTAAGGTTTTTAATATCTTTGAAAGGCCACTAAATTGTAATTAGTGAACGAATACTGCGAATAGTGGCAAATAGTGACGAATAGTAGCGAATTCTTGGTTTGCATGTGACGTCATCGAAAAGCTAAAATCTAGACTATTCATCACACGAAACTGTTTCCTAGATATTTTATTTATATCATTAAGAAAAGTCCTCACACAAAAAACTGAGTTCTTTCGATGAATGGTTTTCGATTTATTGCGAGTCAATTTCTGTCACGCAACACTGTCACGTATATCGGAAAGACGCAGAAATATAGGCAAATGTGATTCAAATCATACGACTTTAACTTTGTAAGTGATAAATAAGTTTGTTTTGGTGAATATCTGAATAGAAAACACGAATTATAGTGATATTAACGTGATTTTGGTCCTTCGTGTTACTGTCCGCCATGTTGGTGTACAAAGGTTGTGCACCAAGATGGCGGACCCATACATTTCACACCAAACAATGAAGATAGTTGATCGCTCGTATCTCGTTATCAAAATATTCTTATGACTAAACATTTCGTATAGATACAAAACTTCAACTGCTTTTTTAGATGCAAGACATTTTATTCAAAAATATTCTATATTAAGCCCGAAAAAATTTATGATGACGTCAGTGCAAACCAAGAATAGTGAATGATAAAGATATATTATAGTCGGACGTCACCAAAAAAGCTCATTTAAAATACAAAATTTGATTAAACCTTTTTGCTTTACCACTATTTGAGAAACAAAGTGTTTTAAATGAGGGTTCAAACGCTAGGGCGGGAGTTTGCATGGAAATTCAAGATCGAGGGCCGCAAAACCTCCATCCTATATTTCATGTTTTTGAAAGAAAAAAAAAACGTTTGTCATAGAAACTCCAGGTTAAACTTTTGTGTAAATTAGGATAAGTCTTTAATTCAAGACCCTCGTCATGGTTATGATTTTCATTGTATTCACTTTATCAATTAAGGTTTTTAATATCTTTGAAAGGCCGCTAAATTGTAATAGAGATTTCTCATAATAGTATACCATGCACAAAATAGGAACGACATTTTTTCTCTTAGTACGTCGGAATAACGTAGCTTCGTTATTTGGTTGTGCTAATAGTTGCATTAGCATTTGACATCAACGGTAGAGAATAGATCAGTCAGCCATGTAGCAGAAATAGCGTCTCGGAATAGAGTAGAAGCAGCGATGACTGGCTTATGTTGATCTTATATATATATATTTGGGGCAGGGGTCAAGAAATCTTTTAAAAACATTCAATCAGAATAAGTACATTACATTCAAGTGTTAACAAGTTTTTAACAATTATCTCTACACATCGGTGCACAGCCTTTCATAAGATAAGCTTATGTTAATTCATGGAAACTATTTTTGATCTTGCCTGAAATTTGTCAGCTATTAAGCTTATTAAAGCTTATAAATTAACCAGCTATAATAAAAGCTTTGCAGATCCTCCATATTTTTAGAACAAATAATCCAATTATTTGTTATATATCCAGTTCTCTGACAACAGATATCTTTATATGTGCAATCATAATGAAAAAGAAAATCTGCAAGTATTCGAAACTAAAAGTTTAAACACTTTAAAGATTAAAAGACAAACTTAAGATAAGCTTACTTAAGCTTAATCCTCGATTGCTTTAGCCTTGACAATCATAGAAAACTGCAACTGGCATCAGTTGATTTATTTAACAGCACATCCAATGTACTACAAGAGTGTTTTGAAGTTGCCATTTTGACTTAGTATTTAACCGCTGACTGAATGAATGTTGAAGCAAATATTCAATGCGTCATCCACCGGCTTTAGGTTTTACTGAAGGGTGCATGTCATGATTAAATATTTACTGGTTCGTTCATATAAATTATCAGTCCTCAAAAATACTGTGCCTTTCTTTGAGATCACAAGAGAAACGTCTGTCATTAATGAAAAGAGAGGCCAGAGCAGCACTGAGGTCATGCAACACTGTCGCGAGGATTACCTGCAGCGCACAAGACGGAACTCCAGAGAAACACAGCAGGAAACAAAATTTCTCTTTGGACTTTGAAAACCGCTTATACTAGACTATAGTCTATAGACTATAGACTGCCTAGTTTGGCATGTTCGGTTGCTTGTTCGTAAGTTCACAGTGCGGTAGTGACAGTATTAGGTAATGGTTCGCTTGGTCGCATGATTGTTTGCGGTGAAAAGTTAGTTTATTACATTTTGTAAGTGAAGGTAAACCTTTTATACGACGACTAGATTATAGAAACCTCCTCACGCAAATCCCTTGTATAATCGGATAATTATGGGACCTACCATCGCGGCGCGGTCCGCGGTCCTATAATACACAGGATGCCCAATAAGGAAAACTCACCATAACTTCGAATACCGTCCTCGGAGACCCCGGGCGTCAGGGAGGGGGGAGGGGAGCGGAGGAGAAAAGAAAGAGGGGAAAAGGACGTCCTTTCCCGTCCGCTCCCCTCCCCCCTCCCTGACGCCCTGGGTCTCTGAGGACGTTCGAATACTAGTACGTTCGTATGTTCGTACACAGTACGGTAGTGGCAGTACTACGTACAGGTTCGAATGATAGTACTGGCATATACTAGTACGTTGGTACGTTCGTACACGGTACGGCAGTGGCAGTACTACGTACAGGTTCGAATGATAGTCCTGGCATATACTAGTACGTTGGTACGTTCGTACACGGTACGGCAGTGGCAGTACTACGTACAGGTTCGAATGATAGTCCTGGCATATACTAGTACGTTGGTACGTTCGTACACGGTACGGCAGTGGCAGTACTACGTACAGGTTCGAATGATAGTACTGGCATATACTGGTACGTTGGTACGTTCGTACACGGTACGGCAGTGGCAGTACTACGTACAGGTTCGAATGATAGTACTGGCATATACTGGTACGTTGGTACGTTCGTACACAGGTACGGCAGTGGCAGTACTACGTACAGGTTCGAATGATAGTACTGGCATATACTAGTACGTTGGTACGTTCGTACACGGTACGGCAGTGGCAGTACTACGTACAGGTTCGAATGATAGTACTGGCATATACTAGTACGTTGGTACGTTCGTACACGGTACGGCAGTGGCAGTACTACGTACAGGTTCGAATGATAGTACTGGCATATACTGGTACGTTGGTACGTTCGTACACAGTACGGCAGTGGCAGTACTACGTACAGGTTCGAATGATAGTACTGGCATATACTGGTACGTTGGTACGTTCGTACACAGTACGGCAGTGGCAGTACTACGTACAGGCTTCGAATGATAGTACTGGCATGGCATATACTAGTACGTTGGTACGTTCGTACACAGTACGGCAGTGGCAGTACTACGTACAGGCTCGAATGATTGTACTGGCATATACTAGTACGTTGGTACGTTCGTACACGGTACGGCAGTGGCAGTACTACGTACAGGTTCGAATGATAGTCCTGGCATATACTAGTACGTTGGTACGTTCGTACACGGTACGGCAGTGGCAGTACTACGTACAGGTTCGAATGATAGTACTGGCATATACTGGTACGTTGGTACGTTCGTACACAGTACGGCAGTGGCAGTACTACGTACAGGTTCGAATGATAGTACTGGCATATACTGGTACGTTGGTACGTTCGTACACAGTACGGCAGTGGCAGTACTACGTACAGGCTCGAATGATTGTACTGGCATATACTAGTACGTTGGTACGTTCGTACACAGTACGGCAGTGGCAGTACTACGTACAGGCTCGAATGATTGTACTGGCATATACTAGTACGTTGGTACGTTCGTACACAGTACGGCAGTGGCAGTACTACGTACAGGCTCGAATGATTGTACTGGCATATACTAGTACGTTGGTACGTTCGTACACAGTACGGCAGTGGCAGTACTACGTACAGGCTCGAATGATTGTACTGGCATATACTAGTACGTTGGTACGTTCGTACACAGTACGGCAGTGGCAGTACTACGTACAGGCTCGAATGATAGTACTGGCATATACTAGTACGTTGGTACGTTCGTACACAGTACGGCAGTGGCAGTACTACGTACAGGCTCGAATGATAGTATTGGCATATACTAGTACGTTGGTACGTTCGTACACAGTACGGCAGTGGCAGTACTACGTACAGGCTCGAATGATTGTACTGGCATATACTGGTACGTTGGTACGTTCGTACACGGTACGGCAGTGGCAGTACTACGTACAGGCTCGAATGATAGTACTGGCATATACTAGTACGTTGGTACGTTCGTACACAGTACGGCAGTGGCAGTACTACGTAGACGTTGGTATGGTAGAGTGGTTTTCCGTCGACCGTGAAAAGAAAATGACTATTTAGTTTGTACTAGTTGATAAAGAACAAAAGAAAACAATAGGTTTAGAGTCTACTACTAACTATTAGTTTGCCTATTTTTTCATGGTCGAAGGAAAATTTCTCTAGTCCTTACATTCTAGTGGTATTTGTACAACAATAGTATAGTACACACATGCTAAAAGGCTTTGCACAAGACAAATAGTATAATCAGTTGTAATGTAAGTTAAGTGTTGCAGTCGTTAGGACCTGTTAATGCTAGTACGCGTACGAAGCGAAAAAAACAAAAAGAGCAATCCTATAACGCGCACCATATGGCCATTTCATGAAAGAAGCACTACAAGTATAACTATTTTACGCGCGAGATAAATCCTCTTTTCAACAAATTACACTTTTTTGACAAAGGTGTTCTTTAATTCCTTAACCTTCTCGCTCTTTTGCTGTGTGTCTTTTCGCTACTTTCCCGCCTGCTTTAATTTTGTTTTGGCTGATAGCTGTCGGTTTTGTTGGTAGCAGTTGAAACGACCGATGCGGGACCGGTTCGGACCATAACAACACAGCAAATTACGATACAGCGAAAACTGATCGGCAAATTAGGAAAATAGAAACAACAACGAGCATCTGCTAGCAAGTTAAGGCGCTGTTTAATACACCCTGAAACTTATCTGAAACTTGTCTCGATCGCCGATGCGAGACGATTTTCATAAAGGGTGTTATACGCTGAAACTTCGTCCTGAAACTTGTTTGCGACACACGTTTGTGTTGCAAGAGTAGAAAGTTGTTCTACTTTTCGTGAAACCATCTCGTGAAACCGAACCAGGGAAAGTTTTCGCTAATTATTAGACCTTTTTGCCGTAATACTATTTTCCAACTTCGTACATCTTGAAACAAGGAACTACATCGTAGAATGTGCGGAATGTGAACTTCTTTTGTTTGAAATAGAACTTCGCTTTGTCTTCCAATGAAGAAGACATAAATATGGCTCCAAGTTCTGTTGCTCGGAACCTTATTAACATGCGTTCTTGATTGGAAGACAAAGGGGAGTTTCACTTCAAACAAAAGAAGTTCTCATTCCGCACCTTCCACGCTGCAGTTCTTTGTTTCAAGATGCACGAAGTTGGAAAATAGTGTTACGGCAAAACGGTCTATTGACCATGTTACACGGTGCAAGGCGTTGTGAAAGTTGTCTCGCAACCGCGATTGAGGCAAGTTTCAGAGGAAAGTTTCAGCGTGTAACAGCGCTTTTCCATATGTATGTTATTTTGTAGGTGTTAGATGACTGAATTAAAGAACACCTTGGTCAAAAAAGTGTAATTTATTGAAAATAGGATTTATCTCGCAAGTAAAGTAAAGCCTGGTCTAACTAGCGACATAAGCATAAGCATAAGCAACATACGCAAAACTCAGTATTGTATTTATCACATAGGTGTGAAAAAAGACAAGCACTGTTAATGAGCACTGCCTCACTGAGTCTGCGTATGTTGCTTATGCTTATGCTCTATGTAACTAGTGAAAACTAGCCTTAATTATACCCGTTTCTTTCATGAAATGGCTCAGTGCCCACATTAGCATACAAGCAGAACTCATTAGCACTTTAAAACATGGGTTATACGAACTCGCTCTAATAGCGAGATTTTTGACGCACCAAGTATTTGTATTTGCATAACAACAACTTCATTGTACCAAGCAAATAGACAAGGCGCAAAACTGGAAAAGTCGATTGCAAAAAGTACAGAAGGCATTTTGAGGTAGAGGCTGGCAACATAACTATTCTAAACTAATTTTTCATGCTGAATCCGAATATGACTGTTACCAAAACGCATTCTGCAATCTTATAGTGTAAATGACGTATTTTGTGAATTGCTACAGTCATTTCATACTAACGGCTTTTTCATGTAATTTCAAAAGTTCCCAAACTTAAAAACAATTACAATGGCTGGAAAGAGCATATCAAAATCAGTAAAACTGTGAAGTTTGAAGGATATCACTTGAAAAGATAAGGAGATACGAATTTTCAAAAATCAAAATTTGTTTGTATCTCTTGCATAATTGTAAGTGTTTTCATACAAAATTTCGTTTTTTGAAAATTCGTATCTCCTTGACTTTTCAAGTGATATCCTTCAAACTTCACAGTTTTACTGATTTTGATGTGCTCTTTTCAGCTATGGTAATTGTTTTTAAGTTTGGGAACTTTTGGAATTACATGAAAAAGCCGTTAGTATGAAATGACTGTAGCAATTCACAAAAATACGTCATTTACACATATAAGATTGCAGAATACGTCTTAGTAACAGTCATATTCGCATTCAGCTGCATGAAAAATCGGTCTAGAATAGTTATGTTACCAGCCTCTAACCCAAAATGCCTCCAGGTATCTGATTTTTCGAAAATGCGCCTTGTCTAAAACAATAACGCGTCTTTTATCTAAAGAAACTTTATTTCAATTGTTCTTCCAACAAACCTGAACAGGATTTATATGCCTAAAGTGCAAACAATAGATGAATGTATTTGTAATTTTGAAATGATTTATATAGTACAAAAATAGAAACACTTTTGCTTTCCATGTTTTGAAATATATATTGTACTGTTCGTACTGTATCTGATGGCCATTTCAAATGCCCATTACAAACCTGAAAACATCACATGAAAAACAAACTCACGTATATGAAACTGATCTAATTTATTTTTCACCGACACGAAATTTTCTGTTTAGAATTGGAATTTACAGGCCGGGCTTTGATCATCTTATGGTGACGTCAAACATTTTTTCTTCTGAAACTAAAGATTCATAAAGTGCCGTATGTGCCTCTCAGCCCAAAACGTACTATTTTTTAATAGTTTGAGTTCAATTATTATTAATGCCTCTCGAAAATTAAAAGTGCACATTTTGCAAAACTAGACGCAAAATGCTGCGTTCACTTGGGCTACTATGTAATAAGCCTCTGGTGGTAGCCCAAGTAACGCAATGCCTTCGGTTTAATTGCAAGCTGTCATCATAAATTTTGTACAATTTGGGCCAAAAGAGAACAGACAACTGCTCCTGACCAAGATATTAGTCCATGCACATGAAAAATCCTTAAGTTGCTAGTTCCCCTATCAAGTTAGTAATATCCATGAAAAATTATTGAAGTGTCCAATGAGTACTTAAACCCAACTTTCAAACGCCAGTCGCCGATCATGCAACTACGTCTTATAATATCCTTAAAATCCGACCAAAGAAAAATAGTTTTCAAACCGTTTTTTACCACACCTTGTAATTTTCTCGCTTTCTGATTGGCTGTCAGCTATGATCAATAAGAGGACAGACACATAGATATTGCGTCATCTGTCACGCAAAGCAAAGTCAAACTTTTTGAAGTTTTTTTGAAAAGAGAATACTATATTTTACATTTTTGAGCCAGTAGAATGACTACAAATATTGGAAGTCTAATTGTTTTTGCCTCGCAAATCGATAGTTATTAACAAAACCGCCAGGCAGGTTCACGACATTTCACCGGTGGAAATTTACCAAAATCTCGGGCCGACTTTCACTCGGAGAGATGTTGATGTTGGTGTAAAACAACTCACAAAACATTTAATTTTTTTGGCACCCGTTAGGAAAACGATGATATTAATACGTTTTATATATTCAAAATTTCAAACCAGTCACCAACAATTACAGACTAAAAGTTTTAACTGATTTGTCATTCATGACAAAGCCGCTGAAAAAAATTGTAGATGTTTTCTCATCTTTACGGCTTGAAATATCAGATTTCATGCAGCACAGAAATGATAATAACGGTTGACAAAACTTTTGTAAAGACAAATGATATTTTGCATTGAAAAAATTCAAAATAAAACATTATTTAGACTCATAAATGTACACTGACTTACCATCGGACGTAAAATCGCACACGGCTTTTCACACGGCTGTTTTTTGTTCTGATAAACCACGAGGAAAGAGCTTTAGTTTTGTCTTCTAGATCTTTCACAAATAAAACATTGTTATCAGGTCTTGGAAGGAGTGTCCTTAAAACATGAATAACCAGAAATTTCACAAAAAATCGCGAGGAAAAGTACGACTTACAGTTTTAAAAGTGAAGTTGAACAAAACTCTTGGCCCGCTCAATTTTCGATTCCATCAAAACAGCTACGAAATAGTTGTAGTCCTGACTCATGATATGTACTACATGAAAATACTTGCTTTCCAGAAAGTCGTTGACAGTATTCATAAAGAAGGATATCAAAATAATTGTAAAACTTCGCAAAGTTTTGACTGGCAGCTCTGACTGACAGGACTATCCGCATATCGCATGCACAGCTGTGATTTCAGTCACGTTTTGGTCATGTCACGAAATATATAGTCACGTTTTAAATTGAAATGCTGTTTTTGTGGTAAAAAACAAATCGAACATAGTTTTTCATTGTCTGTCCTCTTATTGATCATAGATGACGCCAAAAAATGTTCAAAACTTTGCAGTGAAACCACTCGCTACTATGTTCGATTTGTTAAGTTTTTTATTGATTGGTGACCAAAAAACTGTATTTTTTCCAGACATCTTAAATTGATACGACTACTACTGCATGTCCAATATTGCTGAAATGATTGCATGTTTCCAGCCCTACCTGCATAGGTTTTCAAGATCCTTAATTTGTATATTATGTTGTTTAATTTGCAGACTTGAAAACGTGGGAAAGGCCTCAAATGTATCCGATTTTTCTCTTGGTACGTGGAGTTTTACATTTACAAGTAATGAAGAGACCCGCAATCTTGTTTTAACGATCAAAACTGACTGTAAGGCAGAAGAAAAGGAGCAGGTTCTTATCAAAATCGTTGACTTAGGGCAAGCTGGCGTCACTATTGGATCAAAATCAACCCATTCTTTTTCCATCAACGACGATGGTGAAGACAGTAAGTAATTTATCATTTACTGACATTTATTTAGTTTTCTTTAAGAGTTCCTACGCTGTACCAGCCATGTGCTGTTTTTAACTCACATTTTAAGTCAATCAAAATCAGTGGAATGCAATAAGAGGCTCGTCCTCTTGGAAATAAGAGGCTGTGTCCGTGTGAACAGCAGGAGCTTGATTTGATTGTAAAAGTACAAATTGTTCATGGTTCTACGTTAACAAAAATCGAAGAGGCACTTGATAATTTAACTACTGTGTATTTGATATAGACTAGGCGCAAAACTGAAAAAGTCGATTGCAAAAAGTGCAGAAGGCATTTTAGGGTAGAAGCTGGTAACATAACTATTCTAAACTAATTTTTCATGCTGAATCCGAATATGACAGTTCCCAAGACGTACTCTGTAATCTTATACGCGTAAATGACGTATTTTGTGAATTGCTACGGTCATTTAATACTAAGAGCTTTTTCATGTAATTTCAAATGTCCCCAAACTTAAAAACAGCGATCATACAACGGCGTGCAGAATGGTTGAGACATTGTGCCCTAAAATTGACGTTCTTTGATATTATACCCACCATGTAAGTCGTGGAACCGCCATATATTCTGAATCCCCCTCCCCCCGACACAATGTTGGTTGGGTCAAGGGTTGGACCTATCAGGAATCTCCCCGGCCTACTCAACATTGAGAGAGGGGGGAAGGGGGACCATAAAACAGGGTTGGCTAATTAAGGCCAAAATTGGGACAGTGTCTCAACAGGTTCTGCACGCCGTTGTCTGAGCTACATATCAGTCCATGGACAACAAATGAGAAGCATATAGGACATAGTACTTATTTATCTGATAGAAAAGCGTGCGGAAAACGATATAAAAGACATAGGAGTGAGTCTACCTATCTACCTATTCAAATATAGACGTAGAAAAACCGCGCGCCTGATAGAACCATCACACAAGCGCGCGCTAATTTGGTTGTGAATACATTTTTAGGAATGGAAATAGACGCAAGGCCAAGAACGATAAATTAGTTTCAAAAAAACACAACAACACAACAACAACAACAAAAACACCAATAATAAATGTGAAAAGTTTCAAAACTAGAAGATGTATTTTAGAGTATGACAGGTTTCATAATTATATATCCTGTCAGCTGTTAAACCAATTTCTAGCTGTTAAACCAATTTCCAGGGCGTCACGTCATATCATTGTGTTGATAAATGACGCCGATATTTTAAAGAATTACTGTAAAACGTATAACATTAGAAGAGCAGCACTGAAGATTAGGCCTGTCTTGTAGTATAAAACTTGTTTGCAGTATCAAGCGGCTGTATATCGAGTTTTCTTTTGCGCTTTCAGCTTAAAAAATCCGCTCGTGACGTCACACGGTTAACCAGGTTAACCGATGTTTAAATACACTAATTTACTGTATCTCTTTATGGGCGTCATGGTTAACCGTGGCCATGGTTAACCGTCGCGATCATCAAAGGAAATGATACTTAGGCAATTGTCCATCATAACACTCGACTGAGCATGAATTACCCTTCGTCTGACCCCTGTATGTGTCCGATCACAAATTTCTTTAACTAGGACTCTTATGGGGGTCAATCTTTTGACCGTGAGTTCAACATCTAACAATTTGCATATGTAAGTCGGCATCTCGATTCGTACAAACTGTGCTATAGTGTTGTAATTTAGGCAGAAATGAGCTTTGCTGTGAGCCGTGTGGTAAAATACTATTCTGCTATCGCAGTCACGGGTACATGGGTATCAAAATATGAGAGTATTTCGAAGTTTCACATTTATTTACGTGGCATTTTAATATCGCACAAAACGAATTTTGATGCATAATAAGATATTTGACCTTTTAAAAAGTAAATATTAACAGAGTCTTACGTGATGGCATGTTGCCATTGACAACAGCCTTTGTGCTTAATTTCTACAGGATTTGAAAAGCACGCGATCCAACCAGTCCCCATACTGGCCTTAATTGATACGATTTGAATAAATTCCCAAATTGGCTTTTATCGCTAGTATTTTGTTAGGTCAAATCAATGTCACATGAAATTGTAGCATACAGAGCCTACCTTTGACTACTACAAGTTTAGTGTAAAATCACCAAATGATTGCATTATTTTTTATAGTTATTTAATATTATAGGTCTCAGACAACGGCGTGCAGAATGGTTGAGACATTGTGCCCTAAAATTGACGTTCTTTGATATTATACCCACCATGTAAGTCGTGGAACCGCCATATATTCTGAATCCCCCTCCCCCCGACACAATGTTGGTTGGGTCAAGGGTTGGACCTATCAGGAATCTCCCCGGCCTACTCAACATTGAGAGAGGGGGGAAGGGGGACCATAAAACAGGGTTGGCTAATTAAGGCCAAAATTGGGACAGTGTCTCAACAGGTTCTGCACGCCGTTGTCTGAGCTACATATCAGTCCATGGACAACAAATGAGAAGCATATAGGACATAGTACTTATTTATCTGATAGAAAAGCGTGCGGAAAACGATATAAAAGACATAGGAGTGAGTCTACCTATCTACCTATTCAAATATAGACGTAGAAAAACCGCGCGCCTGATAGAACCATCACACAAGCGCGCGCTAATTTGGTTGTGAATACATTTTTAGGAATGGAAATAGACGCAAGGCCAAGAACGATAAATTAGTTTCAAAAAAACACAACAACACAACAACAACAACAAAAACACCAATAATAAATGTGAAAAGTTTCAAAACTAGAAGATGTATTTTAGAGTATGACAGGTTTCATAATTATATATCCTGTCAGCTGTTAAACCAATTTCTAGCTGTTAAACCAATTTCCAGGGCGTCACGTCATATCATTGTGTTGATAAATGACGCCGATATTTTAAAGAATTACTGTAAAACGTATAACATTAGAAGAGCAGCACTGAAGATTAGGCCTGTCTTGTAGTATAAAACTTGTTTGCAGTATCAAGCGGCTGTATATCGAGTTTTCTTTTGCGCTTTCAGCTTAAAAAATCCGCTCGTGACGTCACACGGTTAACCAGGTTAACCGATGTTTAAATACACTAATTTACTGTATCTCTTTATGGGCGTCATGGTTAACCGTGGCCATGGTTAACCGTCGCGATCATCAAAGGAAATGATACTTAGGCAATTGTCCATCATAACACTCGACTGAGCATGAATTACCCTTCGTCTGACCCCTGTATGTGTCCGATCACAAATTTCTTTAACTAGGACTCTTATGGGGGTCAATCTTTTGACCGTGAGTTCAACATCTAACAATTTGCATATGTAAGTCGGCATCTCGATTCGTACAAACTGTGCTATAGTGTTGTAATTTAGGCAGAAATGAGCTTTGCTGTGAGCCGTGTGGTAAAATACTATTCTGCTATCGCAGTCACGGGTACATGGGTATCAAAATATGAGAGTATTTCGAAGTTTCACATTTATTTACGTGGCATTTTAATATCGCACAAAACGAATTTTGATGCATAATAAGATATTTGACCTTTTAAAAAGTAAATATTAACAGAGTCTTACGTGATGGCATGTTGCCATTGACAACAGCCTTTGTGCTTAATTTCTACAGGATTTGAAAAGCACGCGATCCAACCAGTCCCCATACTGGCCTTAATTGATACGATTTGAATAAATTCCCAAATTGGCTTTTATCGCTAGTATTTTGTTAGGTCAAATCAATGTCACATGAAATTGTAGCATACAGAGCCTACCTTTGACTACTACAAGTTTAGTGTAAAATCACCAAATGATTGCATTATTTTTTATAGTTATTTAATATTATAGGTCTCAGACAACGGCGTGCAGAATGGTTGAGACATTGTGCCCTAAAATTGACGTTCTTTGATATTATACCCACCATGTAAGTCGTGGAACCGCCATATATTCTGAATCCCCCTCCCCCCGACACAATGTTGGTTGGGTCAAGGGTTGGACCTATCAGGAATCTCCCCGGCCTACTCAACATTGAGAGAGGGGGGAAGGGGGACCATAAAACAGGGTTGGCTAATTAAGGCCAAAATTGGGACAGTGTCTCAACAGGTTCTGCACGCCGTTGTAGCTGCAAAGGTTTGGAGGTTTGGGGCTCAGCATCCCAGAATATGTACCTGGATCGAATGGACAAATTTTGTAAACGTGCTCACAAAAACGTCTACACCAAGAAGATGTGCAAGATGGCTGAAGTTATCGAATAAAGGATAGAAACCTGTTTGAAAGCGTTACAGACGTCCCAGATCACCCTTTACAAGATTTACTCCCTCTAGTCAAGAAAAGAAAACTGCGTGAACGTGGTCACAATTTTATCCTCCCCATATGGTCAAGACGGAACGTTTTAAGCGCTGTTTTCTTAATAGATGCTTATTTAACTTTGTATAAATACATTTTTGAAGAAGCTTGCATTTTCATTATCATTTTTGTTGTAAATGGATTACGTTTGTTATTTTAGTATAGTATTCAATTAAAGACTTAAAAAAGAGCACATAAAAATCAGTAAAACTGTGAAGTTTGAAGGATATAAGTTTAAAAATCAAGGAGAAATTGGAATTTGTCAGGATCTCTTGCATAACAACAAGCGTTTTTATACAAAATTTCGTAAACGCCTCCAGGTGAGTTTGACTAATGTGCGGGTTGCGGGTTGCGGGCCAATATTTGCGGGTTGCGGGCCACTGTTTGCGGGTTGCGGGCGAAAATTTGCGGGTTGCGGGCCAAAATTTGCTGGTTGCGAGAAAAATGTTACTTAAATGAACCAGTGACCAAAATAAAGTCAACGTGTTACTGGTGTTATTTTGTAAAGCTGTCACTGCAAATCAGCAATGTGTAACGTATGAAGGGGGTGTTTAGGGCTACACGAACTAAAATATTTAAACCCAAAATAAAACAGACAACAGATTGCTCATGTACAAATGCACTGGATGAAATATTCCGGACAGATCTAGATTGCTTTTTTGATAAGATGACACTCGATATTTGGTGATCCTGTTGTGATCTCGCTGTAATCCCCTAATTTATCCAATTAACAATTAAACGCTGTGGGATACTTAACGTGGATCACGTAGAGAGAAAGCGAAAGAGAGATTGAAAGAGGGGGATGAGGTTAGGTTATTATTAGTTTGACTAATGTGCGGACAGAACGTCAGAAATACCATTATAGCAGCATATTCATGTTAATTAAAAACCCACAGCCGAAGGCGAAACTGTTGTGTTCATGAACGGCACGGCAGCTCCTCATCTCCCAATTTGAATCACCGGCATGATGACGCCCAGAACAACTGGCACACTCACGACACTTACTGTACCACACAACCGTGCGCGATCTGGGGTGTGCCACGATGAAAGATATATCCCGGTCCGTTGATTGTTCAACTTTGTGACGTGTTTGACCAAAACACATTTTTGTGTTTGACGATAGATTGGTTTACAGACACTGCTGACTCAAAATTCGGATTGTAACAGGTATCGAGTATAATCTGCTAAAGGGACTTCAAAACTTGACTCACCCTTTATAGTGATTGTACAGATTTTTAACCCAGTAAGTTCAGGGGCAACGTCAATGTTTGCGTTTTTGACGTCTGGTTTAAATGTTGTTTTTAATATATAACATCTTTTTAACAAGCTAATCAGCTACGACTTTTTAAACTACTGGGGAAGCTTGTTTTATTCAAAACGACTACATTTTTCTCAAGCCCGCAAATTTTTAGCCCGCAACCCGCAAATTTTGGCCCGCAACCCGCAGCCCGCAAAATAGCCGGACCCCCTCCAGGTGTCTGATTTTTCAAAAATGCGCCTAGTCTAATACAGCTTATTGGCGGTACGGCTTATGAATTACGCCTCATCCGCTCCAAATCAAAACAGCTGTTTGCTTGAGCAAGGATCGCAAATCTTGACATCAAAATATTTGAAATTAAATTTTCCATAATTTGTTCTAATTTTTGGTATGGAATAGGTGGATTTGGAGGCCAGCCTAGTATTATAATTGTGCTTCTGCTTTACCTCAGTTCAATTGTGCTCGCGAACAATGCTCGTCCTTAATATGGTTTGATCTTGTTTTCGCAGACACATTTTATCTGAGTGCTACATCTACCGTGTTTTTAAATGAAGAAGACAAAAAGGATATCTCTGTTACCGTTAAAAGGCGTAGCTACGGTAAAACAACGACAACAGCTAAAATCAAGTAAGTAAGCTGCGCTAGATAGTTACGAATTGATGAGATCAGCAAGCTGTTGGCCGCAAAAACAGTACGCATGTTCTGAAATGGTTAAAGTGCGCCTAACCCTAAATTGAAATTTTGAGAATTTTTTCTTCATGAAATGGAAATGTTCAATGCTTAAATATTTCTGGATAAAATCATCTTCTTTCGAAGCATTAAGCATTTAAAGTCGGAAAATGAAAATGAGATGATGTAATATAGGCATTTGCATGATTTTGTTTCCAATTTCGAAACAAGTGTGTTTGATCATGCTTTCATCATGCTTTTTACTCGTGCCCAGGCCTATGGCCGGGAACGAGTTATAAACTGCAAATGTTTTTTGTGGTTACTGGCTTTATGCCAGTAACACATAATGTCATCGGTTGTCTGCGTGCGTGCGTAATTCGGAAATCCCCGAAGTAGAGCCGAAGTGTCAAGCCGAAAGGTATGCGAACTTCGTGCGCCCGTCCGAGGGTGTTTAAGTCGATTACTAATAATCAAATATAGGCTTTGTGGTTATAAAATATATCTCTTGAGACCAAATTGTTCAGTTTAGTTCATAAATATGTCTGTAGGGGAAACGTTTGATCAATTCTCGATAACGTAGTATTGACGAAGCCGTTCGGAATGAAATAGGAAACTTCCATAAAAACGTTCCGTATCTGAACCGTCACATTTATAGGAAAGAACGGCAGAAAAAGACATTACAGCATAATACTATTAAATGATAACAATAACTAATCATGACAATAATCATGACAATAAGGAATGAAGTATTATATTTCCAGTTGACATCAAAGCAGCTTTTATTTTTATATTCGCCGTTTTTTTGTGACATGTTTTGCAACGGCTGTGTAAAGTATTTCTAAACTGTCGTCCCACCAATTTAGCCACAAAAAAACTCAGGTTTTCTTCAATCCTGTACTGCTACCAACGGTCACGCTTTCTGTTTTACCCGAGTCAGATTACCGAAAATAATCCGCTCACGGTTTGCCTTGGTAGCTAAATCTGTCATCACTGGCCCCCGTACCTGTCAAGATAATCCAATTATACAAGCAGACGAGAGGACAATAGAAAACCCTCTCACTTAGAGTGATCTTAAGTCGATTAACGAAATCGCTAACTAACGTTTGGCGGAGCGGGGATTGGAACCCTATTCGAAACGAATACAAACCGTTGAAACGTTTGTTTGACCGAAGATAGCGCTTTACAATAGCTATAACAGAGGCCAGAAAGGTCAAAAGCAGAGGAATTAATGTGACTAGGACTGATAGCAAATAAGTACAATTTTTATCTCGGTTTATTAACATATATACACAACGACTTTGTCCTAGTGCCCTTGGTCTATATCTATATTTGGATTTGAGGCCAGTAACCACATGGCCTCATAGAGGTCTATTTTTTGTGGCTATTGCCTATATATATAGGCAAAACCACTATGTTGTGGCGCTGTCCATAAGTAACAATAGAAAACTTCGGAACCAATCATCGAGCGCATAAGTAACAATAGAAAAACTTCGCGACCAATCATCGGTCTCGTGAATTCATCGTGGATCGTTGCCAACCACATGGTTTTGGATCAAGACAGATTGCTTTTTGATATATAAAATATTGTATTACAGACACAAACTATGTATCATATCATTAACAGAAACGTGGCAAGAAAACTGATAAAGTGACGTACCGCCATTCTTGGGATTTTATACAGGAGTGAACTCTAATTTCAATGTTTTTCTTTTCTAGTTGTGTACTGCTAAATAGTAAATAGTAATTGTTTCACAGGTTTAAAATTGAAAATCATTTTACCATTGGTGTGGAATATTGATGAAATGAGAGATTTATATACATTGTATGTAATGGAATTGTATTTATCATTCGTTAGATCTATAGTGTCAAATACGGTAGACAATGCGGCACCTTTAACCGTAATGCAACGTACAATGAGTCTGATGCAACATCACACAATACAGCCGGAAACCAATTTCGCTCCAAAAAGCGTCTAGTATTTATCAGTTTATCATACGTCTTCAGCAACTCTTCAGCAATAAATTCAAGTTTTGGCCGTCATGCACGCTACAGTGAGTAATGTAATGCTCCATATCAAAGTACGCATGTTATTCATTGAAAAAAGCCCTGAATTATGCAATAGCCACATGTAGTCATAGACTGCCTATTTTTTTCTCTTTTCGTGTCCAGAAGAAGCCTTTCTTGCGCAATCGGTCACGTGTTACATCCCCGATTGGTTATGAACGGAAGAAACAATGCCCTTCATTCATCACCTTTGAGCTTCGTAGTCAGGAACGCCAGCGAGGAACTTTAGGAATGCAAGATGGCCGACTACAAAGAAAATAGCTTTCAGAGACAGGCTTTTCCTGCAGTAGAACAATGTAATTTGGAGCTTTTAACTCGAGATATACCTATATACTTATAAGAGCTTCAGAATGGGCTGTTATTTTGAGCTTCATCTCTAATACTTTGACCAAATATCGAACTCTAAATGGAGTACTTGAAAGAGATGTGATGTGATGATTGACGAGTCAGAGTTAGCCTTAACTTTAGGACTACCTATTAAAAGAACTGCATATACAAAATTTTTAGGTCTCATTTTAGATGAACATCTGACATGGTGTACTCATATTGACCTACTATGCCGTAAAATTGCAAAGTCAATAGGAGTACTCTATAGAGCTAGACATCTTCTCAACTTAGATATCATGAAAAAGTTATATTATAACATTATCTATTCGCATATTTCGTACGGCACCCTAATTTGGGGTTCAAATTATAAAACTAGAATTCAGCCCATTCATATTTTACAAAAACGCGCCTTGCGAATTATTTCTTCTTCTGACAGTAGAGCACCAAGCAGACCATTGTTCCAAAAGTTAAAAATGTTAAATATCTTTGAAATATTTAATTTACAGCTTGCCGAAATAGCTTACAAATGTGTGAATAAACAATTACCTTTTTCATCCTCTAGTTATTTTAAAGAAGTTAATTTTTCACATCAATATAATACAAGATCAAAGAAAAACAAAAATATTTTCGTTCCTCGAAAAAACTTGAATTATGGTCAGTTTGGTGTGGACTATAGTGCAGCCAGAAACTGGAATGAAATACCACTCGAAATAAAAAACTCTTCGTCTATTACGTCCTTTAGAAAAAAATTCAAACACTTCCTTATTTCTTCGTGACTTCTTATTTATAGTTAATATATTGTTAAGTATATATGTAAATTTATTATTCTCATCATTGTAAATATTGTTATTATACTATTTTCACTAACTTTGTAACCCATTTTCCCTCTCTACTATTTCTTTCGTGTGTTTTTATAAGTATACCTGGGTGTAGGAGTGTTTTGTCTTAACCCCTTGGGTTGTAACTCTTACTCCCTCCATTTATTATTCAATACATGGTATTTATTATTTATTATTCAATACATGGTAAATAAAAACCTTTGAACCTTTGAGCCCTCGCGATAAACATGGATAAAAACTGTTTCCTATGAGCTGTGAATCTACGAATTTCTCATCCTACATGTTGCTAAACAAACATACATAGAAGCAAGTCAATTATATTCCTCATTCAAGCATTCAAGAGATCTTGAGAGGTTTTTGTACTGAATTTTAATATCGGAATTCTAGAGCAGACCATTGCATGGAACGGCTAGGTTCCATTGACCTTGCTGGTCACGTAACATCTTTTATTATTTAAAACATCCGAAACACGAACGAAAAAATACACGATTTGTTATTGTGTCAAAAACGCCGTTGTAGAAGTCTTTACAGCAAACAATTGAGATATATAGTGAAATAAAAAATTGAATAAACTGGTATATTTTTGCATGTCGGAGATATATAATACCTATGCATGATAATAGAAGGACAAAGGCAAACACTAATAGCTGCTGACAGACAAATTGACTAATCAGATATTCTTTAGTTTAAGTTAATATCCGATTCAAAAAGGGTCTTTATGTAATTACGGTTAACTATTTCCCGGAATGGTGAAGAATGCGTGAAACGGCTCGGGGAAGAGTACGAACGAGGCCGGTCACTGAGGGGCTCCCGGGGCACGAGTGAACGCACGTGTGCGTCTAGTTCAACAAGAGCCAAAGTTCAGTGGGATCAAATTGCCTTGACTTCCCGCCATTTGTGTGGGAAACATAACAAGATTTTGGTTGCCCTTTACTTCAGCTGTCATCGGGCAAGATTATGAGGTGTTATAATCCCCTTGTATCAACAAACCCACTTCTTGGCTCCAAAACACATTTTTGCGTTTTTCTCCGAAGTGAATTTACGTTCAATTAGCCGCGTATTTTGAGTTCCCGGTCAAGGGGATTTTCATGGATTCATCTGAAATTTGGCAGAGGGCGTCTTCTATAGTTGTTCTTTAAAAGTGTCTCAGATTTTCGATTTTTTGCTCCATTCCAAAGTTATCGTCTGTTTTGTATCGGATACAGCTATTTTGGCGGTGTTGTAACTTTAGGAACGTATAACAGAACAACGGGGCAACTAATCAAAAATCTGAGACACACTTTTGACAAATAAGTGATATCTCATGATCTCAGAAAGATAGTAAACATTGTTTTCTGATCAATATTGATTGACCGGGAACTCCGCGAAAACACCTGGGTGAAAATTTGAATAATTCGCTCTAACCTAAAAGGAAAAAATTATTTTACGATAAAAATAATAGAAATAGTTTCTACATTTATTCAGCTTTCTAAAAATGTATACTTTAATGGGGTTTAGACTAAAAGTTTTGGCGCAATATAGAGTTGAACGCACACCGGTCGCTAGGGGTACCCTGATACCTTAAGTAGATTATTAATAATCAAATATAGGCTTTGTGGTTATAAAATATATCTCTTCAGACCAAATTGTTCAGTTTAGTTCATAAATATATCTGTAAGGGCAACGTTTGATCAATTTTCGATAAACGTAGTATTGACGAAGCCGTTCGGAATGAAATAGGAAACTTAAGCACGGAAATATGAGGCGATATTTTAGTGTAGATTTGGCTTTGGGAGTAATCAGGCAGAGCTGTAATTGATTGTTGCGAGTTTTAGAAAGATTTTTTTGATTGAAATTTTGTTTTCCAATTGCGTTACTTTATAATGTGCATTTAGTAATTAGAGATGCGAAGGTAAGTTGTGATCGTAATTTATATTTCTCAATGGTTCTGTTACATTTTATATAGTACTTCAGTTTTCATTTTGGTTATGTAGAAATTTAAATGAACCTACTAAGAGCAGTAGGACAAAGTCGTGTCTAAAGGTTCGAAGGTTTTCGATTTGTAATAGACAAATCTTTGTTTGCACGTCACGGCATAGGTGCCAAAAATTTGAATTAAAATTTTATTTCTCGTCCAATCGATTTTATTCTAAAATATGGTTTAGAAAACTGTGTTTGGAGATAATTTTTGAGCCGAAAGCGAAATAATTTGATGCACAAGATGTTTTATTCGGCAAGAGTTATGTCACGTAACTCAAACTGTAGCGTATTGCTCCACAGGACACCAACATTTCAGACCGTTTCAGAACCGTGAATAATATAAAAGTACTTTCACGTAAAATACGAATGTAAAGTCCGTAACTATGTAGAATTTTCTTTATTTGATGTAATCAGGCACAGCTTTAATGGATTCTTGGGAGACTTTGGAAAGACCAAAAATATATTTTTACTTTGATAAGAATTCTATTGACTTGGCTACCCGCCAGCATGATTTTACATCGTAATACTAAAACGAAATGCCAAACGTCGTCTTGTTTTTGACCTCGTAAAATTCAAGATTGCTTGAAGTGTGGTTTATTGTTGATTTGGTTGAGGCAATTTCTCAACAGAACTTACATGTTTGATCGAAATTTTGTTTTCCAGCCGTGTTTACAATGTACATTTACTAGTTAAATATGCGAAGGCAGGTTGAACATGATTTATATTTCTCAATGGTTCTGTTACATTTTATATAGCACTTCAGTTTTTCGTTTTGCCTATGTAGAAATTTTAATAAACTTATCAAGGGCACTGGGACGAAGTCGGTGTGTGTGTATGCACTAGTCGAAGTAAACCCCTACCCCCACCCCCAACCAGGGACAGGCCTTGAAATGTGTCTATATCTATATTTGGATTTGAGGCCAGTAACCACATGGCCTCATAGAGGTCTATTTTATTTTTTTTGTGAACGTGAAAGAGGTTTTGAATTATCCGTGTCGTGTGAAAAGACCAAATATTTTTGCGTGATTTCATTTTGCAAAGGGTATAGCCATAATAGCGAGCATGTTGATCGCTATCTTCAGCATGGTTCTGGTTTTACACCAGTTCATAACATCCTCAAAGACTATGAAAAATTCACTAGAAAATGATTGTGATGTATTTGAAAAAGCTGAACAGTTATCTGTTTTGGTTTGTCATAATAAAGAATCGATTTTGATTGTAGAGGAATGCAGGTCTCGTTTCATTGAAGTTCTCGTTTGATTTAATTTCCAATATAGTTTGACTCAAGCGACAGCTTGTCTGGCTCGTTGATTTTTCTTTGAGAATTTCAAGAATTTCTTATCATTGACTGCACGTTTTAAATAATAAAATATAAAAGGATAAAAGGAAAGATTGAAAACATTATGTATTTCAATGTTCTCTGTAATTAAATGGTATGGCTGAAATTTTTTGGCGTTCAAACTAAAATAAATACTATTAGAAAGTCAATGATTACAAAGCAACAGCTACTTTAAAATATCAAAGAAAATATACCGAGGTCAAACAGGTCACCCAAACAGGACGGTGTGCTTTCGTGACGCTACATGAGTCTGCAACATCATGCAATACAGGCATTTTGTCAACATGTGAATTGCTGTTACCCTAGCAGCTATAAACAGGGTCCCCTATTTGAACAAACGATAGACGCTTTAGGAGACTATTCAACACTATAAAACAAAGGAAAAGAATACATAATAAACTTATCCTCGTGGTCATTGATATAGGTCCAAGGTAGCAGCTTCTTCGATGTATAAATGCATTTATCTTGGAGAATTCCAGTATGGCGTCCATGTTGTTGTTGTCTCATCTTTAGAGTGGTTCCCAATTAAGTCCCTGCTTACTAAAGAGTTAGTATTTGTTCGTTCATTTGAGTACGTTTGAGTACGTTTGTTCGTCTGTTCATTTGAGTTGATTTGAGTTTCATTTGAGTTCATATTTCTGGTATCTTTGGCATTCTTTTGGCGGGGTCTTTTGGCTTTTGAGTTCGCGGACCGACCCGTTCCGAAAACGTTCGACTTCTTTTAGTGTGGGTCTACCGCGAATGGCGTGTGCGTTTGTATGTCATTTGAGTGTCCCAGAAGCAAAGCAATTCGCCATAATCGTTTTCCTTGAAGAGCAAAAGTCTCTGTCACTGTGTGCTAAAAGCAAATCCACTACTCCTTTTTGAGCACTGCCTCGTTTTGTGCACGATGTGAACACGTGCATTGCCTCATTCACATGTTTCTTGTATTACGTAATGCCTCATACGTTGCCTCGTTTTCATTCAAATTCGCGACGTAGATGATAGATTGATAGAAAAGGTAAACCTAGACTCGCGGCCTAGACTTGCGGCCTGGGCACGAGTAATGAATGTCTGTGTCTGCCTGGTACACAGTGCTGATTTAACAGAGTAACTGATTCCCAGCTTAATGTAGTAATGAATGCCTGTGTCTGCTTGGTACACAGTGCTGATTTATCAGAGCGGAGACTGATTCCCAGCTTAATTTAGTTTTGCGGAATGCATGTGACTGCTTCATGATACATATTGCTGATTTATCAGAGTAACGTTCGCTCTTATTTACTGTATTACACAGTTGCTATGCAGTTTCATTACTCGTGCCCAGGCCTTTAGGCCGGGAACGAGTTATAAACTGCAAATGTTTTTTTTCCTCTGTTCGTCCTGAGGAACTTCTGATTGGTTAAGAACGTAAAAACAATGCCCTTCATTCATCACCTTTGAGCGACTGCGAACGCAAGCAAGGAACTTTAGGAATGCAAGATGGCCGACTACAAAGAAAATAGCTTTCAGAGACAGGCATTTCCTGCAGTAGAACAATTTAATTTGGAGCTTTTAACTCGAGATATACCTATATACTTATAAGAGCTTCAGAATGGGCTGTTATTTTGAGCTTCATCTCTAATACTTTGACCAAATATCGAGCTCTAAATGGAGTACTTGAAATCGATACTTGAAAGGAAGCGGCTCGCGATAAAGACTATCTCCTATGAGCTGGGAATCTACGAATTTCTCATCCTACATGTTGCTAAACGAACATACATAGAAGCAAGTCAATTATATTCCTCATTCAAGCATTCAAGAGATCTTTAAAGGTTTTTGTACTGAGTTTTAGTAACGGAATTCTGAAGCAGACCATTGCATGGAACCTGACCTTGTATTGCGCTTTTGGTCACGTAATGTCTTTTATAAAAAAATACACGATTTGTTATTGTGTCAAAAACGCCGTTGTAGAAGTCTTTACAGCAAACAATTGAGATACACAGTGAAATAAAAAGTTGAATAAACTGGTATATTCGCAGGAAATATTTTTGCATGTCAGAGATATATAATACTCATGCATGATAATAGAAGGACAAAGGCAAACACTAATAGCTGCTGACAGAGAAATTGACTAATCAGATATTCTTTAATTTAAGTTATTATATGATTGAGTCGGTTTTCTTTGTTATTTGTAGGGCTTTATATCGCGTATTTCCCTAGTCATTATGAATTCAAGGGCATTATACAGATATTGCCCTCCTACGAGGGCATTATACAGATATTGCCCTCGTATGAGGGCAATATACAGATGCCCTCGCCCCATACTTCCCTAGGTCATCTTAATTTGGATGTTAGACTTAGAAATTTTCTACTGAGCCCCGAAATCATACGCTAAGTAGCCAATTTTGGTGAAAAAAAATCTCTTGAGAAATAACTTTAGGAATCGAACCCGAGACCTTCTGCACACCTATACCCGCCTTTACCCTCTATACTACTGAGCTAACTGATGGAAACTTATCAAAAAAAAATCGTTTTGTCTGTTATAATAGTGTTCGTTAACTTCACCGTGAATAGAATTGAAAAGCAATTGTTTAAGATTTCCTTCTGGGAATTCAGTTACAATGATCAGATCGTTAATGTCATTTGGGATTGTTTTAGTGTTTTACGGCCCTCGGGATGTATATGGCTAAAAGCCTCGGTTCTCGGTAATTAACTCTTACTTAGCCGATTCAAACTATTTCCCGGAATGGTGAAGAATGCGTGAAACGGCTCGGGGAAGAGTACGAACGGGGCCGGTCACTGAGGGGCTCCCAGGGCACGAGTGAACGCACGTGTGCGTCTAGTTATACATGTAGCTGCATAAGTAGTAGGGAATATTTCGAACATGCCGTCAAATTTAATTATATTATTAACCACATCCATAATTTTACTTGATTTCGTTCATCGTAGAATGAATGGTTTAAACGATCTTATATTCTCTTACCTTTGTTCTTCCCGTCAGTCGGCAAATCTCGCTTGCAGTTTAAGTAAAGGAATACCCATGCAGTCGGATACTGTGCGCGGAATAAGCTGGAATACGACTCTCTCGACAAGATGGGTGCAAGAGCCCGTGACTATTTTCTCGGCTTTCGAATTTCCATCGACTAAAATTTGATAAGCTAAACTCCGTCAGGAGACTCCTGATACTTCTCTGCTAGGCCGGTTAAGCAGCTCCACAAAAAGATTTTCTTTTTTTAAGTATCACGAAGTCTCTTTTTCTTTGGCGGGACGTCATCATTACTCGTGCCCCGGCCGTAGGCCGGGAACGAGTTATAAACTGCAAATGTTTTTTTTCTTCTTCTTTTTTCCTCTGTTCGTCTCGAGAATGCGGCATTCTTGCGCAACCGGTCACGTGTTACAGTTCCTGATTGGGTAAGAGCGTAAGAAACAATGCCCTTCATTCATCACCTTTGAGCGAGTGCTAACTCTTCGAAGCTAGTGAACGCCAGTCAGGAACTTTAGGAATGCAAGATGGCGGACAGCTCAAAAAATAGCTTTCAGAGACAGGCTTTTCCAGCAGTGAGACAATAGAAAATGGAGCTTTTAACTCGAGATTTACCTAGACACTTATAAGAGCTTCAGAATGGGCTGTTATTTTGAACTTGATCTCCAATACATTGACCAAATATCGAATTCGCAATGGAGTACTTGAAAATGAAGCTGTCGCGTCTCAGAGTAATTCCTTTAAGCTGGAAATCTACGAATTTCTCGCCCTACATGTTGCTAAACGAATGCTTATAGATGCAAGTCAAATATATTTCTCATTCAAGCATTCAAGAGATCTTGAGAGGTTTTGTACTGAATTTTAACACCGAAATTCTTGACCCGAGACAATTTATTTATATGTTTTCATGGAACTAAGGTTCTATTTGACCCGATGCGTTTGCCAGTGGTCACGTAATGGATAAAATATCTGAAACACGAACGAAAAAATACACGATTTGTTATTGTGTCAAAAACGCCGTTGTAGAAGTCTTTACAGCAAACAATTTAGATATATAGTGAAATAAAAAATTGAATAAACTGGTATATTTTTGCATGTTGGAGATATCTAATACCCATGCATGATAATAGAAGGACAAAGGCAAACACTAATAGCTGCTGACAGACAAATTGACTAATCAGATATTCTTTAAAAAGTTCAAAAACGTCTTTATTATGTTACGGTTAAGTGAAGAATGCGTGAAACGGCTCGGGGAAGAGTACGGGCGGGGCCGGTCGTTGAAGCCTCTCCTAAAAGGGGCTCCCAGGGCACGAGTGAACGCACGTGTGCGTCTAGTTAATTTTGGAGGGGACACGGATAGCCCTTCTGTCGGTCCACTGCTGAGGTCGAAGGCATTTACCCGATCTCTCAAGATTCTAAAATCTTGGTCGCTTAGGCATAACGTTTTAGGATTTTGTCGAAGTATCCCAGCAAGAATATGGAAGCTGGTTCCCACGTAGACCTCGTCTTTCTTGTGGGCGCCAAACACTCGATGATCTGTTTGCCCGCCATTTCCTCCTGCAAATCCTCGGCCAAAGTAATTGTCCGTATTTCTGAAGGAATTCTTACGGCAAGAACTGCTCTATGAAATCGTTTTGGAACCTAAGCACAAATTGTGCTGTATAGTGCCCACCAGCTTTTGTTTGAGTCAAGAAGAGAGCTATAAACTCTTGTTATTAGTGGTGTACATATTAAATTTTCAGTCATGATTACCGGCATGAAGAAATGACTCATGTTACAACACGAATAATGCATCGATCAACAAAGCTACTTCATTGAATAACTTGCCTATTTGGAACATCCCCTTTGCATAATTGCATATTCCAAATTGTATTTTGCATTCCCTCCTTTCACATGTCCATAATGCTTTGTGCCTTGGGGGGCAGGTAGCACTTAGATAATTGCTTGTACGTTTGAAATAAAACGTTTCAAATTTATCTGCAAGGGTTTTTTAGACTTGTTTTGAGTTTTGCTTTTGTCATTACGTAAAAAAAGATTATGCTGCTTCGTCATCGACGCTATTTTGATTGTTTTGCATAATAATAGTTGCCCCCTCTCCCCCCAAAATAAAAATAAAAACAAAAACAAACAACAAAACGGCATTATGGGTTATGTAAAAGTAGCGAATTCACGATTTAACATTTTTTTGAATTTCAGACTTCTATTAAGCTTCCCATGGTCAGCAAGATCAAGCGATTGCACCGGTCCATCCCAACAACTACTCACTTTTGCTCCAAACGAGTTATCAAAAACTGTTAGCCTGTGCAAAGTTGTTGATGATACGTCTGTTGAGGACGTAGAATCGTTTAGGGCTTCTTTATCAACTAGTGGTGTTGGTGGATGTGTTACTACTGACCAACCTAAGGCACAGAGATACTACAAAATAAACAGCGATGATAGTTAGTATATAAATGTAGTGTATGTATGCTAGATATACATACAGGGGTCAAGCTTAAGCCAGGTTTTCACTAGCGACACAAGCACAAGTGCAGGCATAAGACTCTGTTTTCATTGTGTAACATGAACTTAAGCACAAATGCAAGCATCAGCACAAGCATAAGATATGAACAAATTTTGATCCTAATGCTTATGCTTGCGCTTAGGCTAGTAGTGCTAGTTGTGCGTCGTAGTGAAAACAAGGCTTAAGGGTTGGATTCTTTTAAACCCACTGCATTTGTTTTTACTTTAGCCCTTGGGTGAATTATTACTTAATCTCAGAGACGACCACCCCGGTCTATACTTCCCACATACATTCGTACTTCGTTCGCATTTCATGCATGTTTAAAAGTGGATAACTATATAGGCGAATCCGACAATTTGACTACATTACACTGATTTTCTTCCATCTAAAGTTATCTACTGGACTTGTTTTCAATGCAGAGGTAGTGAGTGTGAGTACCAGCACAAGAATAGCCACTACGTGGATCTGTTGTAAAAAATATTTATCGGCTATGGCATCTATCTATCTATCTATCTATCTATCTATCTATCTATCTATCTATCTATCTATCTATCTATCTATCTATCTATCTATCTATCTATCTATCTATCTATCTATCTATCTATCTATCTATCTATCTATCTTTATAACATAGTTTCGATATAACGCGCGCTCTGATTGGCTAGAAACCTATGAACTATTTGCCCATGGGCTGCACCGCGCGCGCACTATCGTCGTCATCGTCCTTTTCAAATCGTTCGTTTTCAAGATGGCGACACATATAACGCGCGCTCCCATTGGCTGAAAAACCTATGAACTATTTCCCCATGGGCTGGACGGCTTCGTTTTCAAGGCTCTAGGCTCTGTTATAAATCAATTAGACAACAGAAAGCCGCTTGCCCATAGCGTTATAGACGCACTTAAGAAAATATAAAGAACTCTTAACAAACTAGAGTCGCACTCGGCTACGCCTCGTGCCACTCTTACGTTTGTTAATCGTTCTTTATATTTTCTCTCGTGCGTCTATAACGCCATGGGCGCGCGGCTTTCTGTTGTCTAATTGATAAATCTATCTATCTATCTATCAATAGGGAAATTATATAATAATTGGCATATTACGCGCGCTCTGATTGGTCGAACAACCATGTGTGATTAGAGTACACACACATAATGTTTCGATAAATATTATATAAAACAGATAGATTCCATTTTTCCGTGCGTCTGTACTCTAATCGATGCACAGATGACGTCAAAATGTGGTGAGAATAACAGTCACGCCACTTGACTTCGTCTCGTGGCGTACTTTTTTGCTATCACCACATTTTGACGTCATCTGTACGTGCATCGATTAGAGTACAGACGCACGGAAAAATGGAATCTATTTGTTAAATAGTTCATAGATTTTTCAGCCAACCAGAGCGCGCGTTACTGTGTCGCCATCTTAAAAACGAACGATTGGAAAAAGACGATGACGAAGATAGTGTGCGCGCAGTGCAGCCCATGGGCAAATAGTTCATAGCTTTCTGGCCAATCAGAGCGCGCGTAAGATTGTATCTCTCTCTCTCTCTCTCTCTCTCTCTCTCTCTACCTTTTTCGAAAAATCCTCAAATTTACCACCAGGAACATTATTTATTTATTTATTTATTTATTTATTTATTTATTTATTTATTTATTCTTATTACACATATCTCCCCTCCCCAAGGGGATCAGGAGGTAAGGTACTCATGATATTCACTTTATATGAATATGCGGCGCGACAGGATCGGTTGTAACTTATTTTAGTGGTCCCACTGTATGCAATATGAGAACGGGAGAGACCTGACTCCGTTCTTAATGAAGCGAAGTAAAACATCAGGAGGAAGGGAGGGTGGGCGGGAAACAGAAAGCAAACGCCAGTTGAACAGCGAAATCCTATACAAATACACTCGGTATTGTTGATAGCCACTCTGCAGGTTGCGATGAACTGATTATACTAATGATGTGTTCTCATACATGCACACCACTGGGACCACTGGGTCTCAGTGGTCCCACTGTGTACGATATGAGAACGGGAGAGAGTTGGCTCCGCAAGAAAACACACCCTCAAACTCAAAACCAAGACTCCCAACCTCAAAACCAAGAATCATCAACCTAAGAAAACCCCACTGAAATGTTCAACAGACACCGCTTCCAAACACAAAACAAAACTGATCACTTGTACTTCACGCTAGCACTTGCATGAAACCCAGGGGATGAATGACAGACTGAGCGCCGGTAATCCGACAGGGATATTAGGATCCCTCTCAGACTGTCATACCAGGAGTTGTGACGTGGCTGAATGGACAGCATCTGAAATCAACAGAATCGAAACCCTTGGAGAACCAAAATGGGAAGGAAAATAACGTTCAACAACAAAAAAGAAACACTCAGTCAAAAACAAAACAGAGACCAGAGGACAAGATGAGTCAAATATGGACAACTACTAATCAGTCTAATAAAAATGACAACAAAGTTTGTACAATTACCAAAAGTTGGAAAACATCTAGAAATTGAAAAGAGAGACGACCAAATGCTAAAACAATGAGGCACAAGTTAACGGCCTAAGACTTAATTCTTCTCCAAGTTCAATGAAACCCGATAAGAGAGAGTGAGAACTTGTCACTCCGCAGGTTTGCGATGAACTGATTATGCTAATGATGTTATCTCATATATGCACACCAGTGGGGCCACTGGGAATAGTTTTAATTAAGCTCGCAATATTGGCAAAACCGGGTTTTGAGTAACGTTAACGAGTTTTTCGGTGGCAAGAGGACAAAGAAGACTGCTGAGTACAATTTCCCAGTTCAAAATCCACAAATGAAAAACTTTCGATATTTTCTAGTTGCATACATACTAGACAAGGCGCAAAACTGAAAAAGTCGATCGCAAAAAGTGCAGAAGGCATGTTAGGGTAGAGGCTGGTAACATAACTATTCTAAACAAATTTTTCATGCTGAATCCGAATATGACTGTTACCAAGACGTATTCTGCAATCTTATACGTGTAAATGACGTAGTTTGTGAATTGCTACAGTCATTTCTACTAAAGGTTTTTTCATGTAATTCCAAAAGTTCCCAAACTTAAAAACAGTGACCATAGCTCTAAAGAGCTTATCAAAATCAGTAAGACTGTGAAGTTTGAAGGATATAAGCTGAAAAATCAAGGAGATACGAATTTTCAAAAAAACGAAATTTCGTATGAAAAAACACTTACAGTTATTCAAGAGGTACCAACAAATTTCGACTTTTGAAAATTCGTATCTCCTTGATTTTTCAACTTATTTTTCCCTCACTCTCAAGGACCCTGTTATTTTCTGCTCGGTTTGAAAAAGAAATAAACAATATGTGATATATTTTCTTTAATTTGCAGCGGAGTTTTCTTGTCAATCTGTCACGCTACCGGAGGCCAATGGTGTAGCAAAAGTGGTAATAACCAGAACAGGAGCCACTAGATTTACCGATAACATTCGGTAAGTAGAATTTTTTGTTTGTTTGTTTGTTTGAAAACTGGAATTAAATTCCTAGTCTCTTCACTGGCTAATCATTAGTACCAGCATGCATAGACGACTTTAAAAAATGGCGACCTATTACATAAGAAAGAGGCCACAAAGGCCTTGTTACCAGAAAATAAGCGTGGCGACACTTCTATTGCTATCGAAGACGATGCATTCCTCTTCCTTTTGAAATAACTATTTTCTGTGCATTTTACAGGATATACTTACACTCATTTGATGCCATAATGATTTTGAAGGCCTTTCTGGCCTCGTTCTCGTGAACAATGAGCCCGCCATTTTTGAAAGTCGTCTATTGACATGGGCGATTTCGTCCTCTTGGTGAATTTTTTTAACCTTGCCTGCATGACATCTTGTTAGCATTGAACTGCATATCGGTGGGAATTCTGATTGTGTTGAAGTCATATAGATAGAAATTGTTACACCAACATTTTCAAAAAAATATTCAACAAAAGGCAGCCATGTTGGTGGTCTCGACAAAAGAAAAACCACCAACATGGCTGCCATGTCTTTTGTTCAATCCAATCCCCTGCGAATGATTGCAATCCAAGAATTCATCAAATTACACAGTGTATTTGAAAATATGCGTTTTCAGTACAAAATCTGTAAAATTGCAAAACCACTAGAATCTAAAACATGGCAGACACTGATAATAACTAAATTGGCTCATTTTAACGACCAAAACGTTTGTTGTCCCTGAAATACTACTCTGATGAAAACCCGCATCAAAACCTTTTGTCAAATGTTGGTATAAATTTCTTATTTGTAGAGGGGAGTACGTAACAGATATATCATATTGATTTTTAAAATGAAAAACAACTCAGATGATACGAATTTTGATAAAATATACGAAAAAATCTCTGAAAGTGGTATCGTCCAAATTACTCTCTTGGAAAAGACTGCAGTGAAAAATAAATATGATTGCACTGGTCAGAACTCTTGCCTCCGGTCAGGACAGTAATGGCGCCAAAATGTTCTCCCCTCAGGGCAATGCTAACAATTTGTGCAAGCTCACTTCTCGCTGATTGAATTGGTTAGTTCTCTCTTCAGGATTTATCTAGGCTGAGCTATTCCCTGGACGAGTTTCACATGATTTTCGGGTAAAAACTTGACCCCGCATTTTCTCTGTGACGCTCATTAACGAACGGAAGGAAACTACGTACAATCACATGAATTCAAAACCCTTCACACCCCTTCCTCTTTTGAGTCTTCTCTATCTGGGACGACGTGGAGGTCGTCTTGAGCCAGGCTGAGACTTGTTACATTTCAAACTCAGCCCGAGACGAAATCGTCCATGTAACTGACACCCCCTAAAATAATTATCCAATGTCCATGCCTTGTTACAACTAACAATTTAAGAGGAAATGTTTTCAATATCGATTCATAATGGCTAATAGTGCCAAAAACTAGCCTTCCTGGCAAATTTTCGCTTTGGATTAGCACTCAAATTCTATTTTGATGAGTTGTTAGAAAATGATCACACTCACTCACTCGCCCAATAAGCACTTAGTATTTTGGAGCTTTCTATTTCTTTATGTATTTACAGATTCAGCTAACAAACTTACAAGTTAGTTACACTAGGTGGACAAAACAATAGGACACGTAGTCCCCTACATAGGTTTAGCCACCCGCCCCACCCCCGATGAGAATCTATCTATCTATATATACCTAACCACCCCGATTAACCCAGTATAAGCGAAAAGAATAAATTAATAATTGAAAATAACACAGGAAGAAAAAAAAAACTATTTAGCACGAGCACAAAGTTAACGGACTTATCCTACGACAAACAATCTTGTAAGATCTAATGTTGTCTTGATCAAAGACTAACCTCAATCTATCAAAAAAGAAGGCCTTAAGTTTAAGTACTAAGAGAAGTAATACCCTTAATGTTATTGGGTAAACCATTCAAGATGTTGACTATACGTATGAAATAAGTATCTCTAAAACTAGACGTTCTTCGAATGCAATTATTCGTTAAATATAACCCAGAGGAACCACACCTTGTAGTCCCAGTAGAGAAAGTAACATACTTAGATAAATCGATAGCATATAGGCCAGTTTTGCACTTAATTAGTTTTGCTACTTAATTACTTGTAAATAACATTTTAATATCGATATACGTACATACATCAAATTTGCCGGAGCAAATTCTGAAAATCTTCCCTATGACATTAACTGGCAAATAAAAACCATACTTTTTTCCTTTACTATAAAATGAATTATAACAAACTCAAACTTACCAAACTTACTGTGAGAATTTTTAGATACTCGAAACCTCGAACTTGTGTTTTCAGGCTTGTTGATAGCACGTAAAATGGTAGTGGTAGCAAAACAAAAAAAGTCTTTAGACAATTTAACAATAAAAGCGGGTAAATCGCTCGTGAGTGTGATCATATTCTAAGACAGCGCCCTTGTGGCCTTTTATCTAATGCTCGGAACTCTATATCCCATAGAACACTCGTGTTAATTCTTTAACTCTTACGAAACTGATCTAATAGGATAAAATGGCTTTTTGCTCTGGCTGGGGGGCAGGATTACTTTTCGTCTTGGGCCTCAAATCGCAGTAGAAAAAGAGCATAGATTCTACGCACATGGCTATTTGAGAAGTAGCAAGGTCTTTGTTTGATTTATCGAAGGTATCGTTACTGAAGAAAACTGTCTTTGGAATTATACAAAGTTGTTGTCCTGTATTATATTTTTTTCTAAATTCTGCAACTTTCAAGCTGAATGTGTGGGGATAAATAATTAGAATATTGTTCCTGCAAACAAAGTTGTTATAAATGAATAAATTTGAACGACTGGAAGCCAGCATGTATACAATTTGTCTGCGCATGTCTGTGTTTTGGGCTTGAAATTCATTTGCATATCGAATGCAAGAAATTTTATGTTGACATGCACGGAGCATTTGGTTGGCTATCTCGTTCTTCAAAATTATGTTCAAGTACCGAAATACTAAGACAACTAAAACATGAGCAGTCTACCTACCGCTAGTGCGCTGTGGATAATTATCCAAACTGAAGGCACTCCAGATGGGAAAATATCGCGCGTCAAAGTCAGTAGGAAGTTGTGAGAAGAACCAGATCTCCGCACTTTCGAGTAATATTGTGGGCGCTAAATTTATATGTAAGGTACGTTAAGCAGTGGAAGCCATTAACAACAAGTTACTGTGTAGATTAGACTCAATAAGGGTATTTTAGACTCCATCGATCGTTTAATAATTAGCCATGTTTACTGGAATGTCGTACTTTTTCGCTCAAAATTCTTGCAATTCACTTTCAAAGTTTTACATCTTAGACTGCGCCACCAGCAAATTTATTTAGTAATTCGCTTTTTCCACGTTTCTTTCTTTCAAAACTGAGCTTTTTTAGTCCAAACTCGTGGTCCCCACATGCGATCTAAAGCAATTTTGTGAACGTGTTTCCAAGCACGTTGTTTGCATGCAAATTTCAGCAATGAATTTATTGCTCTTTTATAAAGTATAAAACGCTGCTTCATACGGAATAAACTGTATGCCTCACCATGTATAAAAATAGGTCATTAACTTGTAGATAAATGTTGCAGATTATAAAATACAGGCTACCGAATTTAGTCAATTTTAACAAGGCTTGAACCCGGCTGTAAACATTGCTTGAAATCACATGGAGGGACCAGGAGTTTCCACCAAGAAAGCTCTGTTTTACAAGAACGAAGCATGGAAAAAGCGTATTATTTAATAATTTTGCTGGGGGGCGCTGTCAAAGATGTAAAATTTTCAGAATGAATTGCAAGAATTTTGCGCGAAAAAGTACGAGATTCCAGTAAACATGGCTAATTATTCATCAATCAGTGAAGTCCAGAGTACTCTTATTGGATCCAATTCACACAGTACCATGTTGGCAATGACATCCATTACTAAATTTACCTTATACATGAATTCAACATCAACATTATAACTCGAAAGTGCGGAGTTCTGGTCATTCTCACAACTTTCTACTGCCTTTGACGCGTGATATTTCCCCATCTGGGTTGGCTTCGATCTGGATAGTTATCCACAGCGCACTAGCGGTAGGTAGACTGCTCATGTTTCAGTTGTCTTAGTATTTCGGTAGTTGAACATAATTTTGAAGAACGAGATAGCCAGCCAAATGCTCCGTGTCAACATAAAATTTCTTGCATTCGATATGCAAATGAATTTCAAGCCCAAAACACAGACATGCGCAGACAAATTGTATACATGCTCTGGAAGCCTAAACCACAACTTGGATTCAAACTTTTGCTTTGGATTAACACTTTGATTCATCTTTATTTGATCCAAAACAAACTGCAAACAACCGAAACTTTCTGAAAGAAAAACCTTTAGCTTTGTACAACACTTATTTTTCGACTGAGAGATTTTTGTTGCTCATACTATGAAAAAAATCTCCTCTTAATCAAATCCAGGAAAAACTTTGGTATTTAATTTGTAAAAGTAAAATATGTTTTTTTTAGATATTTTACATATATAAACATTCCATCCCTGTGACAGCATGATCGATGATGTTTCTTTTACAGATGCTTTCGGTAAAAAAATGTGATCTTTTACGAGGAAGAAAAAGGCAGCTACCTACGTCATCATGTCATACATCGACTAATAACCTACACTAGCTCACAGTGTCAGGTGGAATGCCACCTGACGGAGCACTGTCAATCGTACAATTGGTATTTGTAATTATATTTTATTTCTTATATAGGTGTTATACTCACGATGGCAGCGCTAAGGAGCCATTGGACTACACTCCAAGAAGTTCCATTATAACGTTCCCTAATAGTGTTACTGAAAAAGAGTATTCTATTGAAGTAAAGAATGACAAGATAGTTGAACCGGACGAGGTTTTTCATGCGACGTGCTTCAATTACAACCAATTTCACCGAACCAACGTTCTTTCTTCGTGTGTCAATCTAGATGTCAATATCATCAACGACGACAGTAAGTGACGTCATTCTTAACATCGAGTCAAATATGACGAAATTGAATAAAAATGTGTTGGATTCGCTATCGATTACCCAGGCCCTTCTAACTTTACTGCTGCTGGGTAACCGATAAAGATGTATATTAACGTCTATTGCACAGGTTTATCACTCTATAACAGTCATCGTTATATTATTATATTATTATTATTATTATTATTATTATTATTTTATTATTATGAAAAATAATATCTATCGTCATTTTTTGAGCTATTTTCGTATGAAACGGACTGCACTCTCTCGTGACTGTGTCAGTGCCGTGTTGTCTATAAAAACATTCGAAGTTCCTGCCGTAACAGTGCCGTGACCGTGCGGTGCCGTTTTCACATTCATACGAAATCTGCTCTAGTTTGCAACATGGCGGGGAAGGGTGGAAGATCGCACGCAATGAGGTTTACATAATGGACAATTTTCTCTTTCAGCCTACATTTACTTCTGTTCTAATCCTCAAACAACTGTCAGTGAAGGTGCTGGTTCTTACAACGTAAGACTATGTCGTGTTGGGGTACTTAACGCTAATCACACAGTCGAGTAAGTATCAGCGATAGACATGCATAACCGTCAAAAAACCATTCAACCAGTAATAGGCTATTTGTATGATGGCGTCGTTTGGTTACAGTAAAGAGAATGCCTTGTGCACTTTATTTTTAAAATATAGAAATGTTTCACACTAAGTGTTCGTCGATCGTGAAATGATAGACCAACGGTAGCTAACGTACAATGAGAATCGCGGTCGTTGTTTGGTGGGTGAACACCTGAATCGAAAAGCAAAGGCTGCTGGATTTAAAAAAAGACGGTAAATGAATGACATTAAAATGATCTAGTAAACTGCTTTTTACATAGGTATGGTACTTTTGCATGATTTTTACAAATGTTTTACATGATTTGATAAGGCTATGTGCTTATTGGCTTTTTTGGGGGAGGAGGCGAGGGCGTGGAGGCGGACGGACAAATATTTGGCATTGGACATTGTACACTTATTAAAGACAGTCATTAATTCATATTTTAATGTTGTAACATTGTAGGTTATGTTGGACATCTGAAGGTGGTACTTCCAATCCATCAATTACTCCTGATTGTGCGATTGTTAAATTTGAACCATCCAATGAAACCAAAACACATGCCATTAACATTACTGATGACATCATTGGTGAGACAGAGAACACACAATTCACCATTACTATGAAGCAAAACGATACAGCCGTGACATTTAACGGTACAACAACCATGACAGTAACATTGCAAGACAATGACAGTAAGTAATAAATAATATTGAAGAATAGAAAGAAGAAAAACTCTTTGCTAGTTGTTTTTAACCAATCATACTACACTTACCTCTTCTTCCCAGATTATCTATTTACTGAGTTTTTGAACCAATGACGTCTACCGATCATCATTCGTTTACTCGTGCGCATTACGAGAATATGAGAAAGTGTGGTACTGGAATATATCACTGAGGCATTTTTTACCGTCCCTGTATAATAGGCAATGTCTGCATGCAAAATACCTGACCATTAAATATCAATTAAATTTATTTTGTTGAAAAATTTAATCTACTTGAAATCTCAAATTATTTTTTGATCTGACTCAGTTTCAGTTTAGTTTCAGTTTCACTTTATTTGCACTCTTCGAAGTAATAAGATTTTTTACATCACATTTACATAAAAAATATACAACATATACATACAAAAAGGATTTGGTAAATATTAATTGTGTGTAGAGGCTAAAGTAGCTAAAGCTTTCGAGTTAGCCTCTACAACATGTCAGAGTAGTCGAGAAAAGAAGAATGGAAACAAATAATAACTAAGAAAAAAAGAAGGAAAGAATAAAGGTTACAACATAAATACATATTATTTCAGAATAGGAGATACATTTGTATATACTTTTATATATAAAATAAAGTCCTACTTTTCTTGTAAAGGAAAGAGTATATTATAATCAATTATGATCAATTAGTTAATAATTTTTTTATTTTTTTAATGCTTCTTGTAAAGGAAAGAGTATATTTTAATCAATTATGATCAATTAATTAATAATTTTTTAAGGTGGCTCGATATAGTTTTTATTGACAATGCTTCCGTATTTCACTTCACGAATTGAGCAACTTACTCTTGACCAACCAAAACGTTTTTACACAGGTTATTGAATCAAAGTTTTGATTTTTGTCTATTAATAATAATAATAATAATAATATGCAACTTATAGAGCGCTATTTCCTGTAGCTCAATAGCGCTTTACATCGATTAAAAACAAAAATTTAACAAAAAACTGTCTTGAAATAAAAAGTCTTTAAACTTGATTTAAAAGTTGTTAGGTCTTTACACTTGCGTAAATGGTCGGGAAGTTCATTCCACAGCTTGGGGGCAGCATAAGAAAAGGACCGTTGGCCATACTTTACCAAGTTGGTGGATGGTATCTCAAGTAGATTCTTTGTAGATGATCGCAGACTTCTTGTAGGAAGGTAGGGTCGTAGCATATCCGTTACATAATGAGGAGCTAGACCATTAAGTGCCTTGAACGTGATTAAAAGTATCTTGTATGCAATACGTTTGTTAACGGGCAACCAATGCAATTGCTTGAGAATTGGAGTGATGTGCTGAAATTTCTTCTCTCTGGTTACCAACCTGGCTGCTGAGTTCTGAACATTCTGGAGGCGGTCGATGAGGAACTTTGGCAGTCCATATAGTAAAGAGTTGCAGCTGTCGAGTTTTGTTGTGATAAATGCATGGACGAGGATTTCAGTGTCTGATTTTGAGAGACAATTCCTTATTCTTGAGATGTTGCGCAGATGGAAGAAACATGTCTTACAGATGCTTCCGACATGTTGTTCCAGGGACATGTGTTTGTCAAAAATCACGCCAATGTTTCTTGCTGAAGTAGATGGTTGAATACTCTCGTTAGACACATGTAGGTGATCAATTGATGGACTTGGACGATGGTGGGCGCTCAGCACCAACAATTCCGTTTTTTCTCCATTTAGCTTTAACTTATTACATAGCATCCATGAATCAATCTCTTTTACACAAGACTCAATACACGATAACGACACCCGCTGGTCGGCGGTAGTTTGCTCAAAAGCCAGGTAGAGCTGTGTATCATCCGCGTAGAGATGAAAACCAAGACCATGGCGCCTGATGATGTCGGCGACTGGTGCGGTGTACAACACATACAGTATTGGGCCAAGGACTGACCCTTGAGGCACTCCACAGATGGCATTTTTAACAGCGGATTTTACTCCATCGATCATTATTACTTGCGTTCGATCTTGTAGGTACGACTTAAACCATGCAAGCACCTGGCCTTTCAAGCCAAACCGGCTTGAGAGCCTTTCAATAAGCAGCTTATGATCTACTGTGTCGAACGCTGCAGATAGATCCAACAGTAGGAGCGCGACACATTTGTGGTTATCAATAGCACGAAGGATATCGTTCTGTACCTTCAAGAGGGCGGTCTCTGTGCTATGGAAGCGTTTATACGCCGACTGGAACGTTTCATTGAGATGGTTTTCTGTGAGGTAGTCATTCAGTTGACAGGCAACAGCTTTCTCTATCATCTTGGACACGACCTTTAGGTTGGAAATGGGTCTGAAATTTGAATACTCACTTGGGTCAAGAGAGTCTTTCTTTAACTTCGGTTTCACCATTGCTTGTTTAAATTGGGCCGGCATGGATCCAGATTGAAGCGACATATTGATGATGTTAGTAAGGACTGGAAGAAGTATGTTTTCGCACTCACGTAGAACAGATGCCGGTACAGGATCAAGCTCACATGACTTTCTTCCATTCGCGCTGATGTAATCTTTAACTGTGTTCACGGTCACCACGCGGAATTTATCAAATTTCGTGCAGCACATGGTCTGTTCTTCATCTGTGTAGCTCAGGGAAGTAGATCTCTCAGCTAGCTCATTTCTTATCATTACAATCTTGTTATGGAAGAATTCAGCAAAGCCATTGACAAGGTCGAGAGTCGACGAAGCCTCTGGATAGCGTCGCTCTGGTTTGCGATGTAGCATTTTATCTATTGTGCTGAAGAGTGTTTTCTGATTCGATGCATTGTCAGCAATGACAGAAGAATAATACGATACTTTTGCCTCTTGTAACATCTTGTTGACAGCTTGACATTGCTCGACATACATTTGTCTGTCGATGTAAAGGCCGGACACACGCCAGCGGCGCTCTAACTTACGGCGTTTCCTCTTGGCTTCACCAATACTGTCAGTATACCAAGGTGCGGATGGGCGAAGCGTAATCACGCGACGTTTTAAAGGTGCATGATTATCCAGTGTTTCTTGAAGTGTCTTTTCATACAGGCCAATAAGATCTGAGAGGTCTTCATGGTAATGTTGTACAAGGTTTGACTCAGTAAGATCTGTAGTAAACTTCTCCATGTCAATGGATCGCAGTTTACGATACTGGATTTCTGATCTTTCAATTGGAGGTTTCTTCATACGAAGGTTGCAGTGAATGGCAGAATGGTCTGATAACATTGGATCTTTTATTTCAGTAGTATACACCAAGTTGTCGTCAGCTCTTGTTATTATTAAATCCAAGGTATGACCTTTATCATGAGTCGGGCCGTTCACATGTTGTTTTAAGTTAAACGATTCTAGTGTACGATTGAACTTGATGGCATCTGGGTTTTGGACATCATCCACATGATAATTGAAGTCACCAGTTATCATGAGGTTACCAGGGGAAATAACAAGCAGTTCAGCAAGAGTAGAAAACTCCTCTAAAAATAGAGAGGCATTGACTTGTTTTGCTTTACTTGCCGGTGGTCTGTAGATTACAACAATCCTCATGCAGCCATCAGAGCATTTGGCCATAACGTCGATGTATTCAAAAGACTTGAACTTATGTAGAGGTTGTTTCTTGACACGAATATGTTTCTTCATGAGAAGACCAACACCCCCTCCACGTGAACTCGTTCGCGATTCGTGATGAAAGTAATATCCTGTGGGACATACATCAGCCGCAGAGAAATTGTCGTTGTCTCCAAGCCATGTCTCGGTAACGGCAAGGATGTCCAGATCGTTATCAACCACGTAATCTTTGACAGCAAGGGATTTATTATTGATTGATCTAGTGTTCAATAAACAGAAATTAACTGGTGTAAAACCTCTCGCTGTCTTCGTGCACTTGATGTACGTTAGATACTTGAAATTCACTCCTCTCGATGTCCTGAGTTGTGTGGAGGCCAGTTGAAGATCGGATACAGTAGTTGAGATAGGATTTGGTGAAGATTCGATGCAAGCAGAATTTTCTGTGTTTACAGTTTTATCTATTCGACCAGAGCGTGTCCGCAAATAAGACGGTAATGATGCATTGTTCTCAGTGTCAAGGTTCGATGGTTTAGAAGAAATTTGCACATTGCTTGGCAGAATACAACAATTTTTAGGTTTTGAATAAACCTTATCACAGTTTCCAAAAAGACCGTATCTTCCGTACCCATGTACGCTTGTTATCTTCCTTTGCACGTTGTATCCTCCTCGGGAGCCACGTTTAGTTGCAGTCCTTGCGATTCCTGCCGCTTTTAAGGCTTTCCAGGTAGTTGGTTGTAAGCGTGGAGTTCCTTCGATTGTTGCAAATATGCTCCATAGAGCAAAACTACTGTATTTCACTTCTATTTGTGTTGCCATAGCGACGTAAAACAAAGATGGCTGATATCAATGTTAATATAATATCTCTCGAACTCAGCAACTCTTATCACATGGCAGTTAAGTTATTATATAGGCTTAGGTTTTATCTAAGCTAGCCCTTCTTCGATCAAAGCTCAGCTTGAATACAGAAGAAACTGATATCACCGCACCTTCCCCCGGCTCCACCTTTTGGATTGTAGGAGTTTCACTGTCTCAGCAGTTGGCGGTTATGCTCTCCCCACCTTTGCTGAAGAGAGTTTAATTTTAGCATATGTTTAGTGTTTATTTTAAAACAAAATCATCACAGCCGTGGCCAAATTTTATTCTAAACCAATCGTACTTGTGTCATCTCTCTCTTCAACAACAAAATTAGTTCTTGATATTGGCCTATAGAAGTTCATGCTAGCTGCATATCTCATATTGTGATTGTGAATTGACGAAGCTGATGGAAGCAGTGCGGTAGAAATATCAGAGAAGTGGTTAGTGTTGGATTTTAAACGATGTATGATTAACTTTTCAAGTTTCAATATATCGAGAAATATATAAAAGGTGGCGACGGTTTATTTCCTTTTCGCGAAAAAGATTAAGCGAATGCATTTATTTTGTTTTGATTGAATTGGTTTTAGACTTGTCGTCGAGGAAGTGCCCACCTCATTAGACCATAATTTAATTAACAAATAGAACAGCTTTTTCCGTGCTCCGTTCAGTAATACAGCACGCAGGAAGTGACGAAAGCATGAAAGAAGTGTAAGGACTCCACACTTCTTGAGTGCTTTCGGCACTTCCTAAGTGCTGTATTACTAAACGGAGCACGGAAAAAGATGTTCTATTTGTTTTATTATATATTTTGAAGTAAATATTCACGGGGAAAAGTTCGATTTTCTCCGTACAAAAATTCAAAAGGTGCGAGCGCGGTCGAGCTCGCGCTGCTGACATCAGAGCTGTGCTCCGTTCTCTGATAAAGCACAGCTTTTAGCCAATCAGAGCGCGCGTATCGACAAGGGTATATAATAAATAGGGATAAATAAGTGCATAGTAAAGATTCTTCTTCCTGAAAGTATTCCCGTAGAAATAACTCCAAGATTCTTAAAGAAATCTTGTATACTTACTAGCTAAGTTTTACTGATTGCAAAATTTGAAAATAAGGATGGAGATCGCCGTGTTCATTTTGATTGCTGTAATTTAAAGTATTTTTTGGTGAGCCCATGCGACAGCAATACTCGAAACTTTCGAATTATAATCGAACAACAGGTACAGGCTCACTACTCATATCAAGTTAGTATTGCCCGATATTGTTGAGAGTATTCTTTTTTCACATCAGACAAGAAGTAAAACCTCAAAAGAAGTGCAAGAAAATTTAACGTTCATAAAAACTACAGACATTTCGACACCAGTACACAACCTGCTGGTATATTAAATCGTGCTCAATGAAAAACTGCGAAATTAAATTTAGAGGAGATTTTTTCAATATCGAGTAACAATGGCCAAAAGTGCCAAAAACTGGCTCCTTGTACAAGTTTTAATTTAAAGTTTCATTTTGGATTAACACTCAATATTTTTTAAAATTTAGTTTTCAAATTCTATTTCATTTACGAATTGATCCAAGATACAATGCCTGTTTTAAACAGTCTTTTCAGTTGTACAAAGTGGTTATCATGTATTGTTATTCAAATTTAGCAGCTTTCAAGCTGAATTATAGACTTATATGGCAACAGAGCGAAAGGCATAAAACTCATTTTCGATACAAATTTTCATTTTGGATTAATGCTTTTATTCAACTTTTATAAGTCAAAACCGCTTACAAACAATCTAAACTGAAAGGAATAGCTTTAGCTTTGTTGCACAATAATATTCTTTAACTGAATAGTTTTTTTTGCCCAGTTTTTGAATGTGAATAAACTTCCTCTTTAATTGTTTTGCTAACAAGAAGTACTTTCTGTCTAACGGGCCAGCTCAGTTAGCGAGTTATTATTTTTTCTCTCTTTCTAAAAATAGATACATTTTACTTCGACCCTACGTCAGCCATAACGATGCATGAAAAGTCAGGTGCTGTTAATGTCACAATAAAGAGGATGGGACAAATATCAGTACAGTCCACAGTCAAGTGAGTATTTATGTTGTGGTTCAATTTTTTCCATTGGTTTGATTATCCAAGGCATGGTTTTAGTTTCATATTAAGCATTGTTCAAGTTGATTCCTTTAAAACTAGCGTAAATAAATAACGCACCCACTATAAAACTTAACTTTAACACCACCCTCAAGCAAGCAAACAGGCAGGCAAGCAAGCAAGCAAGCAAGCAAGCAAGCAAGCAAGCAAGCAAGCAAGCAAGCAAGCAAGCAAGCAAGCAAGCAAGCAAGCAAGCAAGCAAAATAAATGAATAGATAAATATATACACCTATTTCAAAAAAGGTTGTCACCGCAAAGAGAGATAGGCGATAGGTAATAGGTCATTCCAAGACCCCAAAGCACTATTGATTTCTTAATTAGGCCATTATACACTCTTCCATCAAATATTTGGCTATTCATATGTAAATCAATTAGAAATCAATAGTGCTTTGCGGTCTTGGAATGACCTATTACCTATCGCCTATCGCTCTTAGCGGTGACAACCTTTTTTGAAATAGGTGTATAAATAGATCATCGCCAGAAATCAGCTCCGTGTTGCTCGCACCAGTCCCTTTCAACTTGCTCGCTATTACTCAAATCGTACAAGAAAATGTATGCGAAACTTTTACTCAAGCTCGATTTATACATTTCGAATACAGTATGCCAAAAAGTTGAACCTCAGATGTTGAAATTTAACATGTAATCTAAGGTAAAATAGAAAAATCCCTAACCAAAATGTAAAATTCGCATAGCATCTTTCGATGCAAAGTCTCGTCCAATACTCCATAAGAACCACTACCATGAAACTGGAATTTTCCAGGTAGCAACTAACATTAAGGGCTTATAATACCATAATAAAGGTACTAGTAAAAAAGTTGAACCTCTAGTGATGAATTTTGGTTGACCAACTGTACATTCGAAGTCTCTCTACTTCATTGAGGAGTAAAATGAAATAGCATTTTTTCAATTCAAAAAGCACTTCTTCGACGTGTTATTCCAATAACTTCTGGGGCAATAGTTTGAGTAATATTGGGCGAAAACTTGCGATCGATACACCAAATTGAAGTCCAACTCCTTGAGCTTCTAAGTAGTTAGAACAGCGGACGCTTCCTTGGCGCAAAATATGAGTTCCCGGCAACTTATTTGAATATGTCAGACGTATTGAATATTTATGAAAATCTTAATTCAAGTCAAGTCAACCATAACAAGTCAACTCAACCATAACATTTTCATCAGAGGGATGCCTTTCCTATATTTTTTATCATAATAAATATTGCTTAGATTATGCAAAGAAGAATAAGTAAAAGCTAGCTTCGAACCTCTGGTTGTTCTATCCGTTATTTTGGAATTTCTGAGCTTTAGGGTATAACTGCTGACCGCTCACGGCAGGCGCCACGGTTATCATTTCTGGCGATACTGAGAAAGATAAATCAATAATTGATTGATTAATTTAAAATATAGATAGATAAATTAATAAATTAATAAATTAATAAACTAATAAATATATATATACTGTACGTATGTATATAAATAAATAAATAAATAAATGAATAAATGAATGAATAAATGAATGAATGAATAAAAAGATGAACGAATGAATAAATAAATAAATAAAAAATGTTCCGACTGAACAATAGTCGACTTCCAAGATACTCACTTACTACATATAGAGTAGTTAAGGCAGGTCCAAGAGGTAAAAAGACAATAGTTTTATAAGCTTTATGCATACAGCCTCCTTGCAATTCCTTAGTATGTTGCAGGTGAAGCGAAACTGCACAAACCATCAAAACCAATGTATTGTTACTATGACTAAGCTTTATGCACTACCCCTCGTCTTAACTCCTTTGTATGTGGCAAGTGAAGTGTATCTTGGAAGTCGGCTATTGAACAAAGATATACAGTCAAATAAGACCTCATGATCCACCATCTAGCGGGCAAATTCGAAAAATTAGTCGCGACTACAGCTGGTGGCTCACAAGAATGACCGCGGGCTCTCGTAAGGGACTACGTACTAAAACAATGGAGCTGGGCTGGTCCTTTAACGGGGTCAGTGTCTGTTTCGTCAGTTACCATCGCATTACGACTTGAACCTATTTAGTGTGAGCATCAGTAAATAGCACCAGTATAGTATGAACTGTTAACAGTCTTGGTATCGCCACATGTTGCTCACGATGTGCCAATGGCCATTTTACAGAACTGAAGTAATTGAAACAAAATTAAAATAGCGGCACAATCACGTGACAACAATGTAGAGTATTCAGTTGTTTACATTATAGCTTAGAAGAGCGTAAAAACAACTGCGAGGACCAGCTGGTAATGATAAAATAGTGTGGTTCTAAAGTGTCCTGGACAAAAACTAAAGAAACCTTCAACACTACTTTAGAACTTACTTGGAGTGCTATTTGTGTCCGTGTTCCTCTTCTTAATTCTTCTTCTTCTTCTTCTTCTTCTTCTTCTTCTTCTTCTTCTTTTTAGACGATACAAGCAGTTGTTCCATCTTTGAAGGCTCTAGAAATCTTCCTACCAAAGGAACGAAAAGGGTGATTTCTAACCTCATTTAAAAAAAGACTAATACGTAGCAAGTGTGATATTTCAAATGATATTTTAAGTAAAATCATATCTAAAACAGAAACTTGAGTAATCTCTCAGCACTTCACACTATCGTTAGTAAAGCCTTTCATCATGTTTTATGCATTTGTAATATTCATTACAGGCTTTCATTGGTATTTGATACCAATGCAGTGAGTGCAGACTGTACAGGTACAAATCCTCAGAGTATTACTTTTAATGCTAACGATGCAGAAGAAGAAGTCACAGCATGTACCATTCAAGACGATCGTCTAGTGGAACAAGATGAAACCTTCAAAGTTAAAATAGAAGGTGTTGGGTCAAGCAATGTTCGCACTAACTTTACTGAGAGAAACGTCACGATGTCAAGCAATGATGGTATGTTGATCATGTCACTTGCTGTAGGTTAAACTATGATTTTATTTAAAAAGTGAAATATTGAGGAATATTAAGAATGTTTTAATTCTTCACAGAGTAGCAAAGGGTAGGCGCGATCACGTATCACGCAGAAATTCATTCACGAATCACGTGCTACTGTCTTGAATAATACTCTGTTCATATGTGTTCTTCTTTCAGTCAACATCACGTGTTCAAGTGTGGCGGACCTCAAAGAACCAGATGGTCCAGCTGTAATGAATATCACTAGGACAGGAGCAACACAGCTTAACCACTCGATCCTGTAAGTCGGTGTAACATGATATGAAAGAAAATGAAGCAGACATATCGAGAGAGTCTCAGGCTCAGATAAAAGACCAAATTCTTGTTTTTTTACAATTCAGTTAAAACTGTACCTCCCCGACAAACTCTCAAAACGCTTGATACAGTTTATTACAGCTGCAAAACTTTTGCCTTGAAACCGAAAATAATGGTATTTAATTTTCTGCTTCTTTCCTATTATCCATTTGAAAATCAACTTAAAAGTAAAGGGCGGCTTTGCTTTCTTTTTGTCAAAGTCCTTTTTTCCCGCCACTGGGTGTGCATACGCGTCCGCTAAAAGAGAAGGCGCGAATGTTCTACGACTTGTTCTAATTTCCGGTGATTTGGTCAGAGTCTTTTGGCCGGTTTGCATGCAGGATTATAATTATTCCCAAGCTTTTCACTTTAGGTTTTGGATATATTTTTGCAAAGTGCTCAATAGGTCTTCTACAATGATAGTTGATAGTTGATATTCTTTATAAATTTGACAATATGAAATGATTATTTTTGTTTAGACTCCGAGACGTTTCTGCCATGTTTTATATAAAGGTTCAAACGCTAGGGCGAGGGTTTGCATTGAAATTCAAGACCGAGCCCGTGCGTTTGAAGTGGTTTAAAAACTAACCAAACCCTATTTTTATTGTTTCAATGCAAAAGTTCTGGAAATAAGAACTCAAATCATCGGATTTGAGTTATAGTATCAAATCCGAGCTATATCGAGTGATTTATATTTGCATTAAATTAACGTCGAACAATAGCTACAATCCAATCCAATCCAATCCAATCCAATCCAATCCAATCCAATCCAATCCAATCCAATCCAATCCAATCCAATCCAATCCAATACAATATAATACGTTTATTAGTAATTCCCAGAGGGGATTTTGAATACTAATTTAGGATCTCTCAATCATACTGGTCAATAATCGAGTCGATGGATATGCACCACTCGATCGACTCGAACGCCACTCGATCGGGGATCGGCGATCGGCGATCGGGGATCAGGGAAGAGGATCGAGGATCGGCGATCGTATCGGGGATGAGAACGGCGATCGGTAATCGGATCTAACATCGTGGCACTTATTTGGGATCGCAGCATTAATCTATCTATCCTCATGTATTTCCCATTTTTAGTTTATTTTTACTTATGGTAAGTATAATGACTAGTTTGTGATCCTTTTACAACGCATCAGACTCCTTTTATGTATAGGAATACTCAATTAGTTGATTTTTCTCACTAAAATCACATTGACACATGAACATACACATTTATTTCATCAAGTATTTTTATTATTCAAAATAACATTGACATTGTTCTTTCATATATAATTTTTTCGTGCATTTGTGGTTTCATTTCAAGTATAATTAACTTCAAAGATTGATCATGTTCTAAATAGTTGACATTGTTCATTTCTAGCTTCTATCTTATAATTCTTTGTGGTTTCATTTCAAGTATCATTAACTTCAATTGAGATATATGCTATTTCGCTGAAAAAAGCTAAAGCCTTTCAACTATCTTTTGTGTACTAACAAACTTCTCTGTAGGAGAATTTGCAAGCATACAGTGAGTACGTTTTATATTGCAATGATGTCATGGAGATAAAAAAAATTTCATGATTCCGCGGCTTTAGGCTTGTTTCACCGACGTTAATTGAATTAGCTATATATATATATATATTAGCTATATATAGTGCCTATTTGAAATTATAAAAATTGGAATTACAGCGCAAACCCTTATAACCCTTAAACCATGAAACTGTTTAAATTTAGTATTTTTTAAATAACGGTTTCATGATTTTAGTGTTTGTGCTCGTGCAAATTCACCACATATTAAAAATTCTTCTTAATCTGAAAGTTATCTTAATTCATGACCTTTTGCCTCTTTTCTTTCCCCCTTTCTCTCCGTTGCCTTCGTTTTGTCTTCTTCTTTTGCTTCTGCTCACTTTCTTCTCTTTCCTTAGGCTCTCTTTCATTCCCTTCTCTTTCCTCCCTTTCCTCCTCTTCACTTTCTACTTCTTCCTTCTGTTCTCTTTCATCTTTCTCTTTCCGTTCCCTCTCCTCTTTTTCTTTTCTTTCTCTTTCTTTCCTTTCTCTATCTTCTCGCGCTTTCGTTTCTCTTTCCTCTTTTTCTTGTTCTTCACTTTCCTCTATTTCTTTTCGTTCCAGTTCTTTCCTTTCTCTATCTTCTCGCTCTTTCCGTTGTCTTTCATCTTTTTCTTTTTCTTCCCTTTCGTTTCTTTCTCTTTCTTTCAGTTCCCTTTCCTTATTTTCTTTTTCCTCCTTTTCATTCCCTTCCTTTTCCTCTCTTTCTTTCTGTTCCCTTTCTTCACTTTCTCTATCTTCTCTCTTCTGATGTTCTCTTTCCTCTCTCTCTTTCAGTTCTCTTTCCACTTTTTCTTGTCTCTCTCTTTCTTTCTGTTCCCTTTCCTCCTCCTCTCTTTTCTTTCTCTCTTTCCGTTCTCTTTCCTCTTTTTCTTTTTTTTCTCTTTCTTTAATTTCCCTTTCTTTCTTTTGTCTTATCTCTCTTTCTTTTCGTTCCTTTTCTTCTTTTTCTTTTCTTTCCTTTTCTTCTTTTTCTTTTTCTTCTCTTTCTTTAAGTTCCCTTTCCTTCTCTTCTCTTTTCTCTTTTTCTTGTCGCTCTTTTTCTTGTCTCTCTCTTTCTTTCTCCGCTCTTTTCTCTCTCTCTTTCCGTTCTCTTTCCTCTTTTTCTTTTTCTTCTCTTTCTTTAATTTCCCTTTCCTTCTTTTGTCTTATCTCTCTTTCTTTTCGTTCCTTTTCTTCTTTTTCTTTTCGTTCCTTTTCTCCTTTTTCTTTTTCTTCTCTTTCTTTAAGTTCCCTTTCCTTCTGTTCTCTTTTCTCTTTTTCTTGTCGCTCTTTTTCTTTCTTTTCCCTTTCCTTCTCCTCTCTTTTCTCTCTCTCTTTCCGTTCTCTTTCCTCTTTTTCTTGTCTCTCTCTTTCTTTAATTTCCCTTTCCTTCTTTTGTCTTATCTGTCTTTCTTTTTTTTTTCTTCTTCTTCTTTTTCTTTTCGTTCCTTTTCTCCTTTTTCTTTTTCTTCTCTTTCTTTAAGTTCCCCTTCCTTCTGTTCTCTTTTCTCTTTTTCTTGTCGCTCTTTTTCTTTCTTTTCCCTTTCCTTCTCCTCTCTTTTCTCTCTCTCTTTCCGTTCTCTTTCCTCTTTTTCTTGTCTCTCTCTTTCTTTAATTTCCCTTTCCTTCTTTTGTCTTTCCTCTCTTTCTTGTCGCTCTCTTTCTTTCTGTTCCCTTTCCTTCTCCTCTCTTTTCTCTCTCTCTTTCCGTTTTCTATCTTCATACAACTTGACTTCATACAACTGACTATATTTTCTCGTACTGTTCAAGGAGATGCAGAGAATGTGGGAAAAAAAGGTCGTTGAGATGCAATAGCATCTTTGCCAAGCATCCAAAGGTTCATCTTGGTGATTTCCTGTTGCTGATGTACTTTTGGTGCCACGAAGAATCGAGAACAAAAACCGCTGATCATGTTGGTGTGAGCGAGAACCTTGTCTCGAAATTTTTTCGACATTTGGAAGATGTATGCACGGCAGATATCGAGAGATATCCATTTATTCCGTTCGGTGGTCCAAATTTCCAGTGTCTAGTACAATGTGATGAATCGAAATTCAACCACAAATCCAAGGTAAGGCTAGGTAGAATGGCAGAATGTGTCAAATTTGCTTTGAAGAGTTGTAAACTGTTTTGATCACAGGCAAGCCATATAATCATTTGGATTTATGAGATTTCGCGATTGTGTGATGAAAATAAAAGATTCCATAAAATCTCCCATTGTCGGCTCAAAATAACCGTCATCATTTAATTCTTAACTAAAAAAGAAAACATTTAGCTACAGACGTATTTCATTCTGTTGTCATGGTAACACTGAAAGGGGTAGAACTTTGAAACTTTTATCTTCGATCCGAAAATCGATTTGAAAAAATCCAAAGCGAAAATTTGGAATAACTAAACCGACAAGAGAAGCTAGGTTTTTTGCACTTTTAACTGTTATTTAGTAAATAAACCCCTTCGGGCTGCTGGTATATCGACGGATAATGTCCGAGGATTAGAGATGGTCCGAAAAATGAACATTTGGCCGAGAAGCGAAGCTTCCCTGTCACTACCGAATGCTGAAGTTTGCCGCTTTGGCGGAAATCCATCGTTGTTGAAGCAGTTGAAGCGAAAGTTTACAAGTCGTTTTTCAGTGCCTTCTCATTCGCCGATAAATGCTCATGTTCTATATATTGACTGCAAGCTGACTAGGTGAGAATTTTGAGTGAGAAATGTAGGTACAATCTTTTGTTTTGCATAAATTGCTTCTATTTAACTTAACCCCAAAAAACTAATTGGCGACACGCCGAAAACATATCTGTCTGCATGTTAACGGGAGAAAAGTATTGTTTTGCCATTAAAATTTTTCCTTTAATGTCTTTTGGATTTGTTAATTAGTGTTTTCGGGGCAATTATATTTTTCTTTAAAATGTTATTTCTCCGGCCTTAATTGTAAGTGTATTCAACATATTGTTGAATTTTCAATCAATCGGACAACTCAAACCGCTTAATTTGTTGTTGTTGTTGTTGTTGTTGTTGTTGTTGTTGTTGTTGTAGGAGTTTAAACTTTTGTATACTTTAAGGCCCATTTTTGACTAATTCTCGAATATATCCATACAGAATCACCGAGGACGAGCAAGTGAAGACTTGTGGGTTTTTGGTGTCATCACCACCGAATACAGCCCGGCAAGAGGCTATTACACAGTTGTCGAAAAACGTAACAGACGGACACTGCTACCGATTTTAGACAAGTGCTTGAAACCCCAAAGCGAAGTACACACAGATGACTGGGGCGCATATAGAGATATGACCTTACATCTACCACAGAAAGTTGCGCGACATAGAGTAGTGAACCACTCTCTGCATTTCGTAGATCCATTGACGGGGGTTCACACTCAAGGTATCGAATCCAAGTGGAACCAACTGAAACAGAAAGTTAAAGAACGAAGAGGAATGTACAACGACGATGTGCAGTCTTTTTTAAACGAGAGTATGTGGAGGGAGTGGAAAGGTGGTCAACGGGAAGATATTATGTCAAATCTATTCACATCAATTAGTTTAATCTATACGAATGTCCCTGTATGACGTAATTCAATTACTTATTGTATAACTTCAGATTTGGCTGCGAGTAAGACGTCCCGCCAGTACGAGTATTCTTGTTGCGCGCGTTACCTTGTTGCGTAGTCGTGCTCACGTGAACTTTGGATTCAAAAACATCAATACGAACTATCTCAGCATTCCATTCTTCCGCATTTTCTTATCGAAAAAGTAACTTCCGATATAGACGACTTTCAAAAATGGCGCGCTCATTGTTCACGATAACGAGGCCAGATAGGCCTCCAAAATTATCATGGCATATAATGAGTCTAAGTATATTCTGTAAAATGCACAGAAAATAGGTATTTGAAAAGGAAGAGGAATACATCGTCTTTGATAGCAATAGAAGTGTCGCCACAATTATTTTCTGGTAACAAGGCTTTTGTGGCCTCGCTCTCATTTACTAGGCCGCCATTTTTGAAAGTCGTCTATATCCGTTTCCACAAGCTAGAGGGCTGATCATTAAAGATTACATTGAATAGTTTTGATCATGACATAAATGACCAAGATATTTCGATAAATTATACTTAAAACCTCGTCGTAATGAGTACTAGTTTCACTATAAAACTCGTAGTCGAAGCGATGACGAGTTTTTCAAGCGAGCGACTGTCACGGTCTGACGCATGCGTACTAACAATAACAATGAAAACGTCGTCGTAGTCGTCGTAGTCAAATCTAAAGTTCTTGTCGAGGATGGTATTTACGAGGAAAGAGGATTTCATTACAATTCAACACACGTCGAGCATTATTCTGTACGTTTCAGAGTAAAAATGTAACTGGAACCGCTTTTTCAACTTTTTTGTTTGGTGATATTTTTATTACAAAAAGAAATACTATTAAATTTGAAGCATTTTGACTACTTGTAGCTATTAATTAAAGTTATATATCCCAATAATAGTAGTTTGATAAGAAAGATTAACCAATGTCAAATTACAGACGGAAAGTCTGACCTATGGGTTGTCATGTTCGGCTAGCCCATGTGCCCATTAAAGATAGTTTAACAGTACGTCGTTGATAGTTTATTAAATTGCCATCATCTAGTTAATAGATGAATTAACAATCATTTCCACTTGTCAATCATAGTTCATATAGCATTTGGTTTTAGACTTGATATTCTATTGTAAATTTTATATCATTCAGGGCCCCTACTGATAGCAGTTGCTGTATAGGGGTTACGCTGGTCAAATAAAGGTTTCATTCATTCATTGGTTCATTCTTTCCTTCGTTTATTTTTTATCGTTGTCTCGCTGTCTAATTCATCATTTCCAGCGTCAATCAGTTTACCTTTCATAAATAGAGGCACATTATGAAGTCTTTCAAGTTGAGTGTTGTTGCGGCTGTGAATTTTCAGATCGTGCATAAAGAACAAAGTGTGTACCCTTTTGATTAGATCTCATTTATGCAGCCGCTCTTTTTTAGCTGGCTTATTTACACTAGAGTAATACAGAATAAAAGAGTTGATTATGCCATAAGAAGACAGAAGATGCCATAATTGATATTTATTTCATCAGATTTGATCTCGCCATTTTCATGGCTTAGTGTGAGGCTTGTTTTCCAGTGTCTCATGACCTGTTCATCCCTGAAAAGAGTTCTATGTTTGGGCATAGTTAATAGAGGGGTCCCCTCTATTAACTATGGTTTGGGGTGGCATGATTCCGTAAGTTTCTAAACCCAGTGAAGACTGAAGCTTCAAAACGCTTTCTTCCTCGCTCGATTGCCGACTATATGAATAGGCAAAAAACGATGGCGCGCAGATGAACGACTGTACCACATGTAATTTCTTGCTCCAATCGATTAAAAACATGTCATCTTTGAACAGTGCACCGTAGAGATTTGTCAAACTCAGCTAATGAAAAAAGACCATCAAGTTTGACCATGAAGGAATGGACAAACTAATAGTTGGTAGTAGACTCTAGAGCCATTGTTTTCTTTTTTTTATCAACTACTACAAAGTTAACTAAATAATCATTTTCCTTTCACGGTCAAATGAAAATCACTCTAGGAGATAACTACATTTTTCTTAATACAACACTTTATGCATGTTCTATGAGTGAATAAAAATTAAATTTTTAACACTGAAAGTAAGAAGCATAAATTCTAATGTAATCATAAAGCTAAGTGTGGATCTACGTGGGCTATTAAAATAACTTTAACTGATATCACGTATAGCCTCCCACCTACTTTTGTATATTTACCTGGCTCCGCCCTAGCTACTTAACTTTTATTGATTATTTCCTTCTTATCTGGATTTACCTTTTAGATTCTCCTACACTAGTTGGTAACCCTTTATTTTTGTCACCTATTTGTATAACTTTTAGTCTGACTTAGTTTTCCTCTATATGCAATATTTGATTTAATTTAGACTTGCCTGAAATACTTGCCTGGGTCGATCCTAAGCTCATTAAGAGGAGATTTTTTTTTCAATGACGGCAATCATGGCAAAAAGCGCCAAAAACTAGACCTTCGTGCGAGTTTTAATCCAAATTTTCGTTCTGGATTAACACTCAAATCCTTTTATTACCCGTTGAAAACTGATGTACCAAGATAAAATAACTGTTTAAAACGAATTGTTGGATTATACAAAGACTTTTTCTTGACGTTGTGTTGGGATTAAGCTTTTTCAAGCTGAATATAAAGAAAACATACAGAAATTGAGCAAATGAAGGCCTAAGCCTCATTTTCGATCCAAATTTTCGTTTTGGATTAACACTTTGATTCAACTTTCATCGGCCAAAACTACTTACAAACAACTTAAACTTTCTGACAGAAATGATTTTAATTCTGTACAACAGCTATTCTGCAACTCAGGAGTTTTTGTCGTTCACTGCTCGAACTTGAAAAAAATCCCCTCTTAAAAAAAGATGTATTCTTTTAGTTTAAGACAATCGGACAGCTACTAATAGTATTAAAAATTAAAAATTATGCCTAATACGCCTCAACATACCATAGCCTTTAACACTGATTAGCATTCCAACTAATATGTCGATCAAAAACAGCCCTTAAATATTTAAATTCAGACACATGCTTTAATATACATGTCCACTGACTTGAATATTAAAGTCTCGCCAACTTTGCCTGAACAAATAATAAAAGTCTTAAGTCTAGAACATATACCTAGTATACATTGCATGTCCTCAAGAGAGTAACATACAAAGGAAAAGGGCCTAGGAATCGCAAAAGTCAGTATCACCAACGGGCAATTTAGTTATTAAAGGATTTGTACACATCAGTACAGGTGATAAAGAACAAAAGGCCATACGTCCCCTACAAGGTTCAAAACACCTAACCCAACAATGTATTCGAGTCGAGGGAGAGAAGACCTGGATATTGAGTTGAAATTGTACCTTTGGTGATTGGATGCATGAGAGTTGGGGACTCCATTGAAAAAGGATCGAGTATGCTCATCGGAAATCAGTTTAAAAAGATACCCTAGCTAAAAGATTCCGGAAGTGTTTTTAAAAGGGCATGGCTGGACTATTTTTTAACCCCTAAGAGATACCGGCGATAACAAACTAACTAATGAACATTATTACTATGAACACCGAAAATTGGATGGTCGACATGCTTTTGTTGGGCAAATTCCTTCCATGATTTGAGAACAAGATAGGCGATAAGCTCTTTTGATGTCCTAAAGATACCAGGAAATGCTAAAACTATAAACTTCAAAAATAAAAATTTTAAAAGCGACGTAGTTCCAAAACCATTCAAGAGATATACACTTATGGGAATGTAATGGCCCCAGGAAGGTTACCAGTCAAATAATGATGATGATAGCCGTTTTATATTATGCATGTTTTTAAAATACATAATTGAATACTATCAAATGACAATTTAATGGTCCAAAACGATGTGCCCTAGTTGTTTTTAAACGCTTAAAGCGCTATATTGTACCGGTACTTCGAACTTCGAACAAAAAAGTTGAATGAAGAAGTAATTTTCATTCAAATTTCCTTTACCATTTCCCATATGATTATTAGATTATTAGACAATTACGTCTTCTTCATCAGTTCAACTTTTCTGTTTGAAGCTAGTTCGGTTGTTCTTATACAGCAAGATTATATAATAATTATATAATAACAATAAGATTATATATCATGAACTGCATCTTCATGATTACTAATTTCTAATGTAAAGAAGGACAATTCTTGGAGCCAGCGTACACATACAGGTACGCCGGTCTTGCATCATGATGGTTTAAATGCCAATCTATAAATTAAGTGTACTGTGACAAGTGGCACATCGATTTTCATTAGATTTCATTTATAGATATATACAATGCAAAGTCATTGACAAAAGCTTGCGCGGACTGAGCACGCAAAGCGGATGTTTTAGAACATTAGAGGCTACAAGGACATATAATATACATTGTACCTTTACGTTCAGTGAACAGACCCAGATAAGCAAACACGCCGTATCAAAAGATTAGTAAGCACAAAATGAAATACAGCAAAAACACAATAATATGACGTAACGAAAAGAATACAGGATCTTACATGTCGTCTAATGATATTATATAACAATTTATCATTTAGGATGATGTTAAAAACAGAGCGTTCCGTAGCGCATCAAAGCCTTAATTGCTAAAAGCAACTGTTTGTGTATACAAGAAGGCATTGGAAACATCAAAACTTCAAATTTGATAACCAAGAAGAGTATTTTAAAGATCTTTTATTGAAAAGTAGACATTTATATATACATGAGCACGACTAAATAGTTGGAAGAAAATATCAATGTTTTATCACTCAACAAGTGTGTAAAAAAGTGAACCGAGCACAATACATATTGTAAATAAAACACTAAATTTCTCATTTCATTAAAAAAAGAAAGAAAAAATACACTTTGGATACTGAAAAAAATAATGACCAAAGTCAAGAGGATACAATGGTTACAAACGGGAACATCGAGGTTACATTTGGGAACAGGCAAGTTACATTAGGGATCTGATCATAGTCCGATTTCTGCTTGGCTTCAATCTTCTGTTCCATCTCAATCTGATAATGATAGTTCTAAATTAAATCTTAATTCACTTGAATCGATATCCCCACAATATATTTGGACCGAAGAATCTATTGAGTCTTTTCAGCATGCAATACAATCCTTTGAAGTTAAAACATTGATAAATGATTTTCTTTCTAGAGATTTTAATGAAACAACTTCAAAATCAGTGGAAGGAGCGGTCCATCTTGTACAATCCATTTTTACAACGGCTTCATCTTTGTCATTACGGTTAAAACAAGTTAAACAAATCAACAAATTAAATTAAAAGAGAACACAAAAAATTTGGAACAAAAAATGGTTCTACTTTGATTGTAAAGTGGCCAGAAAGGAGCTTAGAAATCTTTCGAATCAAAAGCATTCAAATCCATCTGATCCTTATTTGAGACAGTTATATAACTATAAATTGAAGAATTTTAAAAGATTGATTAAAATAAAGAAATATAATTTTCATCAAGATAATCTACAAAAACTTCAAGTCCCAAATTATTGCCAGGATCAGGGATCAGAGGCCAGGGCTCAGGGATCAAATGGTGGTGGGATCGAGGACTAGGTACATTGGGAATTTTCTGGAATTTTCCAGAAATAATTCAATTTAACCAAAATAGCAAAATTTAAGAAAAAAGAGATATGAACTTTAGCAGCAATTTATTTTGATTTTTCTTCTTGATCAGTTTTTCCACGAATTTCCGCTACCGGAAATTAGATTGGTGATTAAAAAAGAAAATATCGCTTCAGTACAAAGACTACGAAGCTCAATAGTGAGGTCACAATTTGCAATTTAATGACCAACTTTGAAAACAAGTTAAGTGAAACAATGAATACCATTTACTTTTAATAGCTCATTACTACGAAAGGAAAAACATGGGGGAGTACTCCTTCCAGTTTTGGATAGGGATGTTCCACTCAGCCCCTCAAACCCTGACCCTGTTCCAGAGTAAGAAAGCTTAAAACGCTACCCTGTTCCAGAGTAAGTACCACAAAATATACCCTGTCCCAGTGAAATGCTTTGCGTTTTCACATTCAATAGTATGTGTTATCGGTTTTGTCAAACATTTATGAAGAGTCAATCTGATTTTCAGACTGATTTCTTTAATTTGGTACCTAATTACAGAGCGACGTTTATGCAACATCCGGACGTACTTTGTAAAAAAGCTACCATGTTCCAGAGAGAGAAAGAACTTATTTTACATAGCCTGTTCCAGAGTAAATTCGCAGGAAACCATACCCTGTTTGGCGGCACGTACCCGTATAGCAAATATATGGGAGTACCCCCCCCCCCGGGGGGGGGGCGTATTTAAGTTTATGTACTTAACAAGTAACAACACCACTTCAGTAACTCTAACATCTTTATATTCGATATATTTGATAGTTGTAGCTGAGGCACGTATTTTGATATTAACAAGTAACAACACAATTTTAACTCTAAAAACTTTCATATTCGATAGTTGTAACCGAGGCAGTATTTTGATTAATTGACGTACTCGACAAGTAACAACACAACTTAGTTGTAGCCGAGGCACGTATTTTGATTGACGTAATTAACAAGTAAGACAACTTAAGTAACACTAACATCTTTTGATTTACATGCGATATATTTGATAGTTGTATTTTGATTTGTATTTTGACGTACTCGACAAGTAACAACACAACTTTAACTCTAACAACTTTGGTACTCGATAGTTGTAACCGAGGCACGTATTTTGATTGACGTGTGGTTCACCAGATCATGAAATGTTGCCCCTATCATCTCTCCTCGCTTCAATAAAACTTCTTTGAGCGTTGTCAATGAATCTCTGAAGCACAGGCTGAACAAATAAGAAAGACAAATAAATAACAGAAATATTATCAAATTCAGAACATTTCTATCCTTCCTTGGGTTATGTATTCTGCGCATTGTATTTTTACAGATTAGCAGAGCAAAATATACAACGTTGGGGACATCAACCAAGGGTTTATATGTAAATACTTTTGAAATGTGTTTTTATAAATCTTTGCAAATGATACTTCAAACAGAATAAGACCCCTAGCTGATATCCTCGTCTGCGTCGTAGTATCGAGCCCTCTGAAATGAATACTGTTATCGCGTGAATCCTCACTGTATGGACACCTAGCTCTACATAATATGGACACTTTGCTCAGCCCTTCGTTGTCGGTTTTTTTTTTTTTTGAATGCAATGTTCAGCACAAGGAGTGGTCGTGAGACATTTTAAAAGCTAATTTATATATATATATATATATATATATATATATATATATATATACACTCGATTGCAGAAAGGTTGTAGTCTTCATTTACACAAATATCTAATTTATTCAGTATATTAATGAAATGCAATTTGTAAATACGCGATCACAACACCCAAAATATAGTTCTTGAATATCTGCTAGAGTTTAGAAAGACTAAAAATATATTTTGACAATCATTGCATGCAAGCAATGCCAATTTAAGCAGTATTTTGGGTTTTGCATCTCATTAGATATTTGTATATTTGTGTATTTGCAGACTACAACCTTTCTGCAATCGAGTGTATATATATATATATATACACCAAATCCCTAAAACTTTGATATTGTTCTGATATATATACATATATATATCCGCCATTTTCTATTGTCTTTCCTTTTGTTCTCAAGTCGGGTGGTGCATATCCATCGACTCGATTATTGACCAGTATGATTGAGAGATCCGACTCCGATCCCCAATCGCCGATCGCCGATCCCCCGATCCTCGATCGAGTGGCGTTGGAGTCGATCGGATGGTGCATATCCATCGACTCGATTATTGACCAGTATGATTGAGAGATCCCTAATTTACAAAATGTGTGTTGAGATAAAGCTTCTTAAATTTCCATCATGGTGAACGATTTACCGGATAGCATAGTGGTAAGTGAATGGACTAAGATTCAACGGGTTGAGGGTTCGAGGCTCGGTAGGGTCGATGCGTAAGATATCATTTGCGATTTTTTAAAGATCAGAATAGTCAATTCCTTAAATTTTAAGACTTTCTGACTTCTAGTGTGTGTCTAAAGTCTCAAATGCAGTGCATTGAAGGTAAAACTTCTCAAATGTGTGTAATGTGTGTATGGCATGACTAGTAACTTGGTAAAAAACCTAATGCAGGTCTTGAATTCAAAATTCAAAACCTGTCCCGGGTCTTCCCCCGAAATTCAAAACCTACATTAAACAATGGAAATAGGGTGTGGTTAGTTTTTAACATCGATTTGAGCACCATCAGGCTGCTGACGTTTCCTTTCCTGTTACCCAGGAACTCCCGCTTTAAGTGAGAAGTTGTTGAGAAATTTCTTGGTGAATATAATATGATGAATTTGCAGTTACAACTTACAAAGTCTACTATATATATACTATCGGGCATCGTGGTTTAACAAAGCAAATGTAGTTACGAGCATTTGTAAAACTAACAGCCTTCTTTTAAACCGATACCGTGCCAAAGAGATATTTCGGAGATTTTGGCATTCCTTTTACTAGTAACTAAACAAGTGCATTCTATTTTGTAGGTGTTCTACACAAGATGGTACTGCCACACAGCCGAATGACTACACACAAAAAACGAGTGCGCCTATTGATTTTTTTTCACACCAAACCAGTAAAATCTTCCAAGTCTCACTAGCGTCAGACGACCGAATAGTGGAAGACAACAAGACCTTAACAGTTTCTTGTACAACAAGTGACCCACGAGTAAATCTCATCTCGTGCACCAGTGTACCAATCAATATTATTAATGATGACAGTAAGTAATGTTTGTAACTTCTTTTGATTTGTTATTAGCAAGAATTCGACCCTTTATACGCAAACAAAATACAAAGTTCAGGGGTTGTAGAAGGTTTTGACCATTGGTTAGCCCACGGTGACTCATGAAAATACAGGTGTTGCTACGAATGTTGGATTAACGGCTGCCTTTGAAGCTTTTGATACGTTATCCAACTTGCTTAGCAATGCTATTTGCGGGTTAGCGCTCCGATTGTACATGTTATTTCTCCCTAATACGGGGGATTTACCCCATTTTTCTTGAACATTTACATATAGAATAGAATATAAGTTTGTTATTTTGCAGCATCTCTTTGCAGTACGAATAGGTCTTTTGCGTCAACTGGTCACGTGGAACAAAAAACTGTCAGACTGGATGGCAAAGGAATGTGTCAGCTTCTAAAACAAAAGAATTCCAACCAACCAATCAAGATTGGCTTTGTTTCCGATGTCCCGTGCGTCTTTTTACCGTCCAGTATGGCAGATGTTTTACCATGTGATCGATTGATGCAAAATGCCTATTAACAGCAGGATAGATGAAGGACGCTAAACATTGCAGTAATTGCTTATAATCATGCATCCATTTTCAGCCTACATTTACTTCTGTCCTCCATACTCTACGTACATCCGAGAAGCAGCCGGTCCCTACACCGTTGCACTTTGCCGAGTTGGTGTTTTGTATGCTACTCATACAGTAAAGTAAGTATCTTATTCAACATTTTATTGATGTAAAAGAAAAAGGGCTAGTCCAATTCGATTCGTATCTTACAGCTACAATAAGGGACAAATGTCCAAACAGAAGCTTCACCGCAGAATTTTTCCAATTCTGGCATTAAAGTGTGTTTTTCGGGAATTTTCAGTGTTTTATAAACATTATAAACATTGCTTATACTCTTTAACGGCTTGTCTTGCGGGCAATCAGTTTTGCAATTTTACTAAACAGACATAAAGTCACCTTTTCGTTGTCATTTGAGATGCTTAAAGATTCATGACAAATTCAGAGCACTTTTAGAGCACACTTTCGGCAGCCAGTCGTACTCGCATTTCTTTTCCGACGATTTTTGTAAAACTCACTCAGCTTTAAAATCGATTGTAGTTTAATTTCCAGAGTTTAATCCATTTATACCAACAAAATTTTGATTTAGAGAAGGTCATTTCTAAACAGTGGTGTCTGGTTTTGTTGAAATGATTCCGAAAGCTATAGTATAAGTTCCTAAAAAGCTATTAAAATTGAATGCAATTCTGTCAAGGCCAAATGCCTCCTGAATTTCTGATAGTCACCTTAAGATAAATTTGGACTCCAAATTCTGAAAATTTGGAAAAATTCGTGTACTTTCAATGGTGTCATCACTTTCATTGAGTTCTTGTACGTAAACCTTTGAATGTGAATGTGGCACTTTCTGACAAAATTATGATATTGTATCGATTGGCAATGTCTTTCATTAATTTACTCATGTTATTTTATCACTATCATTTTTCAGGCTTTGTTGGGCATCCGATGCAAATAGTCGTATTCATGACTTCCCATCAATCACCGCAAGCTGTGTAAACATCACTTTTTCGCCATTAGAGACAAGAAGGGAATATGATATTAATATAACTGATGATTCTTATGGAGAGCAGGAGTATAAAAAGTTCAACATCTTCATGACGACCAATGACAGCCGTATCACATTTAATGATACTACAAGCTACAATGTAACTCTACATGATGAAGACAGTAAGCGATGCAATTCAACTTGATTTACAAACATTCGTAATTTAATGCTAATATATTAATTATTTTTACAATGATTTTGCCCCATACTGCTTTTCCGAGGTTACAGTGAATATGTGTTTTTCATTGAAAATTCACTCCAAACCTTGTTCAACAAACTAACTTTTGCACAATGTTTTCGGGAAATTGCTGCATCTTGTTTGTTGGCATTCCTGGTTTATTATCAATCTTTTTTCTCGGAGTAAATTCTGTATCGCTGATATAGTTTAACAATAAACACGAGTTTTGTTTCATATTCAAATGTGTTAGTTTGCAAACGCATGTAGCAAAAAAAACGCACCTTCGAAGCTCAATCAACTTCCGGTGCACAACATATTGTTGCTCGTTACCCAGAGAAACATCAAAACTTGTTTACATTCAAGTGATACTCTCTCTAACCCAATCATAACACAAGAAAAATGGACTTTGACTGTTGGTATATAACAAAATGGTTCATGCACTGGCAGACCACAGTGATAAAACAAAATTATGTCTCATATCACGATTATAACGTTCGACCGAGTACATTTTCAAACTTCCCTTCCCTACTCTTTAAATTCATATACTCTTGTGGGATCATACTTTTACATCTGTTCACATGATCATATGTACACAATGGAAGGGGAGACGTGCACATTTTGGTTTCACTTACTTACCAAGAACTGCGCTTGCCGAATCAAAAATCTCTGCACGCTGTATAAGGATGGAATTTAAAACTGAAGAATCGAGCAGATACGATAGTTTGAACGTAGATTAGAGGGGTTAGTCCTTGGACAGAACTTTGGAATGAATTTTTGCGAGATTTGTGACAAAATTACGGAATTTGTGTTGAAGTTTATCATAGTGTTCCTGAACGCTGCCTACCTTGTATAAATACGAATACGTCCAATAAGTTAATAAGTTGTCTTAACGTACACCTCTATTTCTAGACAGTTTTTGTGTAGCATCAAGGATGAGATTCCATGAAGAAACAGACGAATACGTTAATATTACAATCATAAGAATGGGAGCAATATCAACGACAAATACATCTATGAGGTAAACTTCTTTTATTATATTTTTGATTTTTTCTTTGTGATATTTCTAAACAGACGTTTAGCATTTATTTATTTCTTTTCTCCATAACAGTATTTTTTTCATGATCTAGGATCAAAACAGCTCCAAATCTGGCCATACCTGGAGAGGACTACCAATCGCTTCCCGAAAAAGAGTTGACTTTTCTCGTTGGAGAATTTGAAAAGAATGTAACACTTAAAATAAACAATGACATAGTTGTTGAGAGTGAACAAAAGTTTATTTTGTCATTGATGGGTCAAAATGGAAGTACTATCATCCCTGCCTGCAAAGATCCAGCTGCAACTATTGTCAGTAATGATGGTGAGGTTTTCCTTCTTCTTGTCTCTCACATTGATTCCAAAATCTTCTAATTGGCCATTGGCCAGTACTTTCATTAATGTATTTGTTCTGATCGATCATTTTCCATGGCCAGTTTGCTTGCCAAAGTGAGCCTGCCGTTTATTCAATGAATTTTTATACATTTTACTTACTTGAAAGAGGAAAATGGGTTTTCATTTTTTTAAATGATGTAAAAAATGATGCTTAACCCACATTTTTTCATTGATTTACAGTGAGTGTATTTTGCCCAAACAATGCTGGGGTTCAGCCTGTTTTCGAAAACCAAAGTCCTGTATTGGTTACGTTCACTCGTGAAGGATCTACACAGTACACCCACACTATAAGGTAAGATTTCACCAATGGCCAACGTCGACTCAAATTCCATAACTTAACTTCGGGTTCCTTTATAGAATAAAGACTAATCCCGGTACAGCAAAGCCTGGTAGTGACTTTATTTCTATTGATAAAACCCTTACATTCGCACCTGGTCAGAAGCGCATTGAAGAGAACATCACATTTGTGGGGGATCTCATCATAGAACCAGACGAAAGCTTTCGCATTGATGTGACATCTTCAGATAACCGCGTGAACATCATGGGCCCTGACATCGATTTTACCATCAAGAATGATGACAGTAAGCTCACTTATTTCGTTTTTTAAATAGAATATACTTATAATATCTAGTAGTATAGAATTTGTGAGGGTTTTACATACTGGGGCAGCTGTTCTCTCTGGCTATATTGTCTACAACACTAGCAAAGGTAATAGCCGCGGTTTTATTAAAATTTAACATTTTTTTATGTTTAACTCCCCAACTTAAATAACCACTGTTAAGGTGATATTACACGGGTCGATTCGCAACAACGATCGATTTTTCGCGCACCACTTGGTCAAATTCATAATTTTGCGTTAAAGGTTTTTACAATTGATATCAAATATTTGCAACTTGTTCACTAAGCAAAAATATTGCTAAAAATAGTTGCATTTTGTATTTTCCATGACAAACTTTACTGGCCCCTGTTGACGACAACGAGTTTTCGCGCAACATTGTCAGTTGCGTGAAAAATTGTTGTTGCAAGTTGTCTCGTGTAACACCACCTTTAAGAGTGAGACAGCTATATTTAAATATTATATTCCTGTGAGATCGTAGCTAATGACTTTACAAAACTAGTATACGGGAATGACCTAAATCAAAAGATAACTGCTACGTTTTCAGAACTTGAATTCGTGAACTGAAACTGAATTTGCAATTTTGAGTAGTATCGCGCAGGAACCCAGTAAAGTGACCATAACCACAATCCATCGGCATCAAGCTTCGATTTCTGAGGTGGACTCAAAAATTTTTTGCTGAGTTCCCTGCCCAGCTAGGGACAAACAATTCAATTACCAATGAAAATGTTGTGGTATTTTCTTTAGTTTTCATTGGTTGCGCCAAAACCTCAATAACTGTACCAGAAGGCAACAAAAATGTGTCATTCACATTAAAGAGAGAAGGACGTTTAGATGTCGAATCTCCAATCTGGTAAGTCGTTTATTCAGCAATGTTTTCAGTAACCCTACAAATACTCTTCCGCTGCCCTTCACTCAACTATAGGTTTAAGGCTCTCTATTGCTGGTTTGCAAGCCGTCACAAAAGCCATCTTTAACTTCAGCAAAATAATTCTCATTAACATCTGTCGTTTGTTCATCAAACATGGTTACCACATCCTTTGTTGGTGGCAAGTGTGATGCACTGGTTATGAGCTCACTTTTCTCCGCTTTGACTAGGTTCGAGTTCCAGCTCCGGCGTTGGGGCATTTATGAGTTCATTTTGCCTCTTTCTTGCCACGAGGGTTTGTCTCTGGGTTCTCCGCTTCCTTCCTGAGTCCAATAGTCTGCTTCGTGGTCAGACATATATGTTGTATGGTGGCAGTAGTGCACCATTTACAGGACCTAAAAATTACACTTCACCACGTTAAGCTGCAGCCTAACAATTAAGTGGCAAGCCTGCAATGGCGATAATTAGTCCTCCCAAATTTATTGATTTTAATTACTTACTTAACTGTTCTGATTCTCAAGGAAATATATGAAATCTACAATATAACTTATACTAACTTTCCTTAACAAATTCTTGTCATTATAATTATTTATAAACAAAACTTTATCAAGTTTAGTTTAAAACTGGTATTTATTCCACAGGTACAGTACAGTGGATGGGACTGCATATGACAAGGGCAGACTACAAACCAGTCGGCAATCAATCAGTTACTTTCAAACCTGGTCAAGTATACATGACATTGAATGTTGAAATTGTTGACGATGATTATAACGAAGAAGACGAGACGTTTACTGTGGTTATTGGGTCCTACGTTCCGACTACTCTAACATCATCCCCTTGTTTCAAGATAACCATTAAGGATAATGATTTGGGTAAGTTGTGTTACGAAATCAAAATCGAAAAGATAAGTGGGTTTTTACCTCGACTCGTTTAAGGAGGCTGGACTGGTTTTGGAAATTCTCACCTACCACTGTAATTCTTGTCTCAGAGCTTTGTTGAGCTAGCTATTTCTCGGAGCAACTCTCTTTCTTTTAATAAATTCTTGTTGGATGTAAGTTTGATGACGTTTGGCGCTAATGCGGTCCACGCCCCGATGGCGTCACTAAAATTGCTTACTGTACTTATTCGAAATGAACTGTCATACACAACAGCTTGAGTCTGCAGTTGAAGCCAGAAAACGTTTAAACAAAATCTACGAGGGCGTTTTCGAGAAAATAACAGACGACGGAATATTTTGATGCGAAAATAATGTGATTATTGTTTGTCTTGCTTTGATCATCCCAAACAATCAAATAACAGTTAAAATCACTACATTTGTTAAATTCTCCTTATGCTTTCAACCTAAAACACTGTACGCTGCCAATCAAATCCGTCAAATCAGTGTATTTTCTGACGGTACAATTTGTGAGTTACTATAAATACAATTTCTGTGCGTAGGCCAGCATTTGAGGCCCTTGAAGCCTTCAATCCAATTTCTCAGTCGAGTAGCTTTAAAGCCACCGCTTTCATTAACAATTCAAATAACATTTGTATGTATACTATCTCACAAATACTTCCTCAAAAATTACAGAACGACTGAAGAGATTTGATGATAAGCTTGCAAGACGGTAGCTGTTAGTTGACACTATAAGTACAACTCCAAAACTTGTATATACTTCTGTTTTGGTGGATGGCAAAGCAAAACATGTACAAACAATACTAAAATCACATTAATGTCGCATCAAAATATTCAGCTGTTGTTATCTCGAAAACGCTCTCATTGATTTTCTTGAAAGGTTGTCTGGCTTTAGCTGTAGGTGCAAGCTGGTGTGTACGGTAGTTCGTTTCGAGAGGTCACGTCTACAATCGTTGACAAAATTAGTTGGCACGATAGAAATTTGAACAGGTTTTGGGCCTCCTGACCATTTCTATGAGGATAGCGGTCCCCTACACCCCCTTTACAAGGTTTTGGTGTTACGTTTAGGGTAAGCAGAAGGATGTGGTAAGCGAAGGTATAAATTAAAAGTTTCGTGTTTTCTACCGAAACATTGATTTAGGGATGCGGGGAGACCGGACTGAGAAACAAGAGACACCTAATAAATTACGCACGGATTAACAATACACTTAAAATATACGCACGGATTGTTATACTCATCTTGTAGATACCGAGAAAATGCGCAGTAAGAAAATTTAGTGACGGCATCGGGGCGGAGCCGGATTAGCGCCCGGCCTCTCTTTGTCAAACTAACATCCAACAAATTGATTAAAAGAGGAGTCACTCAAGGAAAGGGCTGGCTCAACAAAGCTCTGTGACAAGAATTACAACGGCTTAAATTTAGGAACGTGAGTAAGTTCTCTGTTTATGTGTGTCGCTGACTAGTCGTTTAAGTTCCACTGAGGCGGAAAATTGGTTCATTGGGATGTGGTGCATAAGATAATCAGCTGGACTTGCAAGTGCGTCGGCCTTATACTGAAAAATATTGGCTCATTTTTGGAATGATTTTCTAAGCAGAACACTGCTCAATGCAACGTTTATTGCCCACTAAGGCAAAAATACATACACACACACAAAAAACAAAAAAACCCAAGCTGACCGTGGTGATGCATGTGCAACCATGGAGAACGGACGTGAATCCATAAGCTCTGATATTATGAGCTCTTATGATGAAAACGATGTGGAAATTCGTAAGGAAAACCTTAAAGCGTTACCTAAATTTGATCAAAAACACTCCTTGTTTAAATGGTCAGGAAATTTTGACATGTTAAAAGAGTTCTGTACCAAAATTCTGGGTATTCAAGATGCAGTCTACTCAACACACAAGAGACGAACTCTGTTACAATCATTCTATACAACAACACATCTACTCTTCGTACTTGCAAATTAACTCATTGAACAATTGCTCTAATATTAGGTGGTCACTGAAATGCTTTTGTTCAACAAATTATGCACTGAAAGAAATTATCTTTTAAAGAAAAACAAATATGGTGTATATAGTATACAAGATTATTCTGTCATAAACATTTTAATAAACTGCTTTTGAATGAAATTGTTTTCCAGAACGTATGACGGAAAAACAGGCACAAGGTAAGATCGACCTTTTACTGAATCCAATGTGAAACACGGTTTTTTAATTGATGTACTTTGTAGAGACTTCAGTATTTTAATATTGACAACAGGAATTCTAACAAACAATTAAAATTTCGAATATAGATCTTATAGAGAAGAGGAAAAATATCTGGGTGTTCTTGGGTGTGGCGATTGCAATCTGCGCTGTTATCTTTATTGTAATGTTAATGTTTATCTACGTGATATGCAGGTAAGAAGTGAAACTGTTGACTTGTTTCAAAAAATATAACATAGAAGCTATATGCCATAATTGACCATGGGAATTCAGTGAATTAGATGCCTAATAATGTATTTTTCCACTGAGAGATAGAAGGATGGCATAATAGTAGTGAAACAAGCTCGATCTATATGATTACTAGCGTGTAAATTCCATGAGTTACACACCTCCCTGATAAGAGTTTGAGGTAATATGCCATGTGCTATTTCAAGCTTCTATGATCTATAATATTCGAGACTGATGTAATTCAATCAAATATTTTTCAAGTAGACGTATATAGCTATTTCAAAAAAGGTTGACTGGGCGAACGACGAATGGAGGCTCGGCGATTGGTGATTGCATGACCAAAAGAAACTGTGGTCACGCTATTAGACCACTATCCGGCGCAGAGGTATGAATCGCCCATCGACCACTTTGTCCAATAAGGTCTTTACTGCATGGTACCAGCATTGCTTGGGTATTTAGTTAATGAAAATGAAGCATTTCTTGTTACCTCAAATTTCCTTTCGGTCGTGCAATCACCAATCTCCGATTGCCATTCGCCCCGTCAACCTTTTTTGAAATAGCTATATCTACTAAACCATTTCAGTTCATGAATTACATTTAGGGACCTAATCGTTGTTTAATTTGTGAGTGAACGGTGATTTCAGGTCATTTTAATGTGCTGGAATTTGGAATTAATGCCGTATTCACCTAATGAGGGGGGCAGCCAATTTCATTTGTCGTGATTCGTGTGTTCTCAGAATAAAGCACAAGAGCTTGCGATGGTGTTTCATATCTAAACTGCCATAGACAAGGCGCAAAACTGAAAAAGTCGATCGCAAAAAGTGCAGAAGGCATTTTGGGGTAGAGGCAGATAACATAACTATTCTAAACTAATTTTTCATGCTTGAATGCGAATATGACTGTTACCAAGACGTTTTCTGAAATCTTATACGTGTAAATGACGTGTTTTGTGAATTGCTACAGTCATTTCATACTAACGGCTTTTTCATGTAATTCCAAAAGTTCCCAAACTTAAAAACAATTACCATAGCTGGAAAGAGCATATCAAAATCAGTAAAACTGGGAAGTTGAAGGATATAAGTTGAAAAATCAAGGAGATACGAATTTTCAAAAATCGAAATTTGTTTGTATCTCTTGCATAACTGTAAAATGCGAAAATGCACCTTGTCTACCACGGTCGCTTTTGAAATTTCTTTTAATTTGTTATTGAAATGTAATCTCTAATAACAAACACAAAAGTGAAATCTAGCAAAACAAAAGAAAAGGATTGGGGAAGTCTATGTAAGAAATGTCATATATACGCAATGATATTTCAAGTAATTTGTCAAAATTTTCTATTTAGCTATTACAATCTAAAAACCACTCCAGTGACTCCTTTCAAAATGTTTGTCCTACTAATTAATTACTTGTTGCAGAAAACCTGGAGGAAAGTAGACAACCCTGAGGAAAGTCACAAGCTGTACGCCTGCAGTGGGTACAGAGAATACATTAACAGCCACGGTTGCACAAGTAAAAAGCAACGAAGAACAGAGTGTACATGTTATTGACTTTTCTTAATTTCTTGAGTAGTATCAACCGGTTTCAAAGTGCTGGAGAGATTTATCTTAACTTGTGTAAACCGTAAATTGCAATGAAGCTGGATTTTTTTATTCTGACTGCCAAATATTATGCTTTCTTGTTGCTTATAAACATTAAACCTCGCAGTTAGGTTGTCAAAGCCTGCGTGTGAGTTGTAGAGACAAGTAACATCTTGATCTGTAAACGGGTTCGTACATAAAAAGGTTCTAGGGACATATGTTGAAAATGTTATTGTCATGCAAAATGTCCACCCTGGAAGAAGTGCCTGGTTCCTCTTATTCCTTTTGTTTGATTAGAGGCTTTTAAGCATGGAGTGCGAAAAGCACAGTGCCTCTAGAACATATATTTTTTACTATTTACGAGGGATGGGGGGCTGGGGGGGGGGGGGGGGTTTGGGGTTGGGGGAAGGCGGCTGTAATACGTGCTATATTTCTATTTTTATATATATTTATGTATTTATATAATACATATTTTAAGTATTTTTAGGTTTTTCATTTTGTGATTATTTATTTATGTTTTATTATTTACATTTTTTTATTTTGAGGACCCTTCTGTAAACCATATATATGATGTTGGTATCCTCAATAAAGATTATTATTATTATTATTATTATTATTATTATTATTATTATTATTATTATTAATATCTTTGTGTGTTAATCCGCTTTTTGTCATTTGCTCATTTCTATATTATACTATCACAATTTTAATTTGATTATGCTCTATATCATTATTGTTGTATTAATATAATCTCAAATGTAATTCATGATCACTAGCCTTCCTAGATTACCTTTGCTATTTGGAGAATATGTGAATTTATATTTAACTCTAAAAGTGAAAAGCAACGAAGAAGAGATGTACATGTTATTGACTTTTTTTGATTTCTTGACTAGTTTCCACCGGTTTCAAAATGCTGGAACAATTTGTCTTCGCTAGTTTTCACTAGCGACATAAGCATAAGCAACATACGCAGACTCAGTAAGGCAATGCTCATAAGCAGTGCTTGTCGTTTTTCACACCTATGTGATGAATACAATACTGAGTCTGCGTATGTTGCATATACTTATGCTCATGTTACTAGTGAAAACCAGGCTCAAAATTGCAATGAAGCTGGATTCATAATGACCGGAATATAAGTAATGTTTAAAGGCCGACAATGAGGACTTGACGGTATTTCAAAGTCCGCGCAATTAGTTCCAGTCCGAGGCGCAGCAGAGAACGCATTGCAAGGACTTTGAAATACAGTCAAGTCCGAATTGGAGGCCTTTGAACGACTTCTCAAACTCATTAATTATTTGGGAGGAATCTTTGGTCAGATATGAATCTTTATCCCGCACAAGGAGGTTAAGCGAATATTTTCTACAAAAATCCCTATTTTGAGCCTAAAATATGGCCTACATTAATCTCAAATTGATCGGGTAGAAAGATTGAGAAAGCTTTAATATATGGTTGGAAAGAAGAACAAGCTTCATCAGAGTACAAATAGTCAGTTATTCTACTCTGAGGGAAGGGACGCTGAAGTCGCTGGTAAGTTGATAAGTATATTGACTGAGATTAATTTACTCTACAAAAAGCCAACTTTTAAAGTCCTTATGACACATAATTTTTTATTTTCAAACTTAGTTATTTTTAGAGAGCATAGTGAAGATCTTTTTACCCGGGTTTTCCTTACCTCGTATTTTCTGAGATATGAAGGTTTCAAATGTCTGAAATGTCAAAATGCAAATTTGATGACGTAAGAGGAGGCAACACTGCAAACTTCTCATGGGTTTTATAAAAAGAGGACTTCAATTCGAGAGCCAAATTTTTTACTAAACAACAGGCTTTGCCAATGGAAATGAGTTACAAATGGAAAAATACAAGTAATTTAAATTCTCTTGTTTTTGTATAATAAATGATTACTCCTCTTACGTCATCACATTTGCATTTTGAAATTTGAAACCTTTATATCTCAGAAAATATGGAGTGAGGAAAAACAAGATTAAAAGATCTTTACTATGCTTTCTTTCAAGAACTGAGTTTGAAAATAAAATATTATCCGTCATAGGGACTTTAAACCTTCAGGGAGAAGGTCATAAAGGATCCTCTTAGGATGGCCATGTTTTGATTTCACTATGTCAGGAATATGATTGTTCTTTCAGGTAAATCAGCTCGGGTATAAGTACATGTAGCCTGCACATTGAGTTGTGCTCTCTTGGTTGTGATTAATGTTTTTAAAAGAAAAGATCTTAAAATATATACTTTTATATCTTCTTAGTTAAATTGGAGAATCTTGGATTGCGACTTTAAAAGCGAAGAGCTAGGCCAAAAAAGCTCAAGCATGGGACTGAACCAGTGATCAACGTCTATTTCTTGGAGGTGCTTCATACCGTACTAGAGCTCTATTCGTACGTCAACTTGTCCTGTGGCTACATTGATTGCGAACAGTTGAGTGTAAAGGACACTATTAGACACAGTCATTTAAGAAATAGATTCAAGGTAGTAGTCTATTATTTTAATAAAACACATTTCATTGCTATGAATTTGTTTATAAATTTGTTTATTCTATTCATTATGTATTTGGATGCAGTTATAGGGGCTTTGAATGGGTAAATATTAACTAGAGGCTTTTGCAAAAAAATGCTTGAAAATCTACCGTATTTGGAGGGGATGTTGGGAGGAATACGTTGAGCATTCAAGAATATTTGTATAATACCAATGATATTCAGAGGGTAGTTCGATAAGTAGACGTCAGGGATTTCTAGTATTCAGGAATATTCGTAACATACGACTGAAATTCGGGGGGTGGTTCGCTAAGAAGACGTCAGGGATGTCTAGTATTCAGGAATATTCCGGTAACATACGACTGAAATTCGGAGGGTGGTTCGCTAAGAAGACGTCAGGGATGTCTAGTATACAGGAATATTCGTAACATACGACTGAAATTCGGAGGGTGGTTCGCTAAGAAGACGGTCAGGGATGTCTAGTATACAGGAATATTCGTAACATACGACTGAAATTCGGAGGGTGGTTCGCTAAGAAGACGTCAGGGATGTCTAGTATTCAAGAATATTCGGCGTAACATACGACTGATATTCGTACGGTAGTTCGTTAGGAAGAATTTGATAATGTCTAATATTCGATCAAGAATATTCAAAGCATCAACGAAACGAATTCAATAGAATACAAGAGTATGCGTATTTTGTACATCAGGTCAGTTTAAAGTATACGGGACGAAAATGGAAAAACTGGCTGGATTCGTACCGAGTGATTCTAGCATGACGTTGCGTCACTCGGACTTGAATACCATGGAATTTTTCTGAATATTTAAAGTATGCATGTCCATATTCAAGCATATTCTTCTCGAATATTTGCCTTTTTGTACAGTGATTCCGACAACCTCTGCATCAGCTGAGCCATCTCACTGCTTCAGCCTTTGTCTTCAACTAAATTTAGTACGTTTTCCCAAAATGCAACGCGCGACGCCATCTTTTCTGGAATCGAGGATTGAATCTTCTCCATATAGTTATGTACTTATATCTTTTTATATTTCGTTACTTCGACTAATAATAAGAATCAAGAAATAACTGTTTTATGATCAGCCTTTGAATGGTAACTCCCAGAGTCCCTCAATAATCACACCATCTGTGTTACGTCAAAAGTGTTGAATAATATATAACTTGAGTATTTGGTTGCGTAGTACACTACTTCGCAGTAACGTTTAAACCAAGGTAAGATATTAAGATTGTATTCATGTCTGTGTTCTGAATAATGCTAATTATATAATGTTCTTAAATACGCATACAAGCTCAATGTGCATGCAAAAATAAATGCGACCAGGTGGGACGTTTTTTTGTGATGCCAACATGCGGCAAACAACAAGTTATAAATTGGTGTAGTTGTATTCGACTCATTTCAAACGTTTAATATCCTACCAATTTTAAATATCCCCTACCAGACCACACTGGAAGCAAGCCATAACTTTGAATGTGTTGAATGCAATCGAATTATAGAAATATATGACAAGGAAGATTGTAAGTTCGTGATTTTACAGAAAGTTATTCGGTTTGAGTATTGCTTATGTAATTTATATAATGCTATAAAAAGGCTGTGATATCGGTGAATTTTGCTGCAAAGCAACCTTGTTAATTATGAACTAGTTATTCGTTACTAGGAATTTTCGTTGTAGTTAGTTTGCTTACGTTGAGATATTTGACTCGTTGTCTTAAGAGCTTGAGATATCCTATTGCCTAGTGGTATATTTCTTGAAATATTTTTCACAAGAATACACCAAGAAATATCTAAAGTGTTGAGAGTCTAAAGAACAAAGCTACCGTCAAGCTGGCGCGGACCATTGAAAAAATGATGGAGCGCGGAGGAAACAAAAGCATTTCTTTCAAAACATATTCCCACTAGGAAGCAAAAAAAATTAAATCAAAAAAAGAAAAAAAGAAAGGAAAAAAATTGACAACAAATTTCAGTGATACAGCTAGCGATCTCCGCCGCGAGCAAATTTTGTTTATTTTTTTAAAATCGTTCGACAATAAGTGTCTTGGAGCTGTCTTGTCTCCCCAGTGAGTTCACAGTGCAAACATAACAAAAGATGGAATGACTTTGGGGTGACCTAGCAACAGTGAGTCTCAGCTAGTCTCCCTTAAAACCTCACAAAAATATTTTCTTTATAGTCTAGCCAATGAAAGTCTTTATCGAGGACATTACTGAAGTGGATTTATTTGGGCGCTAGACGTTTTTCTGGTTGCACCACGAGCAATTAATTACGCAACTTATAATACACTATACAAAATTACTCGATTCTGATTGGACGAGAGGAGTACAATTATATCGTTAATTGTACTCTGTAGAGTACCTATTAAGTCGCTATGGCAACGATAGTGTATTATAAATAAAAAATCGCACGATCTTCTCGTACAATTCAGAATTAATAGTTACTCGTAATGTTTTGAAAACTCTCAAATAGGACTCGCCTAAAGGATCGTCCTATTTTGAGAACTTTCAAAACATTACTCGTACCTATTAATTCCGAATTGTACTCAAGATCGTGCGATTTCCTATACTAATTACGCAATTACTTTATAAAGTTTTCACCTGTCCGCATGCGCACTGGAGATTTCAGATGCTCGACACTTTATAGTTCGGCTGTATCATAATGAACAGCTTCAATATGCTTATATTTAATTTGGTATTAAGACTTTCACTTACAATGTTTTGACCCATCATTTTGCTTAGCTTAGGCCGACTGATAATTTCAGAAATTTATAGCATATTTTGTTGAATTAATTTCAATGAAAAATTATATTTCCTGCTCTCTCGATAGAAATACGAACATTTAAGACCCAAAGAAACGGGGGCATTCCAAAACTGCATTTTCTCAAAAAATCGTAAAATCGAACACGTCGACAAAAATAGAATTTGAGTGTCAATCCAAAACGAAAATTTGAATAACTGCACAAGAGGCTACAATCGGCGCCTTTTTGACTGACCTATCTTACTAAATTTGTCCTCACTGGCAACTATACGTTTGTTAAATTCAGTCATTCCCCTCTCCCCTTATTCAATGTTGAGGTGAGAAAAGTCTCCCACCCTGCAATCTGACCAGTGGACAACATTACTTAGAGGGCGAGGGGGGAAAAGTCATAATTTATAAATGTAGAATTTTGACCATTTTTTGGGAAGTGTGTCAATTGAATCGGCGCCGATTGTAGTTTTTGGCACTTTTTGCCATTATTGCTCGATATTGAAAGAAATATCCTCTTATTAAATAAATGTCAACAACTGAATATCTTTTGATTAAACTTTTTTGTACGTGGTACAAACTGACCAATCAGAAAATCAGAATTTGTACAGTGTATGAAAATTGAATAATGATTTTGAATAAAAATACAGGACAACTACTTTGTACAAGTCCAAAGACTGTTTTAAACAGGCATTGTAGCTTAGTAGATCAATTCTTAACTGACGTCGACAAAAATAGAATTTGAGCTAGTGTTAATCCAAAACGAAAATTTGAATAACTGCACAAGAGGCTACAATCGGCGCCTTTTTGACTGACACATTTGTGGTAGAAAATGACCTATCGTCCCCCTCCCCTTATTCAATGTTGAGGTGAGAAAAGTCTCCCACCCTGGAATCTGACCAGTGGACAACATTGCTTAGGGGGCGAGGGGGTAAAAGTCATAATTTATAAATGTAGAATTTTGACCATTTTTTGGGAAGTGTGTCAATTGAATCGGCGCCGATTGTAGTTTTTGGCACTTTTTGCCATTGTTGCTCGATATTGAAAGAAATATCCTCTTATTAAATAAATGTCAACAAATGAAAATCTTTTGATTAAACTTTTTTGTACGTGGTACAAACTGACCAATCAGAAAATCAGAATTTGTACAGTGTATGGAAATTGAATAATAATTTTGAATAAAAATACAGGACAACTACTTTGTACAAGTCCAAAGACTGTTTTAAACAGGCATTGTAGCTTAGTAGATCAATTCTTAACTGACAAAAATAGAATTTGGGTGTTAATCCAAAACGAAAATTTGAATAACTTGCACAAGAGGCTAGTTTTTGGCACTTATTGCCATTATTGCTCGATATTGAAAGAAATATCCTCTTATTAAATAAATGTCAACAAATGAATATTTTTTATTAAACTTTTTTTTGCGTTCACCTGTTTAATAATTTTGGCGTAAACACAGATTCATATAAATGCACAATGATATAGAAAATACCCAATAATATTTCAAAATTGCAGTTTCAGTAAAATTTTGTGTTTGAGATATCGCGTCAAATTCAACTATCTATGTACCGAATCTAATGGAATTCCTTTTCCTCAGATATAAATTAAAAGCCAAAAATGGCCACAAGTTTTGTCGAACCGAAGCTAGTGTAGTTTACTTCCAATATTTCGAAAGGAAGAGAGAAACATATATTATGGCGAGTATCTGATATACATATCAAGTTTCAACTCAATTATTTTCCCTTTCAAACCAATAGCAATCGGATTCCTTTTAGCGGAATATCTACTTTCCGTGCATGACGTCAAATGCAAAGTGTCAACTTCAATTGTTGTCAAAATCCAGGTGGTCGCGACAGTCCTAGAGCCGAGATCGAAGGTAAAGCTTTTTCCTTCGAGTTTCAGGCTAAAGACCTTGTGTCATCAAAACTAGAACTGAATCAAAGAACCCATCCTTCTCTTTAATATGTAAAAGTTCCGACTTGATCAGACTTGATGGTAGGTTTACTATTAATGAGACTACAGTACTTGTTTCTCACGGTTTAGTGGAATTGCTGGTACAGAAAAAAACTAGGACGCCCGACCTAAGAAAGTCATTGTAAGTACTGTCTTTTTAGCTGATTAATAATTTAAAATTAGCTGCATTTTTTAAGTTAAAAACAGACAAACAAAAGCAATAGATTAGCAATTTGCATCTAAATACTTGTTCGTGTCCGTGAAGAAAATTGGAAAGTTTGAAAAAAATAGAATTAATGGTAGAATTAAGAGTATATCATGATGTATTTGTATAGGAAATCGCACGATCTTGACTAAGTACAATTCGGAATTAATAGGTACAAGTAATGTTTTGAAAGTTCTCAAAATAGGACGAGCCTTTAGGCGAGTCCTACTTGAGAGTTTTCAAAACATTACGAATAACTATTAATTCTGAATTGTACAAGAAATTCGTGCGATTTTTTATTTATAATACACTATACAAAATTTCTTCGAGGAAAGACAAATGTCTGACATATAGCATGTTTTCATTTTAAAAGTGCAGACTTAAACGAGTAGACAATATTTCAAAGAGGGAAAAAAGAACGATTCATTCGCATAGATCTGCTTGCTGTTTTTTTGCCAATTCTGTATTTTCAAGAGAAATTCAAGCATGGTTTCATAAAAGACGGAGGGCTCGGCGATTCAAATGAGATGTTTCATCAAACTGTAAGTTAAACACTGTATTTTATGATTCTCTGTGAAAATTAACAGCATATTTTCGTCTCACTGATCTTGAGTTTTTACGGAAATTTTGATTCCTGAGCCAATATTTTTAGAACTTTTTGATCCCTGATCCTTGGTGCAAAAAACTGAGCTGATCCCTGATCCTGACCCAATGTCCCTGATCCTCGATCCCACCCATTTGATTCTTGAGCCCTGGCCTCTGATCCCTGATCCTGGCCATAATTTGGGGCTTGATCCCTGATCCCATATACCATGTTACGAGCCTGTTCTAGGATGGAGAAAATAGATTGAAAACGGATACTATAGCAGAGTTTATTTGCATCTTATAGTAGGGTTCTCAAATTCTGGTTATCCATCTAAACTTTTTAAATATGTTTCCTCTTCGCCCTCCTCGATCAGTGTTTTTGTACGAAAGCCTAGAAGTTCAGACTTCCGAGTTAATGATTTCCGAGTTAATAATTTCCGAGTTAATAATTTCCGAGTTAATAATTCCTGAGTTAATACTGAATTTCCGAGTTAACAATTTCCGAGTTAATAATTTCAGAGTTAATAATTTCAGAGTTAATAATTTCAGAGTTAATAATTTCAGATTTAAATGTCCAAGTTGTTACTTCCACGTAAATAGATTTTTATTTTCTAAGCTTTCAGGCCCCTGGCCCATCTTCAGGGAAAGAATGGAATTTTACAATTTCAGTTGTACAATTAGATCACGTGGAATACAAACAGAACAGACGTAATGATAAGCGCGCGAATAAGATGTTCTTAAAATGAAGTCTATTTATTCATAACAGTGGTGTAGACAAGGCGCAAAATTGAAAAAGTCGATCGCAAAAAAGTGCAGAAGGCATTTTGGGGTAGAGGCTGGTAACATAACTATTCTAAACTAATTTTTCATGCTGAATCCGAATATGGCTGTTACCAAGACGTATTCTTCAATCTTATACGTGTAAATGACGTATTTTGTGAATTGCTACAGTCATTTCATGCTAACGGCTTTTTCATGTAATTCCAAAAGTTCCCAAACTTAAAAACAATTACCATGGATGGAATGAGCATATCAATATCAGTAAAACTGTGAAGTTTGAAGGATATCAGTTGAAAAATCAAGGAGATACGAATTTTCAAAAAACGAAATTTTGTATAAAAACACTTACAGTTATGCAAGAGATACAAACAAATTTCGATTTTTGAAAATTCGTATCTCCTTGATTTTTCAACTGATATCCTTCAAACTTCACAATTTTACTGATTTTGATGTGCTCTTTCCAGCCATAGTAATTGTTTTTAAGTTTGGGAACTTTTGGAGTTACATGAAAAAGCCGTTAGTATGAAATGACTGTAGCAATTCACAAAACACGTCATTTACACGTATAAGATTGCAGAATACGTCTTAGTAACTGTCATATTCGGATTCAGCATGGAAAATCGGTTTAGAATAGTTATGTTACCAGCCTCTACCCCAAAATGCCTCCAGGTCTCTGATTTCTCGAAAATGCGCCTTGTCTAGTGTAATTGTGTGGAATTTTCCAGAGTCTCTATAAATGAAGCATGCTTGTTTTTTGCGATTTGCCATGCTTCTGTCCATATCATCTTCCGTTCTTATCCATGGCCATTTGTATGATGGCGTCATATACTACAACTACCAGAATGCTTTGTCCACTTTCTTTTGTAAATTAATTAGTGCCAATTGTTCGACTATTCTCAAAAGGGAATAAAAATCTGAATAAGAAAGAAAATTCGTAGAGCATTCTGGTAGTTGTAGTAAAATGACGCCACCGTGCAAATGGCCTATTGTCCAATGAAATGTCGTGGCCTTCCTTTCTTTCAAAGTGATCTTGGCAAACGAGTCGTCATGGATAAGAAGAAGATGGACAGAAGCATGGCAAATCGCAAAAAAAACAAGCATGCTTTATTAATAGAGACTCTGGAAAATTCCACACAATTACACCACTGTTATGAATAAATAAACTTGGACATTACAGTCTGAAATTATTAAGTCTGAAATTATTAAGTCTGAAATTATTAACTCTGAAATTATTAACTCTGAAATTATTAACTCTGAAATTATTAACTCTGAAATTATTAACTCTGAAATTATTAACTCTGAAATTATTAACTCTGAAATTATTAGTATAGGTAATCGAATGGGGCCGAGTAAAATTAAGGATTAATTCACGAGTGTTTTCAAAGTTTTCGTAATTGCCCGAGTCGCGAAGCGACGATTAACTCTATAAAAATTTCTTAGAAGATGGGCCAGGGGCCCGAAAGCTTGAAAAATACAAATCCATTTACGTGGAAGTAACTGAACTTGGACATTAAAGTCTGAAATTATTACTGAGTCTGAAATTATTAAGTCTGAAATTATTAAGTCTGAAATTATTAAGTCTGAAATTATTAAGTCTGGAATTATTAAGTCTGGAATTATTAAGTCTGAAATTATTAAGTCTGGAATTATTAAGTCTGAAATTATTACGTCTGAAGTTATTAAGTCTGAAATTATTAAGTCTGAAATTATTAACTCGGAAATTATTAACTCGGAAATTATTAAGTCTGAAATTGCGGAGAAAAGCGGAGCTACACCTTTTGGTATTTCGAATTTATTTATTGAAGTATCTAGAGTCCATACGTATAATACAAGGTCTACAATTATAAGTAATAGCATGGCTATGAGGTTGATTAGTGATTAAATGTACCCGAAGCCGAGGGAGGTTTAGTGGAAGTCCCGAGGCCGTAGGCCGAGGGACTTTTACTAAACCTCCCGAGGCTGAGGGTACATTTAATCACTAATCAACCGAAATAGCCATGCTATTACTTTGTAATAGTATGGTTGCCGAGGAAGTATATAGGAAAACTAGAACGATTTGGACCAAATAACAAGTTACAAATGAATAAATTAAAAGTGCTGTTATTACTCTAGGGAACTCTATTTAGACACTATCACTCAACCAGAACAGTACAAAACTAAGTGCAAGAAAGACCTAACACAAAGGAAACAATGCCTCGTTACAACTCACTTGTCTAAAACAGTTATTTATATTCACCAAATAATATTGAAAATAAAAAAGCGTTGTGTGATAACATTGTCGTGCCACGCATGCGCAAGATTATTCCAGTCCATCCCAAATGTGACAAGCATGCTGAATAGTATTGTAATCCATCCCACATGGTTTAGACTACACTGAAAGGTTACTTGAAGCTAATTTGCATAATTCAAGTACTGCTAGCTGCGGATGTGTCCTCAGGAAATTTCTCAGGGACGTATCCATAGTTGGACTCTTGCATAAACATGAGGTATGATTGGTTACTAATCGTACCTCATGTTTTATGCATTAGGTACGATTAGTTACTAATCGTACCTAATGCTTATGCATGAGGTACGATTAGTAACTAATCGTACCTAATGCTTATGCATGAGGTTCGATTAGTAGCAGTGAGGGGGCATTTAGCCATTAAATGCTCCTCTCGGAACAATAGAATCCGAGGCAACCATGCTATTACATCAGTAATAGCATGGTTGCCTCGGATTCTATTGTTCCGAGAGGAGCATTTAATGGCTAAATGCCCCCACTGCTACTAATCGAACCTCATGCATAAGCATTAGGTACGATTAGTAACTAATCGTACCTAATGCATAAGCATTAGGTACGATTAGTAACTAATCGTACCTAATGCATAAAACATGAGGTACGATTAGTAACCAACCATACCTCATGTTTATGCAAGAGTCCAACTATGGATACGTCCCTGAGAAATTTCCTGAGGACACATCCGCAGCTAGCAGTACTTTAATTATGCAAATTAGCTTCAAGTTACCTTTCAGTGTAGTCTAAACCATGTGGGATGGATTACAATACTATTCAGCATGCTTGTCACATTTGGGATGGACTGGAATAATCTTGCGCATGCGTGGCACGACAATGTTATCACACAACGCTTTTTTATTTTCAATATTATTTGGTGAATATAAATAACTGTTTTAGACAAGTGAGTTGTAACGAGGCATTGTTTCCTTTGTGTTAGGTCTTTCTTGCACTTAGTTTTGTACTGTTCTGGTTGAGCGATAGTGTCTAAATAGAGTTCCCTAGAGTAATAACAGCACTTTTAATTTATTCATTTGTAACTTGTTATTTGGTCCAAATCGTTCTAGTTTTCCTATATACTTCCTCGGCAACCATACTATTACAAAGTAATAGCATGGCTATTTCGGTTGATTAGTGATTAAATGTACCCTCAGCCTCGGGAGGTTTAGTAAAAGTCCCTCGGCCTACGGCCTCGGGACTTCCACTAAACCTCCCTCGGCTTCGGGTACATTTAATCACTAATCAACCTCATAGCCATGCTATTACTTATAAGTAATTTTTATGTTAATAAATCCGAGTTATGTACACAAAGCCGTTCCTTTTCAAGTTTCGGTGCCCGTTTGTGGAATATTATTCCTCTTAATTTGCGAAATTTGACGAAAAAGGCGTTTAATTCTAAACTTTGTAGCTTACTGCTTCGAATTCTCTCAGTTGAAGACAGATATATTGATATCCCTACAATTTGAGACAGGATAAAAGCCACTCCATAAATTTGACCATTTCTTTCTTTTTTTACTTAACATTTCCCCCCTCTTTTTGCTCTGCTTTTTTTTCAGTTACAGTATTGAAATAAGCATTTTGAAATAAGCAAATTTGATGTGTATGTATAAGTAGACTGTCTAGCCCAAGGTATGAGCTAATCTGACCATTAAAAATTGTAAATAAAGTACTTTTTGTTAAAAAAATACAGTTTTGTAAAAATGATGTCTGGAATTGTAGAACACATGTCATCTTGTACAGCCGTACCTAGGGTTATGATATTTTGACATAATTGATTGTATTGTCCAATATTTAATGTTATATTCATGTTTGCTTTAATTTGTTTATGTGTGTGTGTGTTTGTGTGTTTGAATTGTAATGAATTAGCTTGTAACAAATTTTAAAAATATAACATAACTCCCGCCTCGACTAGTTCTAACTATTTGCGGAAGTTATAGTTTGTAAGTTATATTAAATGTTACTAAATAACGTTGAAGTTGAAGTTGAAGTTGAAGTTGAAGTTGAAGTTGTTAATTTACATAATTGTAGATTTTAAAATTACCAGCTGCTTGCTCGCGTATTTATTCTCATATATTATTTATATATGTTTATGAAAGTATATAACACGCGCTCTGATTCGCCAAAAATATTCACATATTCATGTGAATTAACTCTAAAGTTACTCGGAATAAACAACCACAACTAAATTGCATAGAGAAAACTTATTGGGGTTTTTCACGATTTTGAAAAGTACTATTTTATCTTCACAAGGAGTTCAGAATCAAATTGGGAGAGGAACAACAGGTGTAAACTGTTTTGTTGCTGTCATTTACAACCAACATCGACAGGGGTGGGGTTAACTACTAGTGGATGTCATCAACAACGAACATTGGGAGAGGTAAGACAGGGACTAACTACTTTGTGGAGATCATTTAAAACCATCATGGGAGGGAAGGGGTTAAATGCTCACTGAAACGATGGAAATTTATTTCGCCCTAAGGTAAATAACCACTGTATATTTTTAAAAGTGTCCAAGTCTTCTAGCGCTTGCGCACTAGCACTTACTCACTACCTCTACATTAAATATTTTGCAAATAATCATTCAACTCACATGTTGATTTTTGCTGAGGGAGGAAAAACCGGAGAACCCGGAGAAAAAAACCCTCGTGGCATGGTAGAGAACAACACATCTAACAACCTCAATTCACATATGATCCAGGCGCTCGAGCTGGGACTCGAACGTGAAAGGCCATTGCTCTAACCGCTCGGCCAACCATGCCTCCCAAAATTAGTTTTACATATGATATAGGACTGTGTGATGTTTCTTTGCTTCCAGAATGACACTCAAGTCACTTCAAGTATTTTTGGCGGCCTTGATTCAGATCCTAGTGTGTTCCATGTCGTTTGCTCAACAATGCAAAGCACCCAAACATTCTGAGTATGGCTATGCTCTACTGTCATCTGCATACTTGGTGCTGAGTAATGAAGATCTTGGTTCTTGCTACTTGAAATGCGTTAAAGACCAAAATTGTAGTAGCATCAATTATGAGTTGACCAGCGGGAAGTGTGAACACAATTATGGAAACAAAATAGTCTTTCCATCACAATTGGTGAAGAAAGAACAGTCCGTTTATGCAGAGACACGAGATCCAAGTATGTAGTTCTGTCATTGCATTTTCGCAGCAATTCCCCCTCTTCTTATTTTGAAGTAAAAAGTCTTGGACTGGAGTCTCTTTAGTATTACAGTGACACAATACGTAGCCATGCATGACTAACTGATTTTTCACGATATTTCAGGACCTTTCCATTCCTGTAGATTACTTCAGATGTTACTGAAAGATAAAGGAAAAGATCCAATCGATGGGATCTATCGCATCTTTCCTCAAGGCCTATCCAAACCCCTTGTCATGGCTTATTGTGATATGTCACGTGATGGAGGTGGATGGACGCTATTGGTTACTAGCCGAACCAATACCTGGACTAAAGACAATGTACTGCTAAGAAATGCCGAATCACCCAGCGTGACCAATGACTACTCGATACTTAAATACGCTGATGACATCAAAAACCATGGGACTGGGGATAAGTTTGAGTATCGACTTGAAGCCAGTGCACGAGGTATGTGAAATTATATATAGCTGTTTTAGATGTTAAAAACCCTGTTTTGAAACAAGGTTTCTTTTATACTATAAGATTTCGTCCAATCGTAGACGTTCAAAACAATTAATCCAAGAGACACTTTCAATTTGCCATGTTCCTTACATAGAAATTTTGATATTTTGAAACTCAGGAAAGCTTTCAAGAGATACAGCTAGCGTCCTGTATAGATTCTGTCTGCCCAAGCCGTTCTTGAAATCAAATAATGTTCATGTTTTTATTTTATCAACAGGACGCTGGGGAGGAATATGGGAAGCTGATCGATCCTACACATTCACAGCAACAACAAATCATCAAACTAATGTTAACCTGGTAAAAAGGTTTGACAACTGGAACTATAATGACAAAGGGATCGAGAGACGAATGCCTTGGATCGCAGGAGAGAAACTTACAACATCTAGGAGCCGAACATTAGCCTGGTGGGGAACTATCACAGGTACAGTATAGTAGAAGCTCTTTATAATAACTTTATAATAATTTCTTTTTTGCTTATTTATGGCATGCAAGACCATAGGGTCACCGCGCGGAAAGTTTCCTCGCTGGTATTCTTCTTCTAGCACTATATCTTTTATTCATACTTGAAACCTCTGTACAACTGCCGCTTTTCCATACCGGCTACCTTTTTTAGCTACCTTTTGGGGTCCCTCGTTGTGCAGAGGTCCGGCAGTGAAGTGTGTTTAACAGTAGTATTTTGGTGAATCGATTTTGACAAAACTTCCAATTTGATTTTTGAAAATTGGTCAATTTACATTTTGTCTGATCAAAATGATTTTCACACAAGATATTAAGGAGGGATTGAAGATTTGATTGATGCCAATTTTTTCCATGACGCGTTGCTATGGCAACGAAAAACAAAGATCATTGAATTCAGTTTTCCTAAAGTATATCTCCCGTTTTCGACGAGCTCTAGAAAAATGGCTATATAGGTGTTAAACTTCACTTTCTTGCACAGTTAACCAACTCAAATTCAGAAAGTTTTAATATCAGAGGGATTTTGAATATATCCCGAAAAACTATTAAATTTGGTGACTCGAAATTAAAGCTTAAGAACGAGAAAAATATTCCAACTTTCCGCAAAATAACTTTTAATTGATGTCAAAAGTTGCCAAAAGTCTTTGTTTATTTGTCCTGTGAGCGGCTTTGATGTAAGTTGTTCCTTTGAAGAGATAGATTTTTCTCGTCAACTGTGCTTTTGTTTTAATGGTCGACTATTAAAGCGGTAAACTGGTAAACACCTTAATAGAAGTCAGTTTCAAATATTTGCTGGCTCATAGGATATATATTCTATCGATTCTCTGGTGCCATTGAATAAACTCCTGATACAATGATTTGTACTAGCTCAATATTCAGGTGTCTACGCCATTCGGAATGTACTAAGTTTGACTAATATATTATACCCTGTAATACTAGATTATATCGGTGTTATAAATTAAGTCAATATCAATACTAGACGCACACGTGCGTTCACTCGTGCCCTGGGAGCCCCTTTTAAGAGAGGCTCCAATGCCCGGGGGGAAGGGGGGGGGGGGGTACTCCCCTATATTTGCTATACGGGTATGTGCCGCGCTATAGGGCTATGGTTTTTAGGCTTTTAGGCCTGGGGTAGGGTATCCTTTTTTGACATTTTGTCTGGGATAGGGTATGGTTTTTGTCTGGGATAGGGTTACAATTTGGTCGTTTTTGTCTGGGATAGGGGTAGGTTTTGGTCGGTTTTAGTCTGAAATAAGCTACGCTTTCTGTCAACACAGAAACAATGTAAATTCCATTCAAAAGTTAGTAAATATTGATTTCAATCAATAGAATAATGAAGAATAGGATAGGGTATACATGTTGGGGTTTAATCTGGGATAGGGTGTACAATTCTTAGGTTTAGTCTGGGGTAGGGTATGAAAAATCCAAATTTTATGTCTGGGATAGGGTCAGGGTTTTGAGGTCCTGGCGGCACACCCTTACCCAAGTTTAGGTGGTAGTACCACCCCTCCCCCACCGGACTCCAATGACCGGCCCCGTTCGTACACTTTCCCGAGTCGTTTCACGCATTCTTCACCATTCCGGGAAATAGTTAACCGTAACATAATGACCTTTTTTGAATCGGCTAACTTAAACTAAAGAATATCTGATTAGTCAATTTGTCTGTCAGCAGCTATTAGTGTTTGCCTTTGTCTTTCTATTATCATGCATGGTATTATATATCTCCGACATGCAAAAATATTACCTGTGAATATACCAGTTTATTCAACTTTTTATTTTACTATGTATTTCAATTGTTTATTGTTAAGACTTCTACAACGGCGTTTTTGACACAATGACAAATCCTGTATTTTTTCATTCATGTTTCGGATGTTTTATACATGAATAAAAGACGTACGTTACGTGACCAAACGCGCAATACAAGGTCAAGTTCCATGCAATGGTCTGCTCCACAATTCCAATATTAAAATTCAGTACAAAAACCTCTCAAGATCTCTTGAATGCTTGAATGAGGAATATAATTGACTTGCTTCTATATATGTTTGTTTAGCAACATGCAGGATGAGAAATTCGTAGATTTCCAGCTCATAGGAAATAGTCTTTATCGCGAGGGCCTCCTTTGAAGTACTCGGCATTTAGAGTTCGATATTTGGTCAAAGTATTGGAGATGAAGCTCAAAATAACAGCCCATTCTGAAGCTCTTATAAGTATATAGGTATATCTCGAGTTAAAAGCTCCAAATTACATTGTTCTACTGCAGGGAAAGCCTGTCTCTGAAAGCTATTTTCTTTGTAGTCGGCCATCTTGCATTCCTAAAGTTCCTCGCTGGCGAAGAGTTCGCACGCGCTCAAAGGTGATGAATGAAGGGCATTGTTTCTTTCGTTCTTAACCAATCAGGGATGTAACACGTGACCGATTGCGCAAGAATGCCGCATTCTCGAGACGAACACAGGAAAAAAAAGAAAATAAAAAACATTTGCAGTTTATAACTCGTTCCCGGCCATAGGCCTGGACACGAGTAATAATTGCATGGTTCTTCTCAAGGCCTTGCATTGCCCGAGCTCGCCTGTTTCTCGTTATTCATAGCAGCAAGTGATAACAGGTGCGCATGCGTCAAACTTCAGCGCGCCTTCCAGCGAAACTCGTAATGGCGGCACGAAACTAGTGAAATGTGGCAGTTTGAAAGGATTATTTCAAGCTATTCGTACTTCCATAAACATCAGCAATCGACGCGAGACATTTATGGAGTCTTTATACGGCTGTCTGTACGAAATAGGGATCATTTAGCCTGCTAAAGTTTGCTAAACTTGTCACTTTGTTTGGTCGAATGAAGCGATCAAGAAGTGGTTTGTTTTTGTGTTGCTGGAAATTCTGAATGGTCGTGAAGCTATCAACAATGATCCTTAGGGCAGTGTACCAAAAAGGTAGGTCTTTTGCATTAATATTTATTGTTAGCAGTTGAAAATAAGGATCAAAAGCTTTCATCTTAAAATAACAGCAACCTCAATCTGGTGTTATTCCCTTGAAATCCAATTTATGTGTGATTTTGACATTGATTATCGGTCAGATCTATGATGTGTCAGATGTATCTCACCTAAGCTCTCGAAAAATAATGCCTTCTCTGTTAGTGAAGCTGAATTACGACACCAAACGATTATCTTTTAGGGGGGAAGTTTGAGAATTTTGATGGTATTTAGCAATGTGTAATGTACAAGCAAATTTCATGGTGGTCAAAATTAAGCCTAAATTAACCTTCAATCACTTGATGTCAACACTTTGCTTCTTCGGAGGCTGTTATTGAGCCAGTCAGAAAAGAGAGGTCCTAAGTGTCCTTTACAGTTGAGCTATTTTTTGTGGATGCCAACTTTACAATTTTACTCATGTATATGCATACAACAATGTATCCTATAATTATCATATTGTAAAACCTTCAAGATAGGACACACTTTTAATGTAGTGTGCTTGATGGTTCAAAGGTTCAAAGGTTCTTTATTTCCACATTCTACATTTATACACAATAATATAATGTTTTACAAAAACTTTGTGGAGGTTGCAAGAGAACAACCCTAGGGGTTAAACTGTCTAGCTCTTGCAACCTAAGAAACAGATAGGGAAAAATACTTTTGTAAGATGGAAGGGTTGATAATTGAACTATCTGTACAAAAAATTCTTCCTTTTGATCATGTCGTTTTTGAACTACTCGTGAGGACAGGACTTCATTGATGTAAATGCCGGTTCCCTTTAGCTTCTTGCTGGATTGCAGAATAGTTTCTCTATCTTTGTAACGTAGGAATTTTACGACGATCTGTCTGGGTTTCTCAGTAGTGCGTTTTCCTGTTCTGTGCGCCCTTTCTATTTCGATGTTTTCGGGATAGATATCAAACATGTCATTGAGCAATTCTTTGACCTTGTCTTCTGTTGTAGTCCAACTTTCGTTTTTGTCTTCCTTCAAACCACTGATCCTCACGTTGTTCTTTCTGCTTTGATTCTCTAAGTAATCAACTTTGTCATCGATGTATCTATAGTTCTTTTTAGAGAGAGTATCTCTATAGATAGGCTGTCAACGCGGTTTGATTTAGTCTTTACCTCATCTAGATCTTTCTGGGAGTATTGTAGACTGTCTTTGATTTCTTGTAATTCCCGGTTCAGACAGTCAAATCGGCTGTTAAAATTATCGACAAGGAGGTTAACGAAGCATTTGAAACTGTTCTCCTGTACTTTAAGGAGCTCCTTAACAGTGTTGAGGCTAATTTGTTCAGAGTTCGGATGATCGACCTCCGCCATCTTAGATAATACTGATATAGGTCGCAGACCGAATGATTCTGCATTAATTCAAGGAAAGATCAGAACTAACATCAAGGTGCTAGCCAAGCATGTTGTTTATATTTGTCCTGAAATTTAACAGCCCGAAATTTTGAAAAAAGTTAAATGGATTGTGTGTTTATGTCTGTTTGCCAACACACATACTGGACACTTCCTAACTTATTAGGCAAGGTCGACATGGTACGTTTTTTCGCTCGTGATCCCGTTTTTTGGTCGAAAATTTTGATCCCTGATCCCAAAAGTTCTCTTATTTTGATCCCTGATCCCAGTTGTGAAAATTTTGATCCCTGAATCCTGTTGATTTGACTACTGATCCCGATCCCACGTTTGTGACCCCGATCCCATGGCTTGAGATCCCGATCCCAAGCCTGTGATCCCTGATCCCACGTACCATGTCACGACCTTGTATTAGGTAAGTTGAGAAGTGTACAGTCTGTTGCAGTCACCCCACTCTTATATATTTATTATAGACCCTGGCTATTGCGGAAACTAAATGACAATCCAAAGGGTATCCACTATAATGAGAGGTGACAAAGTCAACTAAATTGCCATCTTTTCCATTATTCTTATAGATTTGCAACCATTATACATGAGTGTTTCCCAGCAACTCATACAAACAAACAAGCCAGCTCGTATGCATAGTCGAGTATTCAGAGATCCATGGTGTTTATAATTATTAGATGCTATAAATTATAATGAAGTGATATCAATAACTTCCAGGCTATGATGTGTAAAAGGATCACAGCCAAACACAACATTTTTTGTTCTTGAACTATTTCAGTGGCATCTGTATAAGTTGTACACAAGTCATATATTTGGGTGTGTATCATTTACATGTGTATGACTATTTAGTGGGTGTACATAGTTTACTGGTATCAGGTCTGCTTAGTGCGTATTGATGTACTGATCTAGCAGCTTTTTGAAGTTGCATTTGAAATAGTTTTTAGATGATAACCTGTTGAAAATATATTTTTCTTTAGCTCCACAATTTGAACACAATTTGTAAATCATAACAGGTACACAAGTATTAATAAATACTAAATTGCAATTTATATAATACAAATTGATTTAAATTGTACGTGTAGACCGTCTGAAGCATTTTTAAATGATAAAAGCATTAAAACAGTCATCACTTGAAGTTCCTTTTCTGTGTTTGTGTTTAATGTGGCATGAAACTCGGTTAGCTTTATATTTTTAACGTGTACGGCTTTACGGCCTTCAAATACTAAAGTTGAGTATCTGTTTTGCGAGATGGTTATAACTTTTTTTGAAAATAAGAAGAAAAACTTGTCTTTCCTGCCCTCAACAAACAGAAAACAACAAAGAATAAGCATAACGATAGCGAATTTTAATAGAGCCGCCATTTTCATTGCATGCTCCAGCGATCACATGAATTCCGTTCAGCGGAACGCGCATACTCGCAACGTCATCATTTGCTGCTGTTATTCATGCCAGTTTATATTTTTTACAGCCGCTGACAGCAATTATCATCCCGCAGCTTGGCTCGATGGTAATCCAACGGCCGGTTCAAATGCAGGTACGATTTGGTATTGGATGCGTGAAAGTCAATCTTCAAGTAACTAGAAAATGCACTTGCATGCATCTAAACGGTAATTATTAAACTACTGTAAACATACCATATTAATTGAAAAGGTACGCGCCTGCTGTGCATGGCCGGATTATCCAAACCCAACAAGACTCTATAAATATTCATACAATACCTGGCGCGCTCTAATTTGTCGGGAACGTGGTGTGATTTAACAAATAAATTGTCATTATAATGTGGCGAGAACAAAAAAGTACGCCACGAGACAAAGTCGGGTGGTGTGGCTGTTCTCATCACATTTTGACTTCTTCTGTGCATCTATTGGATCACAGATAATAATAATAATATATTTATTTATTTATTTATTTTTTTAAGAATATGATTTACGTGTACATATAGATATCCTGTATTTAAATCCACATTGCCTAGGCTGTGCCCGCAATGATGTCGACATATATATTGAACTTTTACCAATAAAGTCTACCATAATAATAATAATAATAATAATAATAATAATAATAATAATAATAATAATAATGATCATTTATATAGCGCCTATCCAAAATCTGCTCTAGGCGCTTTACAAAAACATATACTGAACATGCATTGTAGACTGTGAGCTTAGGATGGCGCCTTGGGCTGCCGCTACACAGTCCGATACCATGAAAATTAATTTTAAAATAGTCACTACAAATTACTGCACTACAAATTACTATACTACAAATTACTGTTTAAAATTACAATCAAAACACAATAGAATAAAAGTTCACTGATGCATGATGGCCGTTGGCTCAGTCAAGCTCATCCGCCCTTATATACGGAATGTTGGGAACTAATTGTTTTATATGATTTTTATATGATTTTCTATGCTTTGGCATATTCATAAGACCTTTCGCCCAAAATCAGTTTAAGGGGATTTTAAGGAGGCAGCATGGTCGAGTGGTCAGAGTGTCGGTCTCAGAATCCGGTGACCCCAAGCTCGAGTCCACTAGCCGAGACTGCATTTGTTCCGGGTTCGCCATTTTCAAATTCATTTTCTCGACCATGCTTGTATATAGCCAACTGGTTTGCCTTCTTGCCAGTTGGGTTTCTTAAACACTTTATGTTTCATTTATATACATCGATCATTTAGTTGTGATTATTTCAGTGGAGTACCTGGAAACTAGCTGTATAGCTAAGTGCTCTTGCACTATAAACAAAGCATTTACATTAACATTTTAGACTTCTTTTGAACTTTGGTTTTGCTAATTTGTAGACATCTGTATAAGATTTATTAGTTGCGTCGTCATTGACGCCATTTTGTTTAATTTGAATAACAATTACAACCTCGTAAAACAAAAGGCGTTATGGGTATAGTGAAAGTAGTGATTCTTCAACTAATCGGAGCACGCGCAATTCTGTGACGTCATTTTGTGCGTGTGTACTGTAATTGCGCACGGTTCTCGACCAATCAGAGCGCGTGTAATTTATCAGTTATAAATTATACTATATGGTATAAACACGTACAGGCGACGTCATAGAATCTTACGCGCGCTTTGATCCATGCAATACTGGTTGAAATATTTTGATAGATTTTAAAATGATCGTTGACAGTCGGAGATCTGAATCTGACATTTTGTTAGAAACAAGGCTGAGTGAGGAATAGTTTGTGTAATAGAGCAGATTTCGTATGAGTGTGAAACGGACCGCGCCGTGCCGTAACCGTGCCAGTGTCCGTGATCTCTATAAAAACATTCGAAATTTCTGCCGTAACCGTGCCGTGACCGTGTGGTGCCGTTTTCACAGTCATACGAAATCTACTCTAAGGAACGTGTGGACGACGACAAGGAAAACTGCAAGAGGTCTGGGTCGAGCACGTCGTCCACGACGGGAAAAAATGAAATGCTAAATGGGTATTTCTCCTTAGAACCAATTCTCAGGGTAAAACATCAACGACAAGTACTTACGTTGAATGTCTCAAAGACGGCAAACACGGCGTTTTCACGTTCTGAACAGCATGTGGACGACGAGGTGTACATGCGCAGTAGCGCCAAAGCCGAAAAAATTACTTCCGGTGGTTGTCGTCCTCGCGTTCGTCGTTGGTGCTTAAGGTCTCTAATAGAATACAGTCATTGTCTTCCTTGTGATCATTCTCATAAGCGACCAGCTCTCAGGGACCACAGAGAATTCTAAAAAGTGGTGGGTTATATAAGAGATTAGTATGGGAAAAAGTGGTAGGGCTAAGATTGGAAAATATAAGAGACTTAAGTATGGGAAAAGGGAAAAAGTGGTAGGGCTATAGCACTACCAGTCCCTCCCCTCTGCAGTCTCTGGCTCCCGTTACGACCACCATTGTAAAGCCCTGTTAGAATTGTTAAAAAGTTCATTTGTACACTAATAGTTATAATAATAATAATAATGATTATTACTAGTTTATTATCAATGATTAATATTTCACTATTAGAGTACAAACACTTAAGGCGTGCAACATGCACTTCTTTGCACTATTCAGCCTCTAAATATCACTAATTAAACAATAGAAAACAATAGAATTAGCGTAACTTATCACTATTTAGTACTATTTCTATTGTTTTCTTTTGCTTTGATTTGACTATTAGACAGTGACTATTAGATTTTGTTTCACGGATTAAGTGCCATCACTCTAGTGTTTGTACTCTATAGAGTGATGGCATTAAATCCGTGAAATAGACATTAATTAGTCTAATAGACATTAGTAGACACTTTTTCTATTGTTTTCTTTTGTTTTGATTAGACTTTTAGACACTGACTATTAGATTTTGTTTCACGGATTAAGTGTCATCACTCTAATAGAGTGATATTCATCGGACTGTGAAATAGCTAGAGTGATCGCACTAAACCCGTGAAAAAGTACAAAACCTAAATAGTACTAAATAGCACAAAATCCTTTTCCATTATTTAATAGTGCTATTTTGCATTGTTTAGCTAGTACAATTTCACGGGTTAGAGTGATTTTCACCGGACTGTGAAATAGTTACTAAGCTAATAGACACTTATAGATTCTGCACCCATTGTTTTCTTTTGTTGCAATACAACTATTGGACACTATTAAACACTGACTATTAGTAATTGTTTCATAGTCCGATGAAAATCACTCTAAGTACAATCACTCTTACTAAGCTAATACACACTAGTAGATCTCAATTCCATAGTTTAATTCCTTTTGTTGAATTTTGACTGCTATACACTAATTTCACAGTCCGATGAAAATCACTCTATTACAAAGATGACTGATGATGATGATGATGATGATGATGATGACGATGATGATTGATGTGAGAGCATTGCTTAAGCCTCTTAATTAAGGCCCGAAATTGTTATAAGCCTTATTTGAGGAAAAGCAATAAAGCCTTCCATAATAACAGTAATAACAATAAAATACACTGTTGCACGTTGTATTTATCTTTCATGTTTCTATTTGATTGATTTTTAGCTGCTTTCATCCTCTTAGCAACTATTTTGAAAGGGGAGGTGTATATAGCTATTTGAACAAACGTTGACCCAGGAGGGAGGAGGCGACTTCGATGGTTTATATTAGACGCGCGCTGGTGCAGTGATGTCTGCGATGTGACGTCACGGATGGCGTACATAGCAACCAAAATTGAGTTCTCAAAATGCTCCGAAAAACAGATTCCAAAATGTAGTTGAAAATGGACTTTTTAGAAATTCCTCAAGACATTTACCTTCACTTTTGCAATATTGATATTGCTTTACCTTCAATCTGTGTCAGTCTTGTCTTTGAAACCAATCTGACGAGGAAAATGGCTCAAAACAAAGGAAAGTTGAAGTGCTTGTCTTCTTCAGTTCCCGCCATTTTCCGTTCTTCGAGGAGAAGGACGCACGAGGAAAAAAAAAAGAAAGAATCCCAAAAAACGTTCCACGTACTCGTAAGTAATAGGCCTTTTGCCTGAACCGTGCTATTAACTTCCAATTTCTACAGTTTTGCTTAACAATCCCTTTTCGTCTCCTAACATATTGTGTCAGATTTGTATTTTGTTTTTCCTGAATGATTCAGCTCAGTAAATACAAAAGGCCTAGAAGCACCAATATGAATTGTTTTGAACTTCTTTTCACTCTCTCTCAGTGAATGATGTCAGTTAAAAGACATTTTCGATAAATCTCAATCAAGTACATTGGGCTTCCTGTGGTAAATAGCTTTCAAAAATATTCCATTTTGTGAAATTATTATAAACAGATGAAATAAAAGTTGTGGATAAAACTTTAATAATTTGTTTGAAGGTTTGTGTATATTCATACTTTTAATAATCTCCTGTGATCTTGCTATGCTTTTCAGATCTATTTTAATGACTCGAAGTTGTTCACACTATTCTACTGAATAGAAAGCAAATTGAAGCTCACCTAATGCTCCAAAACTGCTTTGATCCATACAAGTAAACCATAAATTATTGTCCTTCTAACAGACTAGACATTGCAAGACATCACATTTTGATTGTACGTTTAGTCTTCACAATTACGGTTTTGTATTTTTTCATGTGAAATACAGTAGGCAGTTCTAAATGTTCTGTATACTATTTGCAAGCGATGCCTTGGTTTATTTTGAGTGCAAAACAACAGTTTTCTCTTAAATGCTAACTAATGTAAATTGAAGATAGATATCAAAAATCAGCTATGGCACACAAAATAGAAAGAACACAAGGAATACCACCAAAATATGTGACACCGCACCGAGGAGCCCCCCTTGTCGCTTCCCAACCGAACCCAACCAACCAACACTTTCTGCTTTGCGTTTTAATTAAAAACTTTATTCCTAAATTATTTTAAATAACTAAGCTTAATTTAAAACTTAACCTAACTTAAATAACTACTTATCTTAACTTAAATAACTTTTAAATTTCCCTAAATCCTGAATTAAATTATATTAAATTAAATCAAATAAAGATTTTTTGTTATCACGAAGTTCGTTAGTGTTTCTCCGAATAGAATTGAAAAAAATTATTTAAAGTTTCCTTCTGGGAATATAGTAACAATGATCTAATTAGTAATTGTCTTTTTGAATCGCTTTTGTGTGAAACCCTCCTCAATCATATAATAAATAAAGGTTCAAACGCTAGGGTGAGGGTTTGCACACATGTCCAGGACTGGCCTATGGTGTCCCCTGTCCACATGGGACAGTCCCAAAGTCTCAAGTGGAAGTTCCTAAGACATCCCCTAACTATCCCCTGTCCCTGGTCTACTCTCTAGATAACTAGTCCCCTTGGGGATTGTCTGGGAGATCCCCTAACTGTCCCCTGTCCCTGGTCTACCCTCTAGGTCACTAGTGTCTCTCCCGTCCCCAAGTCCCCTTGGGGATTGTCTGGGACATCCCCTAACTGTCCCCTGTCCCTGGTCTACCCTCTAGATCACTATTGTCTCTCCCGTCCCCAAGTCTCCTTGGGGATTATCTGGGACATCCCCTAACTGTCCCCTGTCGCTGGTCTACCCTTTAGGCTACTAGTGTCTCTCCCGTCCCCAAGTCACCTTGGGGATTGTCTGGGATGTCCCCTAACTATCCCCTGTCCCTGGTCTACTCTCTAGATAACTAGTCCCCTTGGGGATTGTCTGGGACATCCCCTAACTGTCGGCCCTGTTCCTGGTCTACCTCTAGGCTACTAGTGTCTCTCCCGTCCCCAAGTCCCCTTGGGGATTGTCTGGGGCATCCCTTAACTGTCCCCTATCCCTGATCTACCCTTTAGGCTACTAGTGTCTCTCCCGTCCCCACGTCACCTTGGGGATTGTCTGGGACATCCCTTAACTGTCCCCTGTCCCTGGTCTACCCTGTACTTCACTAGTGTCTCTCCCGTCCCCATGTTCCCTCGGGGATTGTCTGGGACATCCCCTAACTGTCCCTTGTCCCTGGTCTACCCTCTAGGCTAATAGTGTCTCTCCCGTCCCCAAGTCCCCTTGTCTGGGACATCCTCTAGCTGTCTTGCCTTTGGATTATTCTATTATCTGTGTCTCTCTCATCCCTAGTGCCCTCATGAACTGTCTGGGATAAGAAACAGTATTTGTACCTTTCTGTCCGAGCTTTCTGTATAGATATTTGATTGAATAAAGTGGTGAAAGTCAAATATCGGGAAGCCCGTGCGTTTAATTTGAAGTGGTTTAAAAACTAACCAAACCCTATTTTTATTGTTTTAATGCATAAATTCTGGAAATAAAGAACACAATTCATCGGATTTAAGTTATATCGAGTATTTATATGTACATCAAATTAACGTCGAACAACTAGCTGTGTTGACATAAAGCTTCTTAAAATTCCGTCATGGTCAACGATTTACCGGATAGCATACGGGTAAGTGAATGGACCGTAGGATGCTAAGGGTTGAGGGTTCAATGCTCGGTAGGGTCGATTCGTAAGATATCATTTACGATTTTTAAAGGTTAGAACAGTCAATTCCTTAAAATTGAAGACTTTAATTTCTGACTTCTAGAGTGTGTCTAAAATCTCAAATGTGCATTGAAGGTAACAGCTCTCAAATGTGTGTATTAATGACTAAAGAACCTAATGAAGGTCTTGAATTCAAAATTCAAAACCTGTCACGGGTCTTCCCCCGAAATTCAAAACCTACATTAAACAATGGAAATAGGGTGTGGTTAGTATTTAACCCTTCCTAATTAATTAACAAAGAAACCCGATCAGTCGTCTTTGAGTGAAAACTGTTTGTTCATGAGCAGTCTGATAGTATATTAAGTATTACACCCTTATCAGACAAAGATCAAAGTTTATGATGACATATGTTATATGGAGATCGGCGCTATTATGGCGACGCCTTAAAAGAATTCCCCTTTTTACATATTCTCGATTTTAATAATTCTAAGGCTTATTCTTGAAAAATTCTCTTGTGATCTTGTAGTTAACATCATTGCCTTTAGCTCTAGAGAATTAAATCAAATTCTGAGAGAGCGTTTTTGAGATATCATTCATGAGAGATTTTAACTGAAAAAATCGAGCGTAAACAAAACAACTTTTTGAATCTTGCGTTCCGTAATTTGCATTAAGTGTTGGAATGCATAAAAACATGACAAACTAAAACAAAAGAGCTGCATCATGCATAATGAGTTGTTGACCACTGTATCCGGCTGAAAAATATACTGATTTGAGGCTTATATTTGACAGCCTTAAAATGATTCAGTAAATCTGAAAACGCTACATTATATTGCCTTTTACCAAAACTAAATCATACTAATATTTAAGCAATATTTATCGAAGGAATCTTTAAATATTGCAGTTTATGTAACAATAGGGCGAAATTTGGGCAACAGAAGCAAATTCAGCATGTCCATATACATGAGATCGGCTCAATTTTCTCGCTATCAATTAATGTGATTTCTCTCGTCTCTTTCAGTAGCCAAATTTGATATCTTTACAACAATTTGAGATGAAAAATTAACTTAGATGTGCTACTTTCTTTTTAATTGTAGGAGATTCAAAAAGTTGTTTTGTTTTCGCTTAATTTCTGCAGTTAAAATCTCTCATGAATGATATCTCAAAAACGCTCTCTCAGAATTTGATTTAATTCTCTAGAGCTAAAGGCAATGATGTTAACTACAAGATCACAAGAGCATTTTTCAAGAATAAGCCTAAAACTCATTAAAATCGAGAATATGTAAAAAGGGAAATTCTTTTAAGGCGTCACCATAATAGCGCAGATCTCCATATAAAAAATGACATACGTCATCATAAACTTTAATCTTTGTCTGATAAGGGTGTAACACTTAATATACTATCAGACTGCTCATGAACAAACAGTTTTCACTCAAAGACGACTGGTAGCTCTACTGAAAAACTCGATCGAGCCACCTTAATTAATAGAGGAGTCCGTATTATAGAGTTTAGTTTCAAGTGAGAAACAACGGATATTTGGCAAGAGACCCAGCAAATGGTGTCCGTTCCGTTGTAAAGAGGTATCGGCGTCATATATAATATCATTGATTGAGTCGGGTTTCTTTGTTATTCATGGGGCTTTAGGAAGGGTTAAAACTAACCACACCCTATTTCCATTGTTTAATGTAGGTTTTGAATTTCGGGGGAAGACCCGTGACAGGTTTTGAATTTTGAATTCAAGACCTTCATTAGGTTCTTTAGTCATTAATACACACATTTGAGAGCTGTTACCTTCAATGCACATTTGAGATTTTAGACACACTCTAGAAGTCAGAAATTAAAGTCTTCAAATTTAAGGAATTGACTGTTCTAACCTTTAAAAAATCGTAAATGATATCTTACGAATCGACCCTACCGAGCATTGAACCCTCAACCCTTAGCATCCTACGGTCCATTCACTTACCCGTATGCTATCCGGTAAATCGTTGACCATGACGGAATTTTAAGAAGCTTTATGTCAACACAGCTAGTTGTTCGACGTTAATTTGATGTACATATAAATACTCGATATAACTTAAATCGCTTCACACTTTGCAACATAAGAGACCCGAGAGAGGGCGACTTTTGTGGAGGAGGAGGAAGCTAGAAAAGAACAGTTTTCACAAAATATTGTCTTGAGTGAGGATTCACTAGTAATTATAGTGGTTTAACTTTAAATTTCTCCTGCATTAAATAATTTGAAACAAAATTAAAGGTTATAATTGACAATAAAAAGTGCAAACTACATTCATAAACTATCTTTATTCATTGACCTTTGCTTGAAATATGTTATCTATATTGAAGTCAAATACCATAAACAAACATAAAACATTTGAAAGGTTAAAATCGTACAAAACCGATTGAAACTAAATAAATGTTGCTTGGCAACGTTGCTTGTTGCCAAGACAACTATTACGTCACTATGTAAATCAATGAATTATTGGAAATGCTTAGGCTACAAAGGCTTCGAGGGCTGATAGCCTACATTTTCTAAGTAGCGTCAGCATACCTCTATATTTTGGCAGTAACTTGAACTGTATTTGTATGACTTCAATCCCAAATCGAGTTTTTAATGAATATGAACTCATGGCTATGAAAGCAGTTAATAGCTACATCCCTATCGCATAGCTAGGACCTAATTTAATTTGCTTTCCTTGCCGTCAACATCTGAGCATGACGTTAGATTGATAGACTGCAATTTGAAGCATGTTTTCATTGAAAACGATTGATGGTAGATTTAAATACCTTAATGAACAAAGTTCTTGAAAGCAAACTGAGAAAAACTGAAATGAGACTTAAAGTAAACGAAATACTGTGTTCAAGCCACTACCATGTTAATTGATGATAGAGTGAAAGCATTATATCAATGGTACAAGTAACCTGTATGTATCAGGTATGGTAACACTAGCAGAGCGATAACTCTTGTTTTAAGTGTCTCCAGGGAAACGAAACGAAAGAGTTGGCCCTTGCGCCAGGGTTACTTGATAAATAACGTTGTCGCGAATAAAGGGTTCTCGCGGCAGCCATATGTAATGTCAAAACTATGGAGTTTTTTGCAAGGGTGATGAAATCTGTTTTCATTCAATAAGGTTCCGCTGTTTTTTGCCCACATGCAAATATAGTTGCCGTGAAATCCCTCTATAGCTTGCATTGCATGATATTGTGCAAAAGAGATAAAGATGTACTAATGATATGCTTCATAACAGAAGTAAACAGCTAATACATTTTTTGTTTTTGTTTAACGGAAGTATGGCGTGCAATCTAGAGCTAACATTTATTAGGTCCTTGTAAGCATCACCGATATACTATTCCGTAATATTAGACTGATTTAGCAAACACCACGTGACATGAATAAGGACGCCGCTCGCTAACGAGTTTTGTTCGATGAAGACGAGGACGCGAAAACATGTGAAATGACGTAGCGACGTCGTCACGGTAGTCGCGCAATGAACGAATGTCTCACGTCTTGTTCACGTGTCGCGTCGCGTTTGCTCACTCTGCCTATTGATATACATTACAACTTGATTATAGAAGCAACAATGTTTGGTTTCATAAAGTTAGAAAAAGTTAACGAGAACAAGAAAAGTTTTCCTCTGGAAACTAAGTTTATCCGTTAAGTGCATGAGTTTGATAATCAAAAACACTAAACGCTATATATTTTCTTCTTCATATTAGAGATATGATACTATTTTCATCCACATATATTTTAATATTGTTTAATTTTTTTTTTTTTTTGTATTTAGGCGTTTTGTTGCTCAAATATCTTGAAAATGATTGATTTTTTCGCTTGTCTAAAAGTGTGACGTTCAGTTAAATCGTTAACGGAACATCAACATTTCAATGCTTTTTGCAATGTTTCTCTTACTGATAAATTTCTTACCTTAGATTGTCATTTTAGAAGGATCATAGTACGTTGCCTGATTGTTTTGAATTGGAACTTTTTAGAGAAATTTCAATACCGAAAGCTGGGAATTACTCTTAGATGAAATAACTCAAATACATCTGGCGGTATTTCTTGTTTTTACAGTCAAAAGTGACCGTACTTTGTCAACGTACATTGCTCATCAGTTTAAACAGTTTTTTTGATGAAAAGTCTGTCGTTTACACTAATCAGTCTCTGTTGTGAGTACTGATTTTACTGCGGTGATTTTGTGTCAGAAACTCTTAAATTGGCATTCACGTTTAATATCAATCAAGGCAAAAATCAATTTCCCTTGCTATAAATAGTGTGCGTGCGTGATTAAGTTAATGTCAGTTCACTTAGTTTAGTTGTCATTGATGTATACAGTTGGTGTCAGTACGTTAAGTTTTCGTTATAGTTGATGTAGCCTGAGAAAGCAGTCGTCCTTTCGCTCACTCCTTTTGGACCAAGGGAGGGAGAATGAGCGCGAAAAGAACGGCTGTTTTATATTGTAGTTCAGTGTTGTCTGTTCTGTTTTTGTTGATGTTGTTGGTGTCAGATTAATTTTCCGTAAAGTTGTCAAGTTCTCGTTGATGTAATTGATGTCAGTTTAATTATCATAAATGTTTTTGTTTAATTTTCTTTGATTTAGAGGATGTTGTCAGTATAGTTAGTGTTAGTGCAGTTGTTGTCAGTTTAGTTTTCGTTGATGAATTCTGAGTCAGTAGTCTACTTTTCGTTGATGTCACATTTGGTATCAGATTGGTTTTCCTTAGTTTTTGGTGCTAGTAAAGTTTTTGTTGATGTAGCTAAAATCAGTTTAGTTTTCGTAAACGTCTTCGTTGTCAGTATAATTTTTCTTGATGAAGTTTGTGTCAGTTGAGCCTGATGCTGTTTGCGTCAGTGTTGTTTTCGTTGACAGAGTTTGTATCAGTTTAGTTTTTAGTTAATGTAGATGTTTTGTTGCTGTTTTTGTTTTTGATGTGGATGATTTTCTTTAGGTGTTTTGCGTGAGATTTTGTTGATGTATTTAGTTGGTTTCAGTTCGGTTTTTCGTTGATGTAGTTGGTGTGAAATCAGGTTTCGTTAATGTAGTTTATTGTTGGTGTTATTTAAGGTTTTTGTTGACGTAGTTGTTGTGAGCTCAGTTCTCGCTGAAAAGTTATGTTGTTGTTGTTGTCGTTGCCGTTGTTGTTGATGATGATGATTATATATGATAATGATGACAGTATTGATGATGATTATATATGATAATGATGGCAGTAATTGGTATCAGTTAAGACGGTTTTCGTTGATGTAGTGGGTATCAGTTTTCCTTGATAAAGTTGTTGAGTGTTATTTTGGCTTTCATTTAATACAGTATAGTGTTTTTTTGTTGAGTTTTTGTTGAGTTCTTGGTGTCAGTTAAAATGTTTGTTAGCGTTTATGTCAGTTCAGTTTTTGTTGATGTACCTACGGTTTGAATTCAGTTCTCGTTGTTAAAGCTTTATTGTGCCATATTTTGTTGCTGTTGTTGTAGTTGTTGTTAGTATTGGTATTGGTGATGCAGCTGATGTCAGTTTAGCTTGTTTTCCTGATGTCGTTGGTGTCAGTTTAGTTTTCCTTGTGAAGTTGTTGTTATTGTGGTTTTCACGAATAGGGTGTATTGTTTTCTGTTTAATTCTTAAGTTGTTGGCGTCCGTTTAATTTTGGATGATGTACACTTTCAATCCGTTTTGTTTCTGTTAATGGAGTTGGTGTCAGTTGATGCAGTTAATGTCAGTTTAGTATTCGTTAACGTTATTGGTGTCGGTCTAGTTCTTTGTTTTGTAAGTGCATGTAGATAGAGTTTGTTTGTGTCAAGTTAGATTTCGTTAAGGTTTTCGTCATGTCGTTGATGTAGATGGTGTCAGTTCAGTTTTCGTTGATGTAGTCGATGTCAATATGCAGTTTAGTTTTTGTTGACGTAGTTGCTGTAAGTTCAGTTCTCGTACGAAAAACTAGTACCAGTTCTGTTGTTGTTGTTGTTGTTGTTGTTGTTGTTGTTGATGATGATTATTTGAAGCCATTATAACCGGTTTTCCTTGCTATAGTAGGTGCCAGTTAAGTTTTCCATGATGAAGTTGTCTTTATTTTGTTTTTCGTTGTCAGTTTAGTTTTTGTCGAGTTGTTGTTGGTGGCAGTTCATTTTTGTTTTTGATGTACTGGTAGTTTCTATCCGTTTAGTTTTCGTTTATGGAGTTAATATCAGTTCTGTTTTCGTTAGTGTTGCTAGTTAATTTTCGTTAGATTACGTTGTCGTCAGCTGAGTTCAGTTTGTTGAGCTAGTGCCAGTTCTAATTTGTTGTTGTTAGTATTGGTGTTGTTGCTGATTTCATGATCAGTAGTTGATGTCTCATTTTAGCTCATTTTCCTTGATGTAGTTGATATCAGTTCAGTTTTCCTCGATAAGTAGTTGTTATTTTGTTTTTTGTTGAATACGTTGTAGTGGTTTTCTGTTTAGTTTATTGCTAAGTTGTTGATGTCCGTTGTATTTTCGTCTAGTTTCAAACAGTATAGTTTCTTCTGATGCAGTTAATGTCAGTTCAGTATTCGGAAAGTTGTTGATCAGTTGTTGATGTCTGGATTTCGTTGATTTAGTAAGTGCAAGTCTAATTTTCTTTAATGTAGATTGTTTGTGTCAATTTACTTTTTGTTAAGTTTGTCGTTAAGTCGTTCATGTAGTTGGTGTCAGTTCAGTTTTCGTTAATGTAGTTTAAGTTAGTTTAGTTTTCGTTGATGTATCAGTGTCGGCAAGCAGCCGGTTTAGTTTTTGTTGACGTAGTTGTTGTGAGTTCAGTTCTCGTTGATAAAGCTAGTGCCAGTTCTGTTTGTTGTTGTTGCTGTTGTTATTGTTGTAGTTGTTGTTGTTGTTGATGATGATGATTAGTTGATGTTAGTTAAACCGGTTTTCCGGGGTATACACTACAGTCAGAACAGTGCTTGTGATTTGTTCAAATAACAAAGAACAGCAAAACAAGACAAAGGACAGAGATTACATGTAGAACAAAAGGCATTGTTCACCACAATCCACACATTCTCTGTATTTGTTGTTTGGACAAAACACAAGCTTATTTCTAATGGTAGTGGTTGACCCGGTTTTCTTTGATATAGTAGGTGTCAGTTAAGTTTCCCTCGATTAAATTGTTATTTTGCTTTTCGTTGTCAGTTTTGTTTTTGTTGAGTTGTTGGTGGCAGTTCATTTTTTGTTGATGACTTATTGTTTTTATCCGTTTAGTTTCCGTGTTGATGGTTGTTGTCAGTTCTGTTTTTGTTAGTGTTTTTGGTAATTTTTTTGCGTTAAATTACGTAGTCGTCGGCTGAGTATTTGCTGATATATAGCTAGTGCCAGTTCTGATTTTGTTACTGTGGTTGTTGTTATTGGTGTTGTTGCTGATGTCAGTAGTTGATGCTAGTTTAGCTGGTTTTCTTTGATGTAGTTGGTGTCAGTTCAGTTTTTCTCGAGAAGTATTTGTTATTTTGTTGAATACAGTGTAGTGGTTTGCTGTCAGTTTAGTTTTTGTTAATTTAGTTGTTGGCGTCCGTTAATTTTTCGTTGATGTACTTTCTATCCGTTTGGTTTTTGTGGATGTAGGTGATGTCAGTTTGGTATTGATTACATTTGTCAACGTTTGTTTAAGTTTTGTTGATGTATTTGGTGTTAATTCAGTTTTTGTTGTGGTGTCAGGTTTTTCCTTGAGATAGTTGGTACCAGCATATTTTCGTTTATGTAGTTGGCGTTGGTCTAGTTTTCGTTGATTTAGTAAGTGCAAGTTTAGTTTTCCTTGATGTAGCTTGTTTGTGTCAATTTAGTTTTTATTAAGGTTGTCAAGTCGTTGATGTAGTTGGTGTTAGTTCATTTTGCCTCAACGCAGTTTAATTATAATGGCAGTCTAGTTTTCGTTGATGTAGTCGGTGTCAGTCTAGTTTTCATTGATATAGCTTGTGGCAGTTTAGTTTTCGTTGATGTACTTGGTAGCAGTTTAGTTTTTGATGATGTAGTTCGTACCGTGTCAGTCTAGTTTTTGTTGATGTAGTTGGTGTAAGTTTAGTTTTCGTTAATGTAGTTGATATCAGTTTAATTAGTATTCGTAGATGTAGTTGGTGTCAGTTTGGTTTTTGTTAATATAGTTTAAGTCAGTCTAGTTTTCGTTGATGTAGTTGGTGTCAGTTTAATTTTCGTTGATGTTGTCGGTGTCAGTTTAGTGTTTAGTTTTCGTTGATCGGTTGTTGGTGTTAGTCGAGTTTTCGTTAATGTAATTTAAGTCAGTCTAGTTTTCGTTAATGTATTTAGTGTCAGTTTAGTTTTCGTTGATGTAGTTGGTGTCAGTTTAGTTTTCGTTGATCGGTTGTTGGTGTCAGTTTAGTTTTCGTTGATCGGTTGTTGGTGTCAGTTTAGTTTTCGTTGATGTTGTTGGTGTCAGTTTAGTGTTTAGTTTTCGTTGATCGGTTGTTGGTGTCAGTCGAGTTTTCGATAATGTAATTTAAGTCAGTCTAGTTTTCGTTGATGTAGTTAGTGTCAGTTTAGTTTCCGTTGATGTAGAACTAGTTGGTGTCAGTTTAGTGTTTAGTTTTCGTTGATGTTGTTGTTGTCAGTCTAATTTTCGTTAATGTAGTTTAAGTCAGTCTAGTTTTCGTTGATCAGTTGTTGGTGTCAGTCTAGTTTTCGTTGATGTAGTTTAAGTCAGTCTAGTTTTCGTTGATCGGTTGTTGGTGTCAGTCTGGTTTTCGTTAATGTAGCTTAAGTCAGTCTAGTTTTCGTTGATATAGTTGGTGTCGGTTTAGGCCAGGTTTTGTTGACGTGTGCTCAGTTCCTCAGTTCCCTGGTAAACCTTGTGCAAATTCTGTAGTTTTTGTTGGTAGTGGTGTCGGTGTTGGTGTTGTTGTTGTCGTTGTTGTTGTTGTTGTTGTTTACTTGTAGCTAGTTTAGCCGGTTTTCCTTGATGTAGTTCGTTTCAGTTTAGTTTTCTTTGATTATATTGTTATTTTGGTTTTCGTTCAACAAAATTTAGAAATTCTCGTCAATATTTATGTTGTCACTGTCACTAATAATTTAAATATTGCTGTCACTAGTCAGTCTTCAGTATTGTTTTAAAACCGTCCATTGTGATGTTAATAACCATCGTGGTATAACGACTTTAAATATTATTAACTACTGCTTGGTTTACATGCACGATGACTTTGCTTGCTTTTTACTCCACAGTAAAAATTGTCATCATATTGCGTCATAGTCGTGATTTGTCTGTCTGTCTGCTCCAATGTGAACGTCAATTTGTCAATTAATGTAATCTATAGTTACTTTGCTAACTTTACTTTTGTCAAATAAAAGAAAGTATATCTCTTACACTTATGTGCAATTTGAGAGATAATCGGCTTTGTTTTTCAAAACAGTCAAAATCTTGAGTTGCCAAACTCTTTTGCTCGCTTGCGAGGTCGTAAAAGAAAAATTAAGAGAAACCAATTATTGCTGCTTTTTTAATGAAAACGCTAAATAAATGAAATCTGATGTGGTCGTCTTTGGGAACTATGGCCAGTGATTTTATTCTACCCTTCGTTTCTTGCTCCCACCATTAAAAAAAAAATCGGCGTTTGAAACGCTGTTTGTTAGTACTTGTTCCGAAAGTGAAGACACAATCATAGCGGCTTTCTAAAAGTTATTGTAATTTCCTGTCTACATAAACTTGGTGCTGATTTGTCGACCTTATTAAACCAGCCAATCAGAAACAAGATGTATTTGACTTCCGGAGCAAGTTCCAACAGGCAACTTTCCCATTTTTTTTTCGACAGAAAGTGAGGAACGAGCGATAAATTAATAGAGTAATCGGAGGAGATTTCGATCTCTTTACTTAAGGTAGCTCACTATAGTTTAGGTACGCGCGCTCATGAGCATGCGCAACACTGGAACTTGCAGAATTTTTATATTGTTATATTTTTATATGGGGCAAAAATCTCAAAAATTTAAGTGTAAAATTCCTTCATAATTTGTCAACTTTATTGTAATATAGAGCTGCAGTAAGTGACGAAATATGAAAATATTGGCACTACAGAATTTTTTATTTCATAAAATCGAAATTTTGAAATATTTTAGATTCTGTTATGCAGATTTTTTCGTTCTTTGCCAAATGAAAGGTAAAAATATGTAATTTCTGTAAAATGAGTTTTAAAAAATTCACCGTGGAAAACCGGTGCGTTTTTAATTTGTTTTAATGAAAAAATGAAAAATGAGCTGCGTTAAAGCTGACGTGACATTGCTATAACAACCTTTCAAGCAATGAGTTTCATAGCAAACGGTTCCCTGATTCATGATCTGTTAGATGGTTGGCTGAACGGGTGTCAAAGTGTACATCTGTCGCAGCTATTATACGCTTTTTACTATTTGTATAAAGATCTTTAAAACTCTAGTGAGCAACCTTAAGTACTACTAATGGCATTAGAGAAATGGATGGTATAGATCCTTTGTTAATCACATCCATTACAATTTCCCAAATAATCAGCAAAAATCTCATTTGAGTTAAAGTAAAAAATAAAAGATAAATGCACTGATGTTAGGACTGTCTGCTTCCCAACTGACTTTTCGATTACCTGCATCGCATCGATAGTTTAAAACTCAGGGCGCATTCGATTGCTCCTTTTCCAAAATAGGAATACACGAAATAGTCATCTCAAATCCCTTATTACCAAACTAAAAATTGCTTCTTTACCTATATTAAGGGTATTTCCACTTTAATTTTGGCCACTTTAATTACCACTCTGCAGCGACTTATGGATGATATACCGTGTATTCCCATTCATACGTAGGTCAATCGAATGTACCCTTCACTCAATTAACATATTCTATTGGCCGAAATTGTAATGGCTTTGATTAAGCTAAAAACAATTTTGAAAACAAACAACCAAATTATACGAAAATTGAAAAAATTAGAAGGAAGGATGTTATAAAAATTAAGAGTCCAAAACCCCAGTTCGAATAAAACTATGAAAGATGTTTATCAAATAAAGCGAGATTCGCTATCTCTGCCAGCGAGATGCAATTTAGGATTACAAATATTTAACCAAATTAAGTGAAAAATGATATAAAAAGGAAAAAATATAAAACAAAACCTCCAAGGCTCTTAAAAGGCTTTTTGTCCGCATTATCCATTTTAGTACACGTATCTAATGACCCATTAAGACGCTGATCAAACAAGTACGAAGATTGTCGCCTTGTCGACTTGCGTTCAGCTCGTTCTATCTTGTGAATGTGCGGTGGAGTGTTTTAACAAGCAGCAGGTTATCACTGCTTTTCAAAACTCTGATCACGCCAAAGCTGTTGCAAATCATTTCAAGTTGCTGTTCAAAGAAGACACAAATGACAAAGTTGCGTCACTTTTCGTTCTTGTTTGTTTAGTCTAAAACTGCTACGTAATCTGCGAAGGAAGCACACTTGCGTACATTAACAGTCGGATCGACTTTAGAATTGAATCTACGCAGTAGATAGTGTACGCTCAATCAAACGCGTTCCTTTATGGATGACGGGTTGTTTTGTCATCGCTGCGACGGCATAAATTATCAATCATCAATAAAAATGATATAAAATAGAAAGAAAATCAAGTTATGAAAAATTATCAAAAAATTATGCAAATTATTAAATAACAAAAACTTGAGCTATTGCGTGCTTTCATCTAGACTTCTGATATACAAAATATAAAAATAAGAACTACTATTGCCACATGTCGACCGGCATACATTAAGGTATATACATTTGAAAAAAATAGTCAATGAGTTCTTCTGGTTTCAAAACTGATAAAAACGTGTTATGGAGCCGTTAATTGCATGCCGGTCTACACGCCAGTCTTCAAAAGCTTATAAAAGTTGTTTTCTCTTAATTTTTCTTCGTTCAGTATCATCATGTTGCGCAAACCCTGTGAGAATGCAATAACACAAACATTTACAGGCTTACGGTCTATGCTGGTCCGCGGTCTACTCCAAGTTTTTCATGCGCCATGCATTTATGTCCTTGAAGCATTTTTTCAAGTTGTTCAATCTCGGCATGAAGGCAGGCAATGTCAGATTCCAGTTGGCTATTGGCTGACTCGAGTTCTTCGGAAGCCTGGATTTTAAGAAAAGGAGCATATAGAAAAATATATTTCACAAAACAAACACAAGATTTCTTTAAAAGGTGATGTTCTTTCTTTAAAAGGTGATGTTCTTTCTTTAAAAGGTGATGTTCTTCACGAAATGCTTTTAGAATAAAGTCTAAAATGTGCCATAACACTTATAATTTTCCCAACTGTTTACCTTCATGAGCTCAAGAACGTGTTGTTTTCTTTTCATGCGGCATTTTGAAGCAGCAATTTTGTTTCTCATTCGACGAACTTTTCTTCTATTCAGCTCTTCGGGTGTCAACTTAAAGAATATGATAAGAATATGTCTTGAGATCAAACGGTCAAAGTACTTACCGCTAAGATAGTGCAGATTTCGTATGAGTGTGAAAAGGACCGCACCGTGCCGTGAACGTGTCAGTGCCGTGTTTCCTATCAAAACATTCGAAAATTCTGCCGTAACCGCGCCGCGACCGTGCCGCGGCCTTTTCACGCTCATACGAAATCTGCACTAGTAATAATTTTTATATCACTGTTCTTTTCATTGGCAACAGCAAGTATATAATAAGAGAGTGCAAATATACAAGTGGATGTTACAATATACTCTAGTATATCATTATTTTGCCACCTTTAATTGACTGCATTGCATTTTGGGACAGTTGACTCAGTTGAACAACCCGGAACAAAAGAAGAATAAACCATGGCATGATCTGACGTATGAGAGTTCTTGTTATTATTTTGTTTGGTGTTAATTTGCTAGGTAAAAGCCCTAGAATGCATTTCTGTCGATTCAAGATGGCGAACTAGTGATATAGTTTATGTTTCTTCCATATTTTTTGGAAAAAGGAGGGGGGGGGGGGGGAGAGGCTAACATCAAAGAAACCTTGGAAGTTTGAGCATACTATGGCCTAAAATTAGCGAGGATTAAGCACAAAGAGTCTCTTAATTTACTGCTGATCATAAGTTTTTAATGTTCAGAAGTTTATCGCCCACTCACAACCGGTGCACCCCTAAATTCCTCAAAATTCAGTGTGAGTTTAGCCAATATTCTTTGCTGCCACAAAGTTTCTTGGCAAAATTAGTGTCGCAGCAATATCGTAGAGTAACAACAAGAAACATTTGTGCAACTGACAGTATCAAATATACACTGAGAAACCTTTGTACGATATTTGATTTATGAATGAATTGTGTTCAAATAGGTCACTTCACACAAGGAAACAAAGTTTCGTATGAGTCGGTAACTCATGCGACGGTCATACTATGCGGTCACGGTTTTATACAAAATTTGTTCTGACCTGGTATTGCCATCGTTTGCGTGTTACATCAGGCTGCACAACCGAATTCTGTTTTTGTGTTCGACGTTAATTATGTTCGGGAAATGACTTCTAACTTTAACAAAGATTGGCACTTTTAGATTTAACATATCATGTATCTCCAACGATTCCTCAATATACAGTTTGTTGGCACAGAAAAAGGGGTTTTTGTATGGCTATAAGATCATGACCCCTGTTATGCTCCAGTGAATGCCACCTCAATTAATTACGTGACTACCAAATTCAAGGGATGCAATTCAAAAGGACACCTATGTTAATTCATTTTGATTGTCATTTCTACTTCTTCAAAAAGGATATGTTTGCATGTTTGTTGAACTGAATATTAGTCGGCAACTTAATTCTGCAAGTTTTAGTTGAAACGAAAAAATCTACCGAGAAGGGGCGTTCAAGACATTGCCAGTTGTGTATGCATTATGACCTCGAATTAAAATCACGACATTTGATGGCGTTGGGCGGGGTTACTACGGGTGTTCTACCGGTTGTATTAATTAAATTCTGTTTAGATAAGTCACACTTATCTTTTTAAGAATCTTCCTAATGTTAATTAACTTACTTCACTTTTCTTGTTGATTTGTTTGTATTCAGTTTTAGGGCAGTCGAGTCCATTAGCAGCTCGTTTAGATTCAATGGCATATCGTAGTTCTAGTTTGACTGGAAGATCAGCAATTTCAAAGTTTGCATCCAATGGGAGGCCGTCTGTTGTAGGATTTATTGCATTGCGGATCACTGAAGGATCCATGTAGATTGCACTGCCAGCCTAATTAAATCCACAACTGATATGAATTACAGAATTTCGGCAGTTTCAATAGAAAGATAGATGGATAGATAGATAGATAGATAGATAGATAGATAGATAGTTTATTATATATCCTTAATTGCAGATATAACTGAATTAATAAGGTTAACAATGAGTAAAAAAAAAACCATTAATAACAGCCACTTGAGTATAGCCAAAGTCTGATAACGGACATTTAGTAACGAAACTGTCAAAGTTTGATCAGACATTTAGTAGTGTATCATATACCTTTTTACTTTCCCGGGACAAAGCACTAAAAGTCTTTGTTTTGAAGTCATAAAAATATTTACAAAACAAAATAAAATGCAAAGCAGACATATATGTTCTTAGCCTTCAGTGGAAAAAAAGCGATTTGATAGCTGTGCTTACATTGCAAAGAAGTAACAATAAGTAACCATTAATTCTCATTCTCACGCAATAACTTTTGAAAATCAATTAACATGTTCCATGGACGATGAAGAGTTTCGTGTTTTTCTGCAAAAACATTACTAGTTTATGGAGGGGTAATTAATGAAACTGGTACTTTGTGTCATATTATATCAACTACTTAAGAAACACGATCTATTACATTCGTTTCACATCATGACAACAGAGAAATTCATCTTAGGAACTGGGAGCATTTCAGTTTTTCAAGAACATCGTCTCTGGTTTCCGTTTTGAAATGATGTTTTGATTAAAGATTAGTATATTGGTTAATATCGACACGAACAAACACATACCATCGACATTCTTGTCAAACAACAGGTTGTTTTTTACCTGCTCCTTTTGATTACCTGAAACACAAATGCTGGAATTCCAAGTGGTTTTCTGTTTGGCTGACTTCAGGTGCTGCAAAATTTTGCAAATATTTGGCCTTTGCAAATTAAAGTCAAGTAATTTCTCAAAGGCAAAGTGAGCTCCGAGATATATTTGCAGGTCTTTTAAGATTATTTTAGATTAAAAGGCAGGATTTCACTGCTCTAATCACATCAAAATCAATGATTCAGAATCCTTTAGTCTTTTACGGATTTGAGAACTTGGAATTATACATTTGAGCTTCGTAATTAAGAGTTAGGATGCAATCAGTATGCAAAGATTTACAAAACAGACTGAGTTCGTATCATTCTAACAAAAACATCTGTTTCGATAATAATCGCACAAGAACTGAAGGCCTGTTTTTACCTGAGAAATAAAACCATAATCCATCGTGAATTATTTTGTCGTCCAGGTTTTGAACAGTTTCCAAGGCACAACTCAAACCATGGGTACAATTTGTCTGTCGTCTTTCATGTTTTGTGAGTGTTACGTTATACCCAAGTTGGGTTGGTTTGCATTTTGTTTATACTTAATTGAGCTGTGATGCCATTGGGTATTGGTGATCAGTGCTCCACTTTGGCTTTTTGACGCGACCATGAATCAGTCAATTGACCAATCAGATTGATGCTTTACAAATTAGACAAAAACAATACTTCCATCTATTTATAGAAAAAAATAAGCATTAAGAATAAAAATACATTTTTTGTTTGGGGGAAAAGTTAATTTTAAAACCAAAACTTAATTTAAAGTAAACATGTCTGCTTAGCTTTGTTACGCTTAATTATGCTAAAATAAAGCTATTCTGATTTTCGAGAGAGATCATAGCTTACTTTAGCTAAATCTTGATTCTCTTTATAAGCTCTTACGTTTATTCATAGATATATTAGAAAGCTAGCAAGTATAAGTTATAATGTAACGTAGAACATTAAGTTTATTCTGATGCATCGAGTGAATCTCTTCTGCTATGAAATACAAAACACTTAGTTTGAACTCCCATTAAAATTTTTGTAATAATCAGTAATCAGTTCCATCGTTCCAAGTAACAATGGATGTTCTCATTACTGATACTGGGAGCCTATTGGTGTTCAAAAAAATATAGCAAGGAAAATGTTCATTGAAAATGGTAATTGACATCCAAAATTCAGTGATAATTGAAGTAGATTATCAAATTATTTTTCAGTGTATTAAAGAAGTAGCCCTAATTGAAAACATCAGAGAACATCATCTTAGATTCTTAAAATTGTAATGTTCTATATTGCTGACAATGCAAAGATTACAGGTATACAGTAACTACTAATTGGTTCAACTGGTACCTGTTGACCCATGAAGCCAGAGAGCGTAACGTTAATTGGAATTCTGAGAAGTTACTCTACCTGCTGCTTTTGGGCAGCCATTTAAATCTTAGTTTGTCCAGCCATTTGTAAAGCTATTTGTTTGACTACAATCAACAAGAACTTAGATGTTGAAAATAATTCAAACAAATTAGGTTTTGATCTGATTATGGGCCAAAAGCCAGCAGGTCAGACATATTGAAGTACGAGATTTTGGTTGCATTATATTTAGTCTTTACTGGAGAAATTCTGCTTTTTTTAATCTTATTATTTTATTTGTGTATTGAACTAGCTACGTGTTCACTAGATATAGACTAACAAGCATTCAAGACTACATAAAGTATCTAAATAACATAACTAGTGCATAAACTAGAGATCGTTTTGTATCAGTTCCTCTATATTAAAATCTGCTTCAATAATATTTGTAAAAGTAGAATCTTTAGAACAATTATGTAATACTCACATTCAAAATTTGTCAATTGGAGAAGTAAAATCGGTGAAAACTTCGACTAGGGTTAATATTAATCCATTATGACCAGTACGTACTTGGTTGTCGGTATATAAGTAATTGGTTGACTAATAATTACTATTACTTTGTTGACGAGAAATTAACATGAGTTCATGTCAAAGTGACAGCTTTTGACACTAAATTTTGAAACAAAAATTTTGGTTTCTTATTTACTTCTCTGAAACAATTGAAAGTTTTGAATAACAAGAAACAGACTCTGATCTTCATGGCAGAACTGAAGAACATCATCAAAATGTACGCACAACAATTTCTCATGACTCAGTAGAAAAATGTTATTGATTTCGTTAAATTTAACAAATTGACGCGAGTGATTTCACTGCAAAGTTTTGAACATTTATGGCGTCAAGAGTGTGTCAGTAAGAGAACAGACAACTCAAAAACCATCTTCAATTCGTTTTTACAACAATTATTTGAGATAAAAGTTAAAAATCCTTTTCAAACGGGGCAAAAGAACGAGCGAGCGCGCCGAAACGCGTCAGCAGTGTGTCTGTCCTCTTATCTTATCAACCAATCAGATTGCGAGATTTGAATCAAGTGTTGTACATTAAAATTCTCCTATTTCAATAGTAGAATATAGTTATATTTTATAGTTTTGTTGTTTTGTATCTGATCTAATCTAGTTTATACACAATATGTTGGTATAATGCATTGTATATAATATAAATATTTTCACTGGAAAAGTTATTATTTCTCAAGAGATATATAATAGCTTTTTTTCGGGAATGTAATGAGACGTCTTTCAGTAGATATTTCTCCAATTTGCTTGAATGGTCACGAAACAATATTCGCAAGGCGAGGCAGGGGCAAAATACAATAAAAGTATAGTAGACCTATATATTGATTTGAAATTTCCAGCCTTTTTAGAAGTGAATCTATTGTTACGTCATGCGACTGTGAAATCTAATATCTCTCCAAATATAGCTTCATCTAATTGATTATAATTGTGTTACTTCTTGCTAGGGTTAAGCAGCTGCTTTTCCCCTTAAAAGATATCATAAACGTAACAGTGTTCACAATCCATGAAGCTGAAGGACATTTGAAAGTTCGTATAGAAACCTTGCATGGTCACGAGAAAGCAGCCAGTGCACGTTGGATGGCAGGAACAATAAAATGAATATAATTTTTCATTAGAAAGAATCACTTATTATTTTTAATTTGTTCTGCCATCCAAAATGGCTAGTTGCAGTCACGTGATTGTACAAATCCTATTATCAATTTAATTGTGCAGTACTAAGTAGTATTCTGACAGTTCAAATCTAATTCATAAATTTCCATAACCAATCATGACTTTAGTATCAGACTTTTGACATGATTAACTACGTCATCAATACAAACGACGGCTTTCAATATTTTCCGGGACAAAGCAAAACTCATCAGTTTTTTTTTTCTTTTCTTTATTTCTCTTTATGTATGTGTGTATGTGTGTGTGTGTGCGTGTTTGGGGGGATTATATTTTATGACCTGGACGTGACTACTCTATGAGCAGAAGTTTACTTTTACTGGTAAAAGGAAGCCTCTGCACGCAGGTTAGGATATAACATACTGACGTGTACCAAACAAACGGTTCCTTAGCCAGCCCCAGTTTGAGTTTAACGACAATTGAAGTCAACACAGGAGACCATTACAACGTTTAAATAAAAAAGCAAAAAGTTAAATTGTCACTTTCTGGAAAACTGCTTGAGCGCAGGCACTATAGCTAAAAGCGTGCATGCCACCATCTTAACTTGGCTATGCTACTAGATGGTAACACACCCTCGATTCAACTTGTTTTGCAATCACAAATAAGCCACACCGCGGTCAAATGTCTGCGCATGCGCGAGATTTTGTAGGCTTATATGCTTCCGCGTACTGAATAAAGGAATCCAAGTCAATAATTTTATAATTTTTATCCATATATATCTCCATATCATTTTTTTGAGCTTATTTTTGAATACGGACTCAAGAGGGTTCAAAAAGAAAATCACTAGATGCCAAAAGGCAGGCGGTAGAATTTATTACAAGGTCCTAATGTGATTTTTTTTACTGAATTTGAATTCTGTGATTTGAGCTTCGCCGTCAAACCTTTTTTTGTTTAACGCTGCCGAAAGTTTTCATTTCGAGAAGTTTTTTTTAAGGTGCGCATGCGCGGTACATTTTGCTGCCGTGCTCAAATAAGCTAGCTTGAGCAAGTGCTGTACAATAATTTTAATTTGGTAATTGTCCCCTTCAGTTGTGTTAAGTTTGAAAAAGGCTTTTGTTGGGTACATGTCAGTGATGATTTTTTGGAAGTGTCATGCACTTTTTTAGACAACAGTAACTACAATAATGTCATTACCAATTAAGACAGTATCATAAAATTTTTTTGATATTTACTGCCTAAAAGGAGAAGAAAGATAATCCATTTAGCAATTAAAAGTATTAATATTAGTTAGAGTGATCAAATATAACGAGGAGAATAGCATTTCTTGACCAAAACTTTGCATAGTTTTATTAATTTTATCGTTCACTTCTGTAGCCTTGTAGAAAATGAGTTCAAACTTGGTGTATTTAAGACGCTGGTAGATATTGGGTGTTAGCAGTGTCCTCAGTTTCTCACTGTTTGAGATATCATCCCAACGTAACGTTAACCGGTTAATTATTGTACAATTCCATTGCACCATTTTTGGGGTTTCCAGCACCTTCTTGACCACTTAACGATTATCATGATAATCACATTGCGTAACATCCGCCATTGCTTTAAAGGCCTTGTACCAAGGCTTGCATGCACATTATCAAATAAATATGTTATGAGGTACATCCTTGAAATAAGTGTAAGGGGAATTCCTCTGTTTGATAACAATGAAAACTTGACGTTCTCATTTCATTTCATCACTTGATATCATTTGTCATGATGATACACCATTCTTGTTCAAAGTGCATCCGGGACACGCACTCTTTCACTGGCGTTGCTATGGTTACCAGTTATGTGTCTTGAACAGCTGTGAGAATCCAACATAAACTCTAGTTGTTTGATTTCATCATGAAGTTTGGATATTTGGCTTTGAAGGGTGTTATTTTGAACTTCTAGCTGGTCTGAAGCCTATAGAGAAAATACATTTAGTATTCCATTTTTTGTTGGAATTTCAATATATGGAGATTTACATTTTGTCTAATAGAGCATCCAATATCAATTAGTATTATCGTTTAGTAAAGGTTATACATGAAACACCGCAAATGTAATTGCGAAATGGTTGTGAAACATTGTTGGCTGAAGTTGGGCACGCTAGTTGATCTTGACAAAATGTTCTTCAAACCTGAACTAAGTTTCGCACATGTTCCTTTCGCTTTTGTCTGCATTTTGAGGCAGCAACTTTGTTTCTTTCTCTCCTGAGAAGTCTTCGCTCAAGTTCTTCTTGTGTAACCTTGTTGAAAAAATAAAATTATTTTCAGCTAGACTACTCCAAATCTGTAACAATTACAATCCCATTTATTCTTTAATCAACCTGAAACATACCATTTCTGTTTTCATAGCATCTGGGTTTTCAAGAGGTGTTTGATAAATGTACTCCATTTTGGCAGGATCTTCGTCGATGGTAAAGTAGGACTCATTCTTCACCGGTATATCAAGAACACTTGTGTACTCTTCACCCGTGTGATCTAGACAAACGGCTCCTGCTACACCCGGAAACGAGGCAAGATTTACCTCCGCGTTCTGAAAAGTATAACAAGATGAAATGATAATAATAATAATATGCACTCGGCAATATTTTACACTGGATAATGACGAAAAAAGTGTTTCTGCGATATTTTTTTTTCAGTGGAGCAGGCAAAGCAGAAGAAAAATTAATAAAAAATAATAACCTAGAATGAGCGTGACAGGATGGCGTGCGAAAAAATGGAAATACTTCAAATAGGACATAAAACACGATCTCATTACATAGCAAAGATTAGTTAGATAACTGTAAAATGTATAAATTCAACCAACATCTCCATTCCACACCTGCACTTCTCAGGTTGTTATGCAATAGTGTTTTCACTTAAAATATTTTTGCCTTTTTTTCCATTATCACATTTAATGTACCTGCTACAAATATAGAAAAGATTTTAGAAAAGGTTAATTGCCTTACGAATGTCCATATTTACTTTGTTCCAAAAATCAATAAATCATTATTTCCTTAGGATCTTTTACGAATAAAGTGAAATGTAATAGATCGAAAAATTTTCTTATTCTCACCTGTTTTCCTGCTGTTATATTCTAGAGAAATCAAAGCTGCCAAATGATGAAAATTTCACAATTCTATTTTATTGTAAAAAAAAGTTCCATTTGAGTTGATTTGGTCAAAGCTCCGTGACCCTTATCATTACACTCTTGTCAAAAACTACGATCGTATTTACTAAAGAAAGTCAATTCTTGTAAAGTAAAGATTGCGTGTTATAGATTGTCAGTGGATACTGGTACCGGCTTTCTTGATCTTAACCAAAATAAAGTCCCCTCGCGAAGGTCAATTTTTTGTTGTGAATTCGAGCGTGTAATTGACACGGGTGAATTACTCTGAAACAAAATTATAAGCTTAAGATTTCTCTTATAAAATAAACGATTTTGATTTAGAAACATTAAAGGAATCTTCACAGAGAGGGTGATTTATAATTATGATCTAATATATTCAATGTGGTTCTGATTCGATATTGCTATGTACCAGAATAATAATTACGAAACGAACAGTCGAGAAATCTGGTGGAAATGTGACATCTTGGAATCGAAAAAGAAAGAAATGTATTTTACCTGTGCTATGCTCAGAACCGGAGGTCCACCTCCTGCCTCCATGGCAGTGTTGTTTTTTATCCGTTCACTGTCAGTCAGCCTTGACGTCTCCGTTAACACGAGCCCATGGAATGTGCCAGCGGTACTCTCTCACGGCTGACACCCAAACAATGTGATAATCTAGAAAAGAATCACATCAACAGAATGGTGATTGGTCAAAGACCAGTACCATTGTGACAACAAATCTCGAGTCGGTACTCGAGATGCTATTGCGTCACGATGGTTGGTCGGTCCACTTTATTCTTCTCACTATCCAAATAAAAGGAATTATGTAAAGAATTTAGTTCCATGCTAATCAAACTAACACTTCAATTTAGCAATTGCAGGTTTCTCATTGGGTGCCATGGTGCAGGGGCTGGCTCGTATTAGCGGGTACCCGTGGTCACGTGATTAGCTCAGTGACCACGTGCATGATCTGACAGCTTATTTATCAATAACAACAGTTCAGGAAGATCCAGATTGTTCGAACAGCTAACGGCGTCTACTCCTAGACGCGTGTAGTTATCTTTAATCACCAAAGCTATTTACTTTGGACAGACTATCCTTTCTGGCAAAGGACCATTGAAAATACTTGTAATTCATTTTATTTGCTATTTTGCAACTGAATAACATTTTTGTCATGTTTTGTATCTTTTTGTGTTTTGTGCTTATGTTATTGTTAAATGATAACAAGGTTTTTTGTTTTTACTCAGTCCTGTCAGTCATCTCAAGATGTCGTCGGACACAAATAAAATTCATAGATAACCGACCTTCATTATGAAAATCACAATAATCTAATTTTATATGTTATTTAACGGTAAATATTACTGTCTTCAGGTAAATTTAACAAATAAGAGAATTGTTTGCACAGGGGGAAAAATATGGTAAAGTTAAAAATGAACTAACCTTCACGACATAAAGGCTAACGTTCTTCGTCTTTGGCATTGGTCTTTTGGTCATACCTTCTTTTTAAATAAACTTGGCTTTGTAAAAGATGGATTTTGCTAAAGAACGGATAATTAGTAAGTACATCTTTACATCAATCGAGGACTTGCGATAACATGGTCTTTTTGTCAACCTTGTATAGGGTTCAATAAATCAGTATTTGTCGGGTCAGTAAACTAATACGGTTTTTCATCACCAAAAACCGTATTACTTTTGAGAACATTTATTTTAGTACCAAATGAATACTTACAGCAAAGTTAAGAACGCGGTAAAGAGCTAGAAACATAAAATTGATTGACTGTTTTAAGTGGCAACATTTTGAATAAAAGTTAGTATTTGTAAGTTTTTATAGAAAACAGTCATACAACTCGGCGTCTTGATTAGTGTATGCTTCCTCTGTATCAAAACACTAAATGGGAGGTGTTCATTGAAATATCAGCCAGCTATATAGAGTAGCGAACCAGCGTCCCACTGTTTGACTCTCATTTTTCATCTGTAAACTTAATTTTTTTTATAATTTTAACATCTTTTATCGATCTTTTTGACATCGAGGTATTGATATAAAGCAGTTTTTTACCCTATAAATGTTTTGGTAATGCGGCCTTGAAGGCTTTTCTTTCACGGGAGTTTTTGCAGTCTGAAGACATTTGCGAAATCAGTCATTTTCACGCCGGCAAAACTTGCCTTGCTTAAAGTAAACTTTGTCCTTGTACTTTATCTAGCTGCAAAACAAAAGACAGTAACGGCGAGAAAATTATTTTTAACAAATCATACTTCAGAAAGGCTTCATAAATAATCTTTTCAGCAGATCCACATAGTGGTTCTTCATCTGCTGACACTCACACTCACTACCTCATTAAATTAAATATTTTAAATACAGCGCTCAACTCACATGTTGATTTTTGCTGAGGGAGAAAAAACCGGAGAACTCGGAGAAAAAAACCCTCGTGGCATGGTAGACTAGAACAACATATCAAACAAACTCAGTTTACAAATGATCCAGTGCCTGAGTTGGAACTCGAACCCATGCCAGACCACAGTACAGTGGTGAATGGCCAGCGCTCTTACCACTAGGCCAACCTCGCAAACCAGTACGAAACCTACCTTGCTGTCCTTGCTATGAAAGAGAGACTTCTTTCGGCGCTAGTACCTATCCGTCTTATCTAAGGGCCTGTTAATATAGAGAAATTTTGGCTCGGGTGTAGAAGGACACTCTCGTTTCCTAGCTAATCACCCGAGCGGCAAAGTCTTTAGAGGAATCGTTACCCGGAATAGTTTCTACCCTCAAATCACTGTTTATTCGATGAATTCTATATGTATGGAGTTCTGCTATCAAATTAATAATTATTATAAGCTTTGGAACATTTCTAACTTTATTCATGTCATTTATTTTCACATTTTCATCATCACTTATTATAGGTGGTAGGTTTAAGGCTCATAACCAAATTTAGTCTGTAGGTATATTAGTTTCGAAAGTTCGCTTGATATCAGTCACAGGTCTCACAATGCTCATCTATCCATAGATAAGTGCGTCTCCTCCTAGTCTAGAATATTTTTGAACACGGAAAATTCTTCAATAACTTGAAATCAAAAGTATGGATTAGCTGTAGCATTTAATTAATATCATAAAACTATTTTAGTTATCAATTTGACTATAAATTTTAGCGAAAACAAGTTTTTCGGCAACGTCGTGCGGACGTTAAGTCTAACGGCAAAGTGATGGAGGTTTATATTTAAATATATACTTAACTACTTAATTCATACGTAAACCTCGATCACTGTGTTAGACGTTGACTTGATAATGACGTTGATGTGTCGAGACGTCATCTAAAAATCGTTATCGCTAAACTACTTAATCAAATTGCTAAACAAGAATCTTCTTATCCGTACTCAGTTTCAGTTAATTGCGTTAATTCTCTAAATCAGTTTCTAAATTCAGTTACTTTAAGTTTTATGTACTATCATTTTATTACTAAAAGTTATATAATGCCTGGTTCTCACTAGCGCCGCAAACACAAGCACAAGCACAAGCAACATATGTAGACTCAGTATCGTATCTATCACATAGGTGTGCGGAGACAATCTCTGCTAATAAGCAGTGCACTACTGAGTGTGCGCCGATGGTTCTTGCGCTTGTGTTTGCGTCGCTAGTGAGAACCAGGCTTAAACTGTCAGCGATCTAACCAAATAATGAGATTCTCAACTTCCATTGCTTTTGGTATAAACATTTTACCAGAAGAACAAATGTTATTGTTCAACTCGACATGGACAATTAAAAATATCGCGTGAGTAGACTTGGAGCGAGTAAAAATGTCCAGAGATAACTTAATGGACCATTTGATGTGTAGTATGGCTGGATGTTTTATTCGTTCTCTTGCCTACGGCTCGTCAAAATACAGTGCGACGCGTAAAATATCCAGCTATACTACACATCAAACAAACTGATTAGATATATGTATTTACTACATGCAAATTCATTTTAATAAAATGTATTCATAATAATTATAAAGAACTTTTTTGTATATTTATAAAGAACTTTATATTTCTTACGTTGATCTTTACGTTTTCATTTTTCTACTGTGTTTTCGTTGCGAAATATAGATGCCCACTAAATCTAACCGAGTTCTTCAATGGCCCATTGTAGAGAAGACGTATTGTACTTTTGGGTTGATGTGAAGGGTTTTGGTTCATCCATAAAGGGAATAAAAGCAATAGGTGGAAGAAATTAATGCCAGTGATGCACGTCAGCGCCAGTTCTATTACTCATCGTGTACTAATCAATGCGGCAGCCTTCATGAAAGTGATCAATTAAAGCCCATATCACCCATATTTTTTTATTTTCAAACTCAGTTCTTGTTGGAGAGCAAAGTGACGATCTTTTATCCTGTTTTTCCTAGACCCATATTTTCTGAGATATAATGGTATCAAATTTCAAAATATAAATGTGATGACGTAAAAGGAGTCAACACTGCCAACTTCTCATGTTTTTTTACAAAAAGAGGTCTTCAGTTTGATAGCTGGAGTTTTCAATAAACAACAGGTTATACCAATGGAAATAATTTACAAATGGAAAAATTCAAGTATCTTAAATTATCTTGTTTTTGTATAATAAATGATGACTCCTTTTACGTCATCAAATTTGCATTTTGCAAATTTGCAATTTGCATCAGTTGAAACCCTTATATCTCAGAAAATATGGGTCTAGGAAGGAAAAACGGGATAAAAAACATCTTCACTATGCTTGCCAACAAGCTAGAACTGAGTTTGAACATAAAAAAATATGGGTGACTGATAGGCACTTCATCAGGAATAATTCATCAGGAATAATTCATCAGGAATCCCAACCGAGACACTTTCGACTTTACTAGCTTTGACAAACTTTTAATTTGGTCATAACTTTTTAGAATCGCGTGATATTTCAATAAAACTTTGACAACTTATTTTCCGTTTATCTAGTCATAATTTGACCTGAAGCAACTTTGTTGAAGGGTAAAATCTTTTAAAACATTATCCTCGCCCACTCTTGAACATATCAAAATTTGTTGGACAAAATCGATGAAACCCTGGAAATCAACCTACAATAAAACACTCTTTGAGTTTAACAAATATCTGTGGAGCAAAAATGCGAAGACGATTGTTCGTAAAAGATGTTCCCCTAAGCTATAGTCAACCTTTCTGACATCCATGTATTTTGAAACCAACGAATGTAACTTCAGAATCAACCGAAAACAGTGATTTAATGTGTGCTTGGAATTGGAAACTGAGCACAAAATCGATCGCCAACCAGACAAACCGTTCAAGAGTATATACAATTTTAGTTATGTATATATATAAAGCCTTGAAAACTGCGGCATGCACGAAAATATCAAAAGTTCGATCTGTTATTCTCGAATTTGTTTAACTCTGCAGCTATATATATTGTTCTTTGATCCCTTAAAATAATAAATTTAAGTACTAAACTGATCGTCCACAATACATTTTAATTCATACAATGTGTATGATCGTTGAAGAGTTGTTGTTACGCTATTCCCCGATGATGGCTGTACGAGCCGAAAGCTTGGAAACTAAAATATACGCGAACAAAGCAAGTAATTTAGACGTATTTATAACGACACCCACGTAAAAAGAAACGCTTGAATAAATTTAAGGTTCCATAAGACGTCTACGTTGAGTTCGGTTTCGTCAGAACGATAGATTCGGGGAAATAATCTTTATTTCTGATATGTCACCTTAAGTGCTCTCAAGAGCCCCATTGAAAGGTCTTGCAATATGCGGTACCAGAGGGCCCCTGGTCAGTGAACTGATCTAACTTCCTGTTTTTCAGAGAACTTCGAGAAAGGAAAAGAGGAAACTTGTAAAATTTTCCTCATATTAGGATTATAATAGTTAGATTTTCAACTGATTTTACCTATCTAGGGGTGACGAATGGTACCCCGGCTGCCAAATAAAAAGTCTTGTCAAAAAAGGCCAGAATCTCGACCGTTTCTACGCTCAGTCTCGGAGTCTTGTTTTTCACTTACGTTTTTGCTTCACGGAGTCTCGAATTTTCTTGGCTGTCTCGCATTCCGATTTCAAGCTAGTTAACTGAACGATTCTGGGGTAGTTTTCCGTCTTGGGGTTTCAAATTTGTGCACTAAACTTATCGAGAATTGCAAAGCGAAACACGGTCTTGCACTCTCTTGCTTTCTTGCTTTAAAAACGTGCATCTCGCCGTCTCGATTTTAACATTCGCCACCCCTTTGTCTCAAAATACCAGCAAGAACGTTTTATTGAAATAGCTCAATTATACTGTATAAAATTGTATTGAATTTCCGCTTCTTTTAGTAGGTATTATCACTTATGTGTTCAGTTGTTCACATGTGCCTCGGGGAAGTCGCGATAACATAATGACAAGTAGGATGAATATAGTTTGTTTGCTTTTTTACTTAAGATCTTTTTCTCTAAAGCAGAACACATCATACGACGACCCTGTGTACGTTTAAATTAGAGAGCTTGAGCAAATGAATTTAAGGAAAACAAACTAGACGTTTTGAGTCGGTGTATTTACAAACATGCAGCTCTATAAGGACCCGGCTCAATAAGGATGTAGTCATGCATGTAAACCCAAGTGACCATAACTACGTGTTGTATCTTGGTGAAAACAGGTTATGTAACTTATACTTATCTAACAAAAATCCTTTGTGGCTTGTGAAATTGTTTATTAGGTTCTTCATTTTTCCTTTTTACAATAACCAGACTCTATTCAGTGGAATAACTCTTAACTTTATCTATTAACACTTCCGTGTACCAATAGCATTTTCCAATATTCCTCGAACACGTTGCTCCGGCTCTAGTTAAAGTTGGCCTGTGTGCTACTGTGATCATGACGTACACTGTAAAGTAACTAATGAGACTTTTTGCCAAAGGAGAGCAGGAGTTGAGCAATTAAGGCTGTAGACAAAGTTTAAAAACTTACAAAATACTGAAAATATTACATTTATAATTCTGCTCAATCAGTTTAGTCATATTTTTGTACTTTAACAGTAATTGTACTGTAAGTTGTTTTTATTCCTTTTATATAATACAAATAGAACTCTGATAATAAATTACGAAGTGGAATGATTGGCCTAGGTTAGTGCGCCGGCCTTTCACCGCTGTTGTCCGGGTTTGAGTCCCAGCTGGAGCGCCTGGATTATATGCGAACTGAGTTTGTTTGATGTGTTGTTCTCTACCATGCCACGAGGGTTTTTTTCCGGGTCCTCCGGTTTTTCCTTCCTCAGTAAAACAATAAATCACATCATTGTAAGTTGAGCGATGTATGAAAATATTTAATGTAGAGGTAGTGAGTGTGAGAGTGCAGTGTCCCCCAATTAGTGCGCAAGCACTAGAAGACATGGACACTTAAATAAACAGTTACAAAGTGTATCTATATTGATAAATAACTTGACTGATCATGTTTGCTGGTGCATTTTCACAATATGATTCTCTTCAGTTGTTGGTTAGTAAAGATCTAACATCCTGTATTTCGGATAAATTGGAGAAAGGTAAAGAGGAAATTTGTAAAATTTTCCTCGTTATGAGATTACAATAGTAAGGTATTTTCAAATGATTTTACCTATCTCAGAATACCAGCTAGAACGTTAATTGAGATAGCCCACTTATACTGAAAATTGTATTGAATTTCCGCTTCTTTTAGCAGGTAATCGTCATTTATAGATCGCATGTATTCATGGCATGCGCCTCGGAGCAGTCGAGATAAAATTAAGGCCGAGTAGGACGAATATAGTTAAAGTTAAGGACAAGCAAAACGAAGGCAGATAAAATTAAGGACGAGCAGGATATATATAGCCTATAGTTGACTTTAATATCATTTTCAATGAATATTTGGACAGTGCGAAAGTTTAGATTAGAGAGCTTGAGCAAATGAATTTAAGAAAAACAAACTGACAGATTTAGACGTTTTGAGTCGGTGTATTTGCTGTTACGTAGTTCTAAGGACCCGGTTAAATTAGGATGTAGTCATGCATGTAAACCCAAGTGACCATGACTGCATCGTCACTGTCAGTGTCAAGGTTCTGGGGGGTTATTGTCCCGCTTTGCTCTATTCTCCTTTATGCTCGACATTAAAAAGATGTTATATCGCGGGCAAAACTGGTTATGTAACTTATACTTATCAAACTATGTATATTACTTTGATCTTGTGGAATTGCATGTTTCTTATTTTCTTAATTCCACCCCCCCCCCCCCCTCTCCCTCATTGCAATAAACAGTTGAATAATTAATTAGAGGGTTTGTCTTCCTTGTCATATAATGGGACTTGATATCTATTAACCCTTTCGTGTGCGTGTACTTTCAGCATTTTAAGCTGTTCGTTTATAGCTTATATAATAAATAGCAATTTCCAATATTCCTCGAACACATTACTGTATATATAATCAACCGCTTTTCTCTATTTGAAGTTCGTCTGTGTGCTACCGTGATCGTGACGTGCAAAGAGTGACTAATAATAGTTTTTGAAGGAGCGGTTAACCAAGGCTGTAGACATACTTAACAACTAACCCAATATCGCAGATATTACTTTTCGGCTCAAACTTGTAGTTCAACATTAATTTTCCTGTACTCTTAGAGTTTGTATTCCCTTTACTACAAATAGAAACTCTAATAATGAGTTACAAAGTGTGCCTATAGATAAAACTTTGCTCGTGTTTGCTAGTGCATGTGAAAAGGAAGCAACAAAAGGCCAAACCAACTAATCCACAAAACGCCTCCATGTTGTTTCTTTTTAGTTTTTGAAGAAAAAATATAGCTGTCTTTTTACAGCGTTGATATCAATACACATTTTCATCAGCACAATAGAAAAATGTAACAAATTAATAAAAATTAATAAATCTTATTTATATCCTAATGTAAAAAATATAAAATAACTGTATTTCTAGTAACGTATGTAATTAACAAATAGAACAGCTTCTTCCGTTCAGTAATGCAGTACGCAGGAAGTGCCGAGAGCACGAAGGAAGTGAAGGCAGAGCACGATCGACCCATAAGCGATTGCTCTCCAAACTTCTTGAGTGCTCTTGGCACTTCCTAAGTGCTGTCTTACTGAACGAAGCACGATAAAAAGCTGTTCTATTTGTTTTATTATATGTTTGCTAGATTGTGAAGTAAATATTTAACGAAAAATGTTCGTTTCTCCTCTTCAAAAGACGCGGATGAGCTCGCGCTGCTGACGTCAGAACCGTACAGCTCTGTTCTCTCATAAAGTACAGTTTTCAAGTATCGTGAAGGCTATACAATAAGTGTAAAATAACGTTCTTATATACATAAATAAATAAGTAAATATCTAAATAAATATTTCAATAGAGTTATGAATGAATAAATAGATATTATCTAAACAAATTGTAAAAACGTATCCTTAGACATAAACTAGAGACCTAACCAAGCCATAAATACGGCTTAAATCTAAATACTAGCGTTGTGCAGGTACTGATGGAATTGCAGTTCACTAATTATTCTAATTGAAAAGTATATATGACTGAAAGTATATGGAAGATATTCAATCTAGACAAATGACAATTTGATAATAATAGTAATGATTTATAATGGGAAAATTCCCATCAGTGACGACATCCCAATTTTGTATATTTGCCCCCCTGTTTGAAGCAGGATGCTTTACCCTTCATTGGATTTGAATCGAAGCTAAAACAAAATATTGCTCTCTGATATTAATAAAGTAGGTCTATAAATACATTAATCCAATTATATATAAAGGAGCGCATTTCATACAATTACTACCAGTTTAACCAAGCTAAGACAGCACAGATCCAAGTCCAGGTCAAAGCGCAAGTTTTAAGGTAAATGACGCTTTTTGTGAATGAGGTATCCTAACCATGCCACGTTCGTACGATCTCGTAGGCTGTGATAGCAAATTATATTTCTGACTTGGATTTCTCTTGATTTTGTCTTGAAGGAAGAACTTTAAAAAATGCTCAGAAATCAGTGAAATATGCATGTTTTATTAATGCTTTAATGGAGTACTCCTAAACAGAGTACACGATACTAATACATATAGATCTGCTCGGATGACGCGCAGGAGTGAACCATAGAATACCTCCCTGTTCTATCTCTTTTAGGAAAAGATGAAGCTGAAGTTACTGTTTCTGTTTATTCTTGTCTGCGTACTCGTTCTTCAAATTGACGATGCCGAAGCTGGGCGCCGTCGTCGACGCCGCCGTCGTTGGATCAGGAAGGTTGTTAGGTGGGTTTGCCACAAGGTTTGCAAGGCTAAAGTTTGCAAATGGGTTATCTACAACTGCCGTTGGCACAAAAGGTGCTCCAGGGCATGCAGAAATGTTTGCAAAAAAGTTTTCGGGAAGAAAAGAGATGAAGAATTTCCCGCTCTGCAGGTAACAATAACAGATACAAGTAAAAAAGCTATACAGCATATGTATTATTTTGTTTGTTTGTTTACACTCAACCTAAAATTCGTGACAAATTAAAAGAGTTGAAGGATGCAAAAATGTACTCTTTCAAGCGTGGAACGCTCCCTCGGCCTGCTTGATTGGTTGAAAAACATTGAGTTATCGAGACGACGCGTGAGTTTTAGCTTGAATTGAAATGCTCGTGTTCTCGGTGCATACATAAAATTTCTTTTGTATCCTTTTGTGAGATAAAGATATTGCATAAATGAAGACATAATGTGAATGCTGGCCCAAAGTTTCAAAAATTTACCTTAGGTTTTGACATTTTGTAAAACCATTGTAATTGAAGGCTAGCGTGAGAGCAAAATTTGCTGAAGTCCCTATGACATATAATCATGGCATCTTTTTTATTTTCAAACTCAGTTCTTGGCAGATCGAGAATATAGTGAAGGTCTTTTTACCTTATTTTTTAACACTTCATATTTTCCAAGATATAAAGGCTTCAAATTGCAAAATGCAAACGTAAAAGGAGGCAACGCCACCAACTTCTCATGGCTTTTAGAAAAAAGACGTCTTCAATTCGAGAACCAGAATTTTCATTAAACAACAAGCTTTACCAATGGAAATAAATTCCAACTAAAATATTAGAGTACTTTAAGTCACCTTGTTTTTGTATAATAAATGATGACTTCTTTCACGTCATCACATTTGCATTTTGAAAATTGAAACCTTTATATCTCAGAAAATGTGTAGTGTTAAAAAATAAGATAAAAACATATTTACTATACTCTCTGACAAGAATTGAGTTTAAAAATAAAACGAAGATGTCATAATATATATGTCATAGGGACTTTTCCAAAAACACGAAGACGTAATTACAAGCGTGCGTAGACGTTTTGCACTAGTGCCGACGACGTCAGCATCAAGAAGCTCCGTTTTCCGGGTGAAGGAAGCCTTCTAATAAACTCCACTAAAATACGTACGCAAATAAAGTTGCACTTCTTTCTTATATCTTTTAATTAATGTTTATCTGTAGCAGGCACTTATTTCACTCTGTGATCAGCTAGTTGTACTTTCACTCAACTCAAAAAATTGATCCAGACTTCTAAATTTCTAAAACTTCTAAAACAGGTTGATAATGTTTTCTTAACGTGTGGGATATACAATCAACAGAAGTACGCATGCTCACACAATACCTCATTTTTCAAAAATTAAAATTTTCCTCAATTTCAACAATTTTGGTGATTTTGGTGGTTATGAAGTTGACCAGTAATTTTACCAGTACACCCTCAGCTGACTGCAATATATCCAATATTGCTGCCGGCTTCAGTAACTAACTAATACTTAATTTCACAGGATCTAAATAGCTATTCTTTGTTTGTGTTTTTGTTTGTTTACTTTTTTGACTTCTGCTCTTGTTCTCCAAAAACAGAACGCACACCAAGACGAATTTCGCGTGTCTCCAAATCCCTCTACACTGTCAGCTTTTGATGCCAATGCTGACGGCCGCATTTCACGTGACGAGTTTAGAGCAGCCTCTACAAGAGCAGATCAAGAAGAGATGGTTGACATCTTGCATTCTGACGCTGTTTTTGACTCTATAGATACAAATGGTAAGTATAACACCGATAAATCGCAGCTCAAATTTTCCAACAAATTTGGCTCACCACTTCTGACGCTGTTCGCTCAAACAATTGGAATGGGTTTGAACAACCTTAAGCCGTGTTCAATCGCATTTAACACGCTGGAGCCGACAATAGCTGTTTGGAGTTGTTGACTAACACTGACCAACAATGTTTGAATTGCCAAACTACAACGTCCAACAGGGTATGATGTGAAATTATGACACAAACATAAACATTTCTAGTTGCCAGCAGCATTCAGATCTAGAGTGACAACAGGATATGCTGCGTTGGCAAAGAGCACAAGGTTTTCATCTCATTACAAAGTGAATCTGAGTGTTGAAAATAACTGAATCGATTGCAAAAATGTTATGGCCATCAATCACGGTGAAGCTGTTTCGAGTAGTTCAATAGCTTTACCGATGTGAAAGTAGATTAGATCTGATTTGGCTCAAGTTTTCTTTGGATAACGTGAAAATAAGCTTTCATTTTTTTATTTTAGAAAACGATTTCATCAGCTGTGATGAGTTCCTGGCTTCAAACTTGGATTTCAACCGGAAGAAGCCATCTTGCTAAATGAACAACCTTCCCCTTTAGCGCAAACTGAATATCGTTGATCTATAAAAACACCGACACAAGATAAATTTGATAAATTTCTTTTTCTGCTGGATATCGCTAAACCTCGATTACCACTTGTGGTATAATCATAAACGTATAGTAAGGCACATAAGCAATCTAAGTAGAGTATTGAACATTGTAAGGGAAACGCACTAAAAAATGAAGTCGCGGATCCCCTATTTTTAGTAGTCCTTTTTAGTACGTGTCATTTGTAAAGCATCCTAGAGGTAAAGTATTGTGTCGTTGGCAGTGCTATTAATGATATTGACAATATTTAGAAAACAATATAAAATGTGTATACATGACAATGTTTGTTTGAACAATAAACTGGCAGAAAACAAATGCATTTTCGCCAAATTTTCGATTTTATTCAAAAGTCTTCATCAGGGCAAATGATAAAGATATTGTTTGTATATACTCAATCGGGATTGGATAATTTGTATGAAAATTTGTTTGGGTATGTAGTCTTGGATGGAGTCGCACTGCAAGTTAACAAATAAAACAGCTTTTTCAGTGCAGTATTACTGAATTTATTTAAGTAAATATTCGAGGGAAAAAGTTCGATTCTTTCCTAAAAAAATTCAAAAGGTGCGCGCGCGCGGTCGAGCTCGCGCTGCTGACATCAGAACTGTGCTCCATTCTCTGATAAAGCCAGCTGTCAGCCAATCAGAGCGCGCGCATCGACAAGGGTATATAATAATAATATTTAAAAAACGAGCAGGAGTGGTTTATCGTGGATATAGGCCCATTTCATTTATTTCCTCACTGGAGGACCAAACAATGATTGTTCTCTCTGTTGAGAATTGATAACTTTTGTCATGCAAACATTTTTCATTGTTTTGACCTCCAGTCAGGGAATAAATGAAATGGGTCACGTGTGTTTATATCCACGATAAAACACGATCAGCGAGTTTTTTTTAAATGACTTCTAAAACCCATCATTTGAAAGTATTATAGAATTGAATTCATGAAAAAAAATCCATTTTAACAGAAGAAATAAGCCTATCATTTTTTTCGTGCATATAGGCATGCACAGAATAATCAAATTTTTATCCCACACGTAAAAAAAAACTTCTGAACATCAGAATAGAGTGGCATGTACGAGGTACTGTACGAGGTCAATAATGCAACAACTATAGTGAGACCTTGTACTGATATAACACTCATCCATAAACATGAGTGTTTTATCAGAGTTAGTTAAAAAAATCTAAAAAATACAGCTTAAAACGCTTCAAAACTAGAAAAAAAAACCCCATACAAACACACGAAAAGATAACATTTACTACATAACAAGTCGAAAAATATGTTATTCCATGAGTGAGGATTCAAACCCGGATCCTTCTATTTGCTACGCACTGCTCTAAATGATTGCCTGGGGTGCCTGGGGTATACATGTCATCGCCAATGAAATCCGAAAATCGACCTTCGATATGGTATTGATGGCAACCGCTCGGCGCATGTATCGTGTGTCGATTTCTCAAGAATAGTAGGCTGCTCGCCGTTGCTCGCAGCAAATACACGACTAATGACAGTACGTACATTTAAGATGTATGGGATATTTTCTTGAGATTCGTTCGGAAAAACGCGTTGGATGGCAATCAGAAAATATCTGATCTTAAGGTGACTCAATAGAAATTCAGGAGGCATTCGGCCTTGACAAACTTTTGGTCACAACTTTTTGCATTGGAATCGCGTTCAATAAGGCTGCGTGGTTATACTAAAAATAGATATGTTAATTAGGACCCCCCGCAAGACTCAGACAAACAAAGCGTTTGCTAAAGAAATTGTATGTGAATTTCGATTTATTTTCCTCAAAAGTAATTGCTTTTTTGTAAAAACAAATTGCTTGGTAGATAGCACTGGTGCTTGGAATAGTACCCAAGATATTTTATAGACTCACAAAAGCATTTTAAGCCACCAGTTAGATGTGAAAAACTCTGGTCCAAAGTCAGTCAAAGACAAAGTTCAGACTCTCAAAAATCAGTGGCTTAAGATACTCTCAAAAGCAAGAATTCAACGGATGAAAGACAATCATGAATACTAAGAAGAAGTAACACGTAGTAGTTTTATTTTAACACAGTAATTATTGACTGAGTTTGATTGATTCAAGTGCGGATTTAAACAACATTGTGCTCGATGTTTGTTATAAATATGGCATCCCAGAATTTGTATTGATGGGTTATCAGTCAGTTAAAAGTAGTATTTATACACATTTGAAATGTATAATACTTCAGGATACTTCTAATACTGATGAATACGTCAATTATAAAAAAAAAAAAACCCACACACAGATTTTACAATTGCTGTCGTAGAAAGAGGAGTCGCCTTGTAGCCTATCAATGGCTTGTCGTTGAAATCACAGATCAGTCAGTTAATACAACAGTGCAGAATTGCTTTAATTGGACTATTTTTTGTTCGTTTTAAAAATACATTCATTCAGTCCTCAATAATACCTATATATTTATATTAAAAATATCTATTAAAAAAATCACAAAAGGAAATGTTTATAACTTACTGACTTTGCTGATTCAGCTGAGACTCGGTAGCCGCGATTCGGCGAATTCTAAGCTTCTGAAAAATCAGTCAAATCTTCACTTTTACACTCAGTCAAAATATGATTCTGGCACATAAATTGTGTCTTTCATAGTTTCCAACTTCAAATTGAAAGAATTTGTAAAGAAGATACATGTTTTCGTGGGAATCATACGAAGGAAATCCTGAAGAAATCATAGAGAAGTATGTTTGTTTGTCTGAGTGTCGCGGGGGGTCTAATAATTTCCGTGACGTAATAACCACGCAGCCCTATTTCAATACTCTTTTAAGAACTTCTGCTCCAATTATTCAGCTACAAATTGGCCTTAACCGATTTTGTTGAAGAGAAATATTTTGGGACTAATTTCAACAAAACCTGACCCCCCTGTTTAGAAATGACCCACTCTAAATCAAAATCTCTTATTATCTCTCTAATATGATGGTTTGAGTAGACGACATTATGAAAAGTGTGAATTGTATGTGATCAAACGACGTGATACTCCTGATGTTCATGATAAGATTTACGTTTGTCAAAGGCGTGATCGTGAGTTGTTTGACTTGATTTCGTATTTGGAAACAAACGAGTTACCTGATAATGACAAGTTAGCCAGAAAAATACTCCTCAGTGAAGATCTGTTCTATTTAGGAAATGATGGCTTGCTGTATCGCATAGAACACAATACCAGACGTACTTGTCCTCAACCATTGTCACAACTAGTAATACCTGAGGCATTGCGGTTTGAGATTTTGTCCAATGCACATGATCATGTAACTGGTGGTCACCTAGGTACGCACAAGACTTACCAGAAACTAAGAACAAGATACTGGTGGAAAGGAATGTTCAAAGATACTGAGCATTGGTGCAAATCTTGTATAGATTGTTCCATGCGGAAAACACCAAGGACCAACCTCAAGGCTCCATTGTTGCCTATACCAGTAGATGGTGCCTTTGACAGAGTAGTGGTAGATGTGATTGGTCCACTTAGAAAGACTGAAAGAGGTAATCGATATATTTTAGTCTTTACTGATTATTTAACTTGCTGGCCAGAAGCTTTTCCTATCCCAAGCATGGACGCAGGTACTGTTGCAAGAATACTAGTAGATGAAATTATTTCCAGGCATGGATCACCAAGGACTTTGCTGTCCGATAGAGGTACCAATTTTTTGTCTTCATTAATACAGGAAGTTTGCAAAATATTCCGCATCCAGAAGCTCAATAGTTCAAGTTATCGTCCTCAAACACAAGGTTTAGTTGAAGGGTATAATGGTACACTAATACAGAGCTTATCTATGTATGTAAATAAAGACCAAACAGATTGGGATCTTTACATACCATCTGTTTTATTTGCTTATCGTGTTTCGCCAAGTGCTGCAACACAAGAAACGCCCTTCTATCTGTTATATGGACGAGAGTGTCGACTTCCAATGGATGTAAATTTTCTTCAGCCAGGAGACGTTTCTTCCTCTATAAACGAGCATCGTCAGCGTATTGTCGAAAATGTTGAACGTAGCCAGAGCATTGCGAGAGAGAACATTCAGAAAGCACAACAAAAGATGAAAGCACAATACGATCGACTTGCCACTGATCGAAATTTTGTTATTGGTCAAAAAGTATGGATTTATACTCCAAAAACTAAGAAAGGACTCTCGAAGAAATTGCTGCATCTCTGGCATGGTCCGTTCAGGTTGACCGAAAAGAAATCTTTTTGCCACTTTATGGTAAGAAATATGAGTAATAATAGAGTAGAATTTGCAGTACATGTTAACAGGATGAAGCCCTTTGTAGATCCTGATGAACGACCGATAGAACCGCCAGAGGAAGAAGTGGATGAACCATATTTAGACCTCTGTGATATTCCAAACGATAGCTTTGATAATACAACCAACGAAAATAGAGAGTACGAACAAAATGCCCAAGCTAGTGATCAAGAGGAGAACGAAGAAAAAACTGATGATAATGATAGTGGGAAGCAAAGTAATGCAAACACAGACGCTGAAATGAAAGATCATGTCAGCGAAGCCCAAGCACAAGATGATTCTGATAGTCAAGTAATTGATAATGTTAACATCTTTGCAGCTGAAAAGATACTAAAGAGGCGTATGCGTAAAGGGAAAATTCAATACTTAGTGAAATGGAGTAATTTTCCAAAGAGCGCAAGCACGTGGGAACCAGAAGACAATATTCTTGATCAACGTTTAATCACAGAATTCAACTCTTCCTGAGTCTCCTTCTGTCATCATATTAATTATAAGCATATTAATTTTTGCGTGTGTTGATATTGGAAGACCAATCCACAAAACGTTGTATTTTTTCACGTGGTGATTGGAGACCATATCCCACACACGCTAATGTACGTATACATAATTTAATTTAATTTTCCATCAACAATACAATGGATTAGCAATAAGTCTATTCTTTTGTAGATGCCAAAACAAAAACCACGAAAAAATTACAAACGAGACAAAAGAAGACTTGAGGAATACCTCAAGACAAAATGCTATATTTGCTATGAGAGGAAACAAGAGCCATCAATTGGAGTACCTTGTTGCAGTAAGAGGATTCATGAAACTTGCCTACAACGAGCGTTTGACAATGCTTATAATCCAGGTGATTATAGGTGCCCATTTTGCCGCCAAAGATTGACGCCATACAACGAGCACGAGCCATTTGAACCGAATATTCAAGGTGGTATTCCTATTGGATTTCGTCATATCGCTTTCATTCATCAAGAAGTAAATCCTCCAAGATTTCCAGTATTCCATAATGAAGAATGGGATTGGGAGCAACAACCCCCTCCACCACCACCGCCACCTGGTTGGGCTGAAGAAATGGAGCGGATAAGGAACTACTACATAGCTCACCCAAGGCCTATTCCTGAAGGCGTCATCTTTCGTCCAGGCTAACAGTGTTATAAATGCGTAATTAAGGAGTTAAGTTGTAATAGTAGTTATTCTGTTAAAGCATTCATGTCACAGTTAATATAAATAAACTGTGTAATACGTAATACAAATAAATTGTACGTATATCAGTTTATACAAATAAAGTATTAATGTTAATAAAATTATATTCTTGAAATCATTTCGTATTATAAATGAAAGTTTACCTGATTTCTTATAGGTCCATTACATGTGCAGTTTCAACATGTGGTACTTGTTCGTCTTACTTTTTAGCGAAGTCGTTTATAAACAGCTTGTTGCCACTCAGCAATATGGGTCACTTAATGAAAAAATTACATTCTACCCTTCATCATTGGTGATAAGTCACAGTGCTAAACCGTTGACCTTCTACGATGACACAAAGTTGATTCACGTATCAGTAGAGCTGCCAACTCTCTCAATGGGAGAACCAATCATCTTTTCAAATTACTCTTGTTCGAGATTGAAAACCGATTTCTACAACCGTTTACTCAATTCACTGTTGCAAGTCCAAGAAACGGCACAGCGACTTTTGTCCTTGCCTGGCTTTTCGACGCTGATTGAGTGCGATACTTACCTAAGAAGATATTTTTACTACCAAACTGGAATACCATCAAGAATGAGTTGTCCTAGAGGATATAGAAATAGCTTACAAAAATGTAAGTTCTGGGCACTTAATAAGTGTCGTAGTTTGACTACTGACGAACGTATGTGGCTAAAAGGTAAGAGAAGAAAGCCAAGATCAAGTTGGTTTTGCCATGCTGGTGCCATGGGAATTTTTAGAGCCCTTTACAAAGCCACTGGTCATACATGTGAGACAAACCACGTGAAAAATTTAAAGTCAACACTCAGAAGTATTACCATGGCTATGGATACCTCTAGACATTTGATTCATGTAGTAAATGGTAAAGTTGTCCATCTCTTCAAGGTTACAGATAACATGAACACTAAGCTTAATGGACTGATTTTTGCTGTGAAAGGAATAGACAAAACATTCAAAGAATGGAAGATAGAGTTGAAAAAGATGGCAAACAAAGTTGATTGTGATGAATACCTTAACATGGCTTTCTTATCAAAATTTGCCACTGAAAACAGCCGTGCTTTTTCTGTTATAATGAGGTACTTTGAGATCCAAGATGTTATGACTCAGTTAACGAAACTTAACAGTAAAATTCTCTTCGGTGCATCGCATTTGCCACAGTTTATGTTTTCAGAGTTTCTTTCACAGTTGCGACGCGATCCAAAACTTGAGCTCGCAGTAACTGCACTTAAAAATAATTACTTATTCTTGCTAATCCTATTGTAGACGTAGAGCATAACCACAATCATGTAACTATTAACGTCTTAGCTATTGTACCGGAAATACTCGACAAAGAGTCTTTTTGTACAATAGAGCACTTAACCCCACTCAAATTTAACATCTCAAACACTTGTTTTCAAGGGCCTATTAAGAAGACTAACTTAGCGTTAATTACTTGTCCCTATACTAAGCACATAATATCAACTAATGCTCTTGATAAATGTTTTGTTAGCAGTAATTCTGTTCTTTGTCCAACTAATATTCTACACATAATTAATGATATCGAGTGGTTGGGATTTCCTTGGAGTTCAGGTGTGAGGTTAAGTTATCCACGTTATCACGTGTCATCAAAGACTTGCGAAGACCTCCACCCATGGATAAACCTTGGTGGACGATACTACCTCTCAACAACAGCGGGATTGTTGTCAACAAATGTTGGAACTTTAACGGTTTCACCGTTAACAATCTACCATTTTCCATGTAATGTAACTTTTAAAGGAATGAGATCTGGATTGTCTAAATGCCCAAAGCGAATGGAGATAGCGTTACCAATTTTTAAGGAACAATCAATGCAATACATACCTTGGAACATCCAAGACAACATCAACCTACAGTTACACTATGATTCCTTAAACATACCTAAAGCTACAAAGATAGATGATAACATTACACGCCAGTTAAATAAACTGTATGACTTGTACGACCAGAAGCTTAATATTGATATTGACACTGCCAATAAAAACATTGATGCCATCAAAGAAGATAACATAACCACCTTGGATGAAATAATCCTTTACACCATTGCCGCTTTTACAGGCTTGAACACCATAATCGTTATAATATTGGTAATCGTGCATTGTAAAACACCACAACCTAAGACTTGTAGGCACTGCCACAAACCAAGAAAAGTTGAAGTACGTGATAGTCCACCAACATAAAGAAACAAGCGTTTCATACTTAAGTAAGGTTCCCTTACAGCTAAATAAAAGAAGAACACAAGCAAAGAAGAAGACAAAGCAAGAACAACAACAGCAACAAAAACAAAGCAGGAAAAAAAAAAAAAAAAAAAACATTTGATATTTGTGAACTTTATAAACATTTTAAAATTTGTTAACTTTGTAGACAAATTGCAGTAAGTAGAAAAACGAACTTTGTAGATAGTGTTATCGTTTTTGAATCCTACCTTATAGCTTAGAGGTGCATCAGGAGGTGCACCAAACTAAGAGGGGGGGCATGTTATGCCACGCCCAAAAGCATTTTAATATCAACTCAATAATCTTTTAGCAAAAGTTAGCCTGATTTAAACATTTCATAAATCTAAGTTTGTAGTCCTGAACAGTTTAGTCGTTAATAATTGTAGGACTGTTTTCAATGTCGACCGTGGACGTCGTTATAGTGAAAGTTAATTTAGTTCCTGTTTACGACACATTTGTAATTGAATTTTAAGGCTAACTAGATTTTAAGTAGGGAATTCCCCCTCTTTTCAGTAATTGCCATTCACAAGTTCAAGGCTAACTAAATATTAATTAGGGAGTTCCCCTTCTCAGCAATTGTCAATCCTTATAGCTTAAACTCTATTCCTAAAAAGGAAAGTATTTCACTTTTAAACAAAGAGCATATCTAGGTAAATAAGCTGTAAGAGTTAATAGTTTTAAGAGAGATTAGAAGACACCAGAAGAGTAATAAAGCAAGTAGAGCAAGAAGAACGAACTTAATAAGAGAGCAAACTTAATAAAACTCGTAGATCAATATCGGTACCGCAACAATTTTGTTGGTATAAATGGATGAAACACAGGGAATCAAACTACATTTAAGGTAGTTCTGGAGCCTTAGATTTCATCAATGAATTTCCTTTAAAATCCTGTCATTTAAAGATAATTGTTTGGCAAGTCAAAATCCGAGAAAAAAAAAATGAGGGGGTCACCTTATTGGTTTCTGAGCTATAAGATGTTGTAAAAGGTGGTATTTTCAATGATTTTCTTTAAAATGTAGGACGAGAGGCACTTTAGGACTGGAAGGAGACGCATACATTATCTCACCTACCGTCGCGAGCTCACTACGGTGAGAAGTCGAAGAATTTCTCGTAGTTTGCAATACAGACTACGGAACCACAAATAGGTGATGGACATTAGCAGAAAAAAGAAGAAAAATCAAAGATTTTTAAATTTGTACATTCCAACCCCGGTAGGGGGACTCCGATCGTAAATGGACGGGGATGCTCGTCGTACCTTTTAGGGGTCAAAATCTGCAATCTGGTACCTTTTAGGGTGTCTCAGACTTAAGAGGACTACCAAAGACATATCTGGTACCTTTTAGGGACTGTTTTGGGGTAAATAAACTACCTAAAATAAGCATGAAAGGAACGATTTTGATGATCTGAATTGAATCTTCAAAGCACATCGATAACAAAGTATTTCATTACTTTAATTCTTTGTTATTGTTTTTGAATTGGTACCTTTTAGGGGTAGAAATGAATTGTTGCCACTCCCACTCAGGTACCTTTTAAGGTGGCCCGTACCTATTGATTTGTTTGTTGGGCATGAATTTCAATCGCGTCCTTTTACATCAAAACCTTGTCCGATTTCTGAGCAATTTGCAGCCATTTGTCTACAAGCCTTGAAATTTGTACCGGTAATTATTTTTCTGCGAATTAGATCAAGTAATTCGAGATATCAGACGATTTAAAAAAATGGCTTTTTGAGAAAAATTGGTCATAAATCCAAAATTCCAAGGTGAATTTTTTTCCTATTTCGTCAATCAAGTATAAAGGCATAGAGGACTACATACAACATGTATCGTGCCAATTGGTGCCTTGGAAGTTGCGATACAAAATTTGTGCTGCCTGTTACGACGAAAAATTATGTAGTCAAAACTACCGCCAAAATCTCAACAAAATTTCAAAAGCAGCGAGAACTATATCTGCTGTAAGAAAGACAAATACCTATTGTAACTTGTAAACAAAATTTGGAGAGATGAGAAGCTAAACGCCAATGTTATCCTCAAGCAAACTTGGGGAGTAATTTTTGTGACCACGAGATGAGCGTTGCGAATTTGTATTTGTATTTGTATTGTGCGGAATTTTGCAACAGATAGTAAGGTGTCGTTTTGAATAAATTAACAAACCGTGAGGGTTTTACCTTGGCAGCTCAAACGTCGACTCGATGAAGTTGCTTACTTTTGAAGCTTAATGAATTATACCTAGTGCAGCAAACACAACGACACTTGGCAACAGGTATGTTAACATCTTGTTCTATCCCATACCAAGAAAATTTCACGAAACAATTCGACAGAATTTGTAGAAGTCGAAGTAATACAAATTCGCAACGCTCGCCTCGTGGTCACAAAAATTACTCCCCAAGTTTGCTTGAGGATAACATTGGCGTTTAGCTTCTCATCTCTCCAAATTTTGTTTACAAGTTACAATAGGTATTTGTCTTTCTTACAGCAGATATAGTTCTCGCTGCTTTTGAAATTTTGTTGAGATTTTGGCGGTAGTTTTGACTTCATAATTTTGCGTCGTAACAGGCAGCACAAATTTTGTATCGCAACTTCCAAGGCACCAATTGGCACGGTACATGTTGTATGTAGTCCTCTATGCCTTTATACTTGATTGACGAAATAGGAAAAAAATTCACCTTGGAATTTTGGATTTATGACCAATTTTTCTCAAAAAGCCATTTTTAAAAATCGTCTGATATCTCGAATTACTTGAACTAATTCGCAGAAAAATAATTACCGGTACAAATTTCAAGGCTTGTAGACAAATGGCTGCAAATTGCTCAGAAATCGGACAAGGTTTTGATGTAAAAGGACGCGATTGAAATTCATGCCCAACAAACAAATCAATAGGTACGGGCCACCTTAAGGGTCATTTTCAAAATTTCCGACGAGCATCCCCGTCCTCTTATATATAGGAGTCCCCCCCCCCCCCCCCCCCCGATTCCAACTTCAAGTTAATCCAGGTTTTAGCTGAATTTAAGGAGTCAGAATTAAATTAAGGAGAATTAGACCTCAAATCAATGAAAAGCTCTTGGCCGTGTTTACTCGCTGTCATACCGCCAAATTGCTTTTCACAAATGAAGCCAAACACTTTAGTTTTTCTAGAAGGTTAGTGTTATTTGTACAAACTGTTTATTTGTAAGTTTGAATTCCTCTGAATCGAAGAATTTGAGGAAAAATCATTGTATAATCAGTATATCAGAATAAAGGCAAATGTTGCAATAAAATACGAACTAGAATCATCTCTCTGTAGTCTCAGAAGGTCTAGAAGTTTATCTGCTAAATTGCACACACGTCCAACCGTAGTACTTAGTCCGTGGTCGGAGTATCTTAGGCCTAGCTAGTTCAAACGTCGCATCTCACATGTGTCGAATGCAATGCAAATGAGATGATAATGAGTAGAAACAAAAGATTTGACTAATTTGCATTGAATTCAGCACATGTGAGATTCGACGTTTGAACTAGGCCTTAAAGTTCCTACTACCTTAATCAAACTTCAAGCTGAGTGAGTTTCATAAATCGCTAGAGTAGAAATGCTAGGACGACTGGCCGCCAAAATTGTACCCTAAAAGTGCTCTAAAATATAGTGCTCACAACATAGATCAGCAGAAATAAATTTTACATGTCTATCAATAAAAATGTTGAGTGGGAATCTACCTAATTCAGCTCTGCATGCGATGTTTGATGCTTTCTTATTAACTCCTAAATAATATCTACAATAAGACTCTGCATCTTCTGCACTCAAAATCAAATTGAAACAGAGGAGCATTTTCTTTTTCAAACGTTCCCTGTACTCTGATTTACGTTGGCAACTTTTCAATAAGTTAGTCAATAAAATAGATACAAACGAAATTGATAGTTCAAATTTATTAAAATCAGGAAACGACACTTGCTTCTATGTATCAAAATTTATACAAACATCTAGGCCGTGCACGCCGAGAATTGAACCGCGAGAAAAAGCAATTTAGTATGCTAATTGTATGAAAAAAAAATCGACCATGCATCCAGACAAATCGCTGAATCATCGCATGTTACGTATAGGAAGAAGATTTCGGCCCCTTCCGCGCTATCTGTAGAACGCAGCAAGCTTCGCGGTCAAAAAGGGAGGTAACAGTCGGATCCTAGGCCGTAAATGACTGCACCTTACCACTAGGCTAACTGGTCTACTGAGGGATTTGGAAGACAAAATAACCTAGTGTATCCTGCAGTGAATCAGTCTATTGTTGTGCAAATTACGTGATCCGATGGCATAGTGTGGAAAACGTCGGACTTTGAAGCAGATGAATGGGGTTCGAGTCGCCTATGGGCTAGAATTTTTCTTTTCTTTTTTCCCCTTTTTTCCTGTTCTTTTTGTTTTTGGTGATCTTTTTTTTTTTGAATTCTGATTTTAAAAAAGGATTTTCCTTCAACAATATGGAGAAAACTGGCATTTCTTTAAATTGAAAAGATTCTAATTCATCGATAATGGTTTTGCTACGATTATGTAAATGCATGCATTAATTACTGTGCAGGTTTATTGGATAAGTACTTCTATCACGCGATACATATATTATAGTCAGGTGACTCTAGTAAGGTAAGTTGAGGTTCCCTCTTCAATAAAATGCTGCTTGATTGAGAACTTTTTTTCTGACTCAGTAGAGTAAAATGCTATCAATGTGGAATCAAATCTATTGTCTGATTGAAAAGTTACCCTAAGATTTTTAAAAGATTACAATGGGGTATATTAAAGATAGGAGAACCATAAAAGTTATTCCCTTTCTTTGTAAAAAATATTTCTTTGCATTTAGCAGCATTACATGATTACAGCATTACATACTATTTATCTTGGACCAATCTAAGAAGGCTTTGACGTAAGATTCAGAATGATCAACTAAGTTTCCATTGATACTGAATACAGGAGATATGATGGTACTATCATCAGCATACTTAATTAATACTGATTTGTGGCCAGAAGTATCTTTGATTTCTAGATCATTAAGAAATATACTAAATAGATACAGCCCACTTACACTACCCTGTATAGTACCTCTATAAAAGGAGTAATGTTGATGCCTCTATAATGTGCGTTTTCAGTGGGGATGTCTACCTTGGGTAGAGGGTTGATTTATATGGGCTGAAAAGTTTCCAGTCAAGTAGAGTTCATCTTGAAACCTAAGTAGCTATACTCATGAACTGAATTCAAGGGTTTTGAGTTAAAAGTTAATCACTCTTTGGTGATTTTCGATGATTTGCTATGTGTATGGAGTTCTGCTATTACATTATAAGCTTTGGAACTTTTCTAACTTTATTCATATCATTAATTTTTACATTTTCATCATCACTGATTATAGGTGGTAGCTTAAAATAGAAATACTGATTTGGCTCATAACCAAATTAGTCTGTAGGTAGTTTCGAAAGTTCGCTTGATATCAGTCACAGGTCTTACAATGCTCATCTAGCCATAGATAAGTGTATCGCCTTCTAGAATATTTTTGAACACGGAAAATTCTTCAATAACTTGAAAAGTATGGATTAGCTATAGCATTTGATTAATATTATAAAACTCTTTTAGTCATCAATTTGACCATAAATTTTAGCAAAAACATGCAAGTTTTTCGGCAACATCGCCCCGACGTAAAGTCTAACAAAGTGATTGAGGTTAACATTTAAATATATATACTTAACTACTTAAGGTGGCCCGCGGGTATTGTGGGTGAGGCTCGATTTTTTAGGTCAAATTTTGAGCGGGTAAATAGCAACCGATTTCTGACATTTTTGGTACGCAGAATAAGACATCATTGTGAGCGAGCTAGAACAAAATGTTCTGGATAGAAATCGTTGTACAGTTGATTACCTTCAAAACATTAGACCTTTGTATTTATCTTAACTCTTTTAACAATACAGAAATATTTCTAGAAATACTACTGCCGTTAGAAAGCTTTAGGATATCTACACCTTCGATAAGTAAATCGAAAAGACCTAATACTTCTATGAAAAGTTATAAACGTCGACTGAGGAACAGCATGTTATAGTCCATAACTTAGAAATGCCAAGAAATTGAACTATATTCGAATTCTGAAATAACTACTGATTTGTGGCCCAATTCTAACAATTTTGCAAACGGTTTATGTATTTTGGTGATGTAGGTTTGCCAATTATTTGGTAAAATATATTGGTTCTGAAAGTTGAGTATCTGACGGACGCACGCACGTAATCACTTTGAAAACCCCTTGTGTTTACGCATTCCGGAACTGAATGACACTTTGGTATAACGAACTGTAAAAAAAAGATTGCTCCATTTCTCAGTGTTATTTTCCAAAACGCGGAGCATTTGAATAGTTTGTGTAAACCCAAGGGGTTTTCAAAGCGTTTACAGAAAGCGACCGTCAGGTACACAACTCTCAAAACCAATTTTACCAAGGAATTCTCGAACCTGCAACTCAGAAATAGAAAAGACCGCACTGTTTGCAAAATTATGTACTTGCTTCCTCCACACTACATTTTAATTCATACACTGATCGTTGAAGAGTTGTTGTTACGCTATTCCCCGATGATGGCTGTACGAGCCGAAAGCTTGGAAACTAAAATGTAGGCGAACAAAGCAAGTAATTTAGTATTTATAACGACACCAACGTACAAAGAAACGCTTGAATAAATTTAAGGTTCCATAAGACGTCTACGTTGAGTTCGGTTTCGTCAGAACGATAGATTCCAGAGAAATAATCTTTATAAATTATTTCTGATAAGTCACCTTAAGTGCTCTCAAGAGCCCCATTGAAAGGTCTTGCAATATGGGGTGCCAGAGGGCCCCTGGTCAGTGAAGATCGAACTTCCTGTTTTTCAGAGAACTTCGAGAAAGGAAAAGAGGGAATTTGTAAAATTTTCCTCATTTTAGGATTATAATAGTTACGTATTTTCAACTGATTTTACCTATCTAGGGATGAAGAATAATGGTAAAAGTATTGTGAAAAAAGACCGTTTCTACGCTCAGTCTCGGAGTCTTGTTTTTCACTTACTTTTTTGCGTCACGGAGTCTCGAATTTTCTTGGCTGTCTCGCATTCCTATTTCAAGCTAGTTAAGTTGACTGGCTACTATTGGAAAATATAATGAAAAATCGTTTAAACCACAATTTTCTGGAGCGAAATTTAATTCTGATCACAACAACGAAAAGAAAAAAGGGGGTCCCGCACTCGTTTTTGAGATAATCAGCATTGAATGAATGCCTATCTCCGAATTTTTGAAGCGAAAATCGCTCAACCGGAAGTGAATAGAAAAGAAATATACATTTCACGAAATAGCAGTTCTACAACTACTACAATTGCACAAATATTTGATTATGTCGTATTATTCGTAATGGTATGGATAATTTTGATGTGAAAGCGAAAATATTGCCTTCCTCTTACATATTTTGTTCGTCAGGTCTCAACAAAAATTATCGTAAGTTCGAACAAAAAAATTCGATATGACATAGATTTTTACATGTGCTTTCAATTAAGCGAATAAAAATCATATGGTCCCGTGCAAAAATAGCTTGTTTCATGCCCATGAAGTTTCTAAAATGGCCAAAAAAAAAGTTTCTAAAAATGCCTTCCGGAAGTGTCGCCATCTTGAAAATGACATGACAGCGCGAGCTCTATTCAAATTTTGTTGACGAAAACAAGCGCGCGCTCACTGTTTTTTCCTAAAAAGAAAACATTTTTTAAATTTCTAATCATTTGGCTTGTTAAAATCATTGAGAACTATTTTAAAACTAAATTTTGTCAACAAACTTTGGTTTCCCAGCGTTAGTGGCCATTCGCTAGAAAATCCGCGAGCTATCACGTTCTGCGCGCGAACGCGCGCATTAGCCTATTTTCTATTGTAGCCAGTCACCTTAAACGATTCTGGGGTAGTTTTCAGTGTTTGGGTTTCAAACTTGTGCACTAAACTTATTGAGAATGGCAAAGCAAAACAGTCTTGCACGCTCTTGCTTTCTAATTTTGTAATTTCAATGTCTCAGTCTATGATTCAGTTTGAGAAATGAAAATCTTTGGTCTCGCATTTTTAGAGTTTTAGACTCTCGGTCTCGATTTTAGAAACGTACATCTCGCCGTCTCGAGCGAGAACGTTTTATTGAAATAGCTCAATTATATTGTACAAAATTGTATTGAATTTCCGTTTCTTTTAGTAGGTATCATCATCACTTATATATATTCAGCTGGTATTCACATGTGCCTCGGGGAAGTCGCGATAACATTATAAGGACGAGCAGGATGAATATAGTTTGTTTGCTTTTTTTACTTCAGATCTTTTTCTCTAAAGCAGAACACATCATATGGCGACCGTGTGTACGTTTAAATTGGAGAGCTTGAGCAAATGAATTTAAGGAAAACAAACGTTTTGAGTCGGTGCCTATTTACGGCACCATGTAGCTCTAAAGACCCGGCTCAATAAGGATGTAGTCATGCATGTAAACCCAAGTGACCATAACTACGGTGAAACCAGGTTATGTAACTTATACTTATCTAACAAAAATCCTTTGTGGCTTGTGAAATTGTTTATTAGGTTCTTCCTTTTTCCATTTTACAATAATCAGTGAAATAACTCTTGACTTTATCTATTAAGGACGGTGGCCCATATTTCCAGCGCGCATTGTGTTCTGCGCATTTGACTCAACGAGCGCGCGAGCGACGTCACTCAAATTTGAATAACAAACGTTTTTTTCGGAGATCGTGTTCGCACAAAAACCATCGTAAAAACACACTAATTTTACGACTTTTGCAAAAGAAAAATCTGATTTTGAGAAGAAAGATACATGGTTTCTCATATTCTAAAGTTGAATTCATTCTAGATGATTAAAGGCGCATGAAAAATGGCTCTTTTTACAACCGGAAATAAAGACTACCATTTGGCCGCCATCTTGGAAATGTCCCATAATGCATTGTATTCCTTGCCACTCTCTACGGAGGGATGGGGATTTCATAGTTATTTAGGCAAATTCTAATAAGATTTCGCGCGTTTCTCAGCAAATAACTTTTAAAATCGCATGGATACCCCATAATTCCGCACGGGATCCAGACTTTTGGGAATAAAGACAGCAGTTCTCTGAATACAATTGCTTCTGAGTCTAAATCCCGTGTGGAATTTTGCAGCAGATAGTAAGGTGTTGTTTTGAATAAATTAACAAACCGTGAGGGCTTTACCTTGGCAGCTCAAACGTCGACTCGATGAAGTTGCGTACTTTTGAAGCTTACTGAATTATACCTAGTGCAGCAAACACAACGACACTTGGCAACCGGTATGTTAACATCTTGTTCTATCCCATACCAAGAAAATTTCACAAAACAATTCGACAGAATTTGTAGAAGTCGAAGTAATACAAATTCGCAACGCTCACCTCGTGGTCACAAAAATTACTCCCCAAGTTTGCTTGAGGATAACATTGGCGTTTAGCTTCTCATCTCTCCAAATTTTGTTTAAAAGTTAGAATAGGTATTTTTCTTTCTTATAGCAGATATAGTTCTCGCTGTTTTTGAAATTTTGTTGAGATTTTGGCGGTAGTTTTGACTACATAATTTTGCGTCGTAACAGGCAGCACAAATTTTGTATCACAACTTCTAAGGCACTAATTGGCACGATACATGTTGTATGTAGTCCTCTATGCCTTTATACTTGATTGACGAAATAGGAAAAAAATTCACCTTGGAATTTTGGATTTATGACCAATTTTTCTCAAAAAGCCATTTTTAAAAATCGTCTGATATCTCAAATTACTTGATCTAATTCGCAGAAAAATAATTACCGGTACAAATGTCAAGGCTTGTAGACAAATGGCTGCAAATTTCTCAGAAATCGGACAAGGATTTGATGTAAAAGGACGCGATTGAAATTCATGCCCAACAAAGAAATCAATAGGTACGGGCCACCTTAAAAGACCTTTAGCCATTCTACAAAGTAAATATAAAATAACAGGAAAAAAAATGATTCGCCATTATGGGCCACCGTCCTTAAGTACTTTCGTGTACTTCCGTGTACCAATAGCATTTTCAAATATTTCTCGAACACGCTGCTGTATATAGTCACCCACGCCACTTTCCTTTCCTGTGATCGTGACGTACACTGTAAAGTAACTAATAAGACTATTTGCCAAAGGAGAGCAGGAGTTGGGGAAGGCTGTAGACCAGCTTAAACACTTACAAAATACTGAAAAATATTACATTTATATAATTCTGCTCAATCAGTTTAGTCATATTTTTGTACTTTAACAGTAAATGTACTGTAAGTTATATTTATGTATAAATGCTCCAACCACGTAGAATTAATACAATTTTAATCGGCCAAGCTTTCGGACAAAGTATCCATCATCAGGGCAAATGAAACCCCACGTACAATGGCATTCTTAACATAGTACTGTAAGTTGTTTTTATTCCTATTATTACAAATAGAACTCTACTGAATAAATTACAAAGTGGCATGATTGGCCTAAGTTAGTGCTCCAGCCTTTCACCGCTGTGGTCCGGGTTCGAGTCCCAGCTCGTTATTGATTAATGTTGTGTTGAAGAGCTTACTTGGTGAAGTTTGAGCGTGAGCGTACAGTTTGTGAAGTTTAAGACTTTTTTGATTTGGCCGGGGGGAAGACTTTTGGAGTATTTCATTTCATTCTGATTTATAAGTACTCATTTTTTCCTCGTACCATTCCGGTTTGGAATAGACTATCAAAGGATGTCATTGACTCTGGAAGTCTAACGATATTTAAAAGCAAATTAGGCTAATTTTCAAAGAAAACAAGTGATCCTATTTAATATACGTAATATACATTTACAGTATACTAAATGTCTGATACATAGTATGGCATACTAGGTACATTGTATTTTATTACTCAATATTGTATATCCAATTTATCTTATTTTTCGTTTTTGTACATACATATTTTTGTTATATCGGTGTTAAGCAATCTAGCATTACCGATTAAAGATTTGAAAGTGCAAGCTGGAAATATAAGTCGGTTTTGATAATCAAAAATGGCTCCTTGTATTAAATAAATTAATTACTAACGCAGTTTAGTCTGATTGGGGAAATATATCAACAGAAAAGTTATATACGGCTGCAACAAAACCCAAAATACAGACACACCAGTGAAAAGCTGTCGTAACTCACTTAGCACGAAAACGTTTTATGTTTCCTTAATGGACTAAATTTAAACTATGAGATTTGATAATCTAAATGTAAATGCTTTGTTTATAGTCGAAGAGAACTTTACTGAAATAATCACAACTACATAACGTAAATGAAGCATAATGTGTTTAAGAATCTCAACTGGCAAGGAAGGAAATCAGTTGGCTATTTACAAGCATGGTCGAGAAACTGAATTTGAACATCAGTGGCGAACCCGGAACAAATACAGTCTCAGCTAGTGGCTAGAGCGGAGCTCGAATTTGGGGTAATCGGCTTGATTCTGAGACCGACGCTCTGACCACTCGACCATGCTGCCTCCTTATACGATTTTATCATTATCTTATTCAAAATAAACATCCAATAAAATTGTATAGCATTCTGACTGTTTTCTAAAACTTTCTGAGTGTTTAAGATGGCAGTAATTAAATAGTCATTAAATTGTAATCTGGTTAATAACCAAATTCATGCCGCTAGAAATGTTTTTTTTCAAAAGTTCGGCTGATATCAGTGACAGATCCTACAATGCTCATCTAGCCATATATAAGTGCATCGGCTTCTAGTGTATAGAATATTTTAGACACTAGTATTGAGCATTTACGAAAGCAATAATTTGAAAGCATAAGTACGGATTATATGGATTGGCTGTGGCATTTGATTAATATCACATAGTTCTTTCAGTCAGTTACGTTCTAAAATAATTGGTGAAAAGCAATGCCAATTCTTTAACGTTAACCAATAGACGCATTAACTATTTCTGTTTTATTTCATTTCGTTTCATTTCATTTTATTTTACGGGTTAAAATGAAATACTCAATTATATTATTTGCTTATACGTACCGTGGTTTAGCAAGATAAACTGTAAGATATAATTGCAAATAAGAGTATTGCTCAGTGTTGAACCGTACATTGTAGGGAAACATTATCAATTTGTAATTATTGAGTTGATGTGTAGGGTTTTGGTCTATCAACAAAAGCGTGCGCTTTGACGAAAGTCAATATTTTCTGCATGGTGGTGTTTATTAGAGCGTCATTTTTTTTCCCTTTTCGCGATAACCAGTGGCCGGAATAATTGATGGGAGGGTTCTTCTTCCTGGTAATATTTTGGGCTTCATCTATTAACACTTCCGAGTGTGTAAGTATTTTAGTCTACCCTTTTATAGCTCAACTTTAATATTCCTCGAAATGCTGTATATATAGTCACCAGGCCTACCCCGGGCCCTATAGCCGTTATTTTGAGCGATCTTGGGCGATCTTAAACGATATTGGGAAATTTTAGCCATTTCGAGTTGGCGCTTATGGGCGATATTGATCTTGGGCGTTCTTGGGCGATCTTAGGCGATATTGGAAATTATTGGAAATAGAAACTAGCAAAAAATTATTAAATACTATCAAATCATATCTATAAATAGATACTTATTAATTATTAATTATTATCTAATTAGTATAAAAGAAAGGGATACACACATCAACTGGTAATTGCATTTGTAGCGTAGCACATCGAAGTTAAGAAACCACAGATCCAAGTACGTTGTGCAAGTTTTGAGGTAAATGAAACTTTGAAATGAAATGCCTTATGATTGAAGTATCGTCATCTCTTTTTACGAGCTCGCAAGATATTTTCTCGAAAAATGCAACATTCAGAGTTTACGTTAAAAACGAGAAAGAAAAAATATATAACGAAATCAGCAGTAGAATATACATCAGTCAGCACTAAATGTTTGCTTGGTTCGATTTTTATTCGACGTCTAATTCTATTGGAAGATGGTGCATTGGGGTGAACCATAGAATACTTCCCTATCCTATCTTTTATAGGAAAAGATGAAGCTGAAGATACTTTTTCTGTTTGTTTTTGTCTGCGTTCTCGTTCTTCAAATTGAAGACGCCGAAGCCTTATGGGGCCGTCGTCGACGTCGTTGGATCAAGCCGATTGTTAAGTTGGTTTGCCACCATGTCTGCAAGAGAGTTTGCAAATGGGTAAAAGTCAATGGCGTTTGGAAGATAGTGTGCTTCAACGTATGCAAAAACGTTTGCACAAAAGTTATCGGGAAGAAAAGAGATGAGGAACTGCCCTCCATGCAGGTAAAAATGTCAAACTCTAAAAATATGAACTATGCTATAAAGTGTAAATTTTTCTTACTTTTTAAAACAATTGTCAAATTAAAAGTGTATGCGAATAAATGTGAAAGCTCATCTATTTCAATCACTTTGAAACGGCAAAATATGTTCCTCTTCCAATCTTAGACACTGCCTTGGTTGAATATCATTGACCTTACGTTTTTGCGATCCATACTCAACCTAGGCTTGGGCTTAAGTTCAACTAGTTGGCATTACTTTAGCGTGATGTTTCAATCCACATAGCTATACTTTGTTTTTGTTGTTGTTGTTGTTGATTGTTTGTTTGTTTGACTTTTGATCTTTTTCTGTATATAAAACAGAACGCACACCAAGACGAATTTCGCGTGTCTCCAAATCCCTCTACACTCTCAGCTTTTGATGCCAATGCTGACGGCCGCATTTCACGCGACGAGTTTAGAACTTTCTCTCCGAGGGCAGATCAAGAAGAGATGGTTGGCGTCTTGCATTCTGACGCTGTTTTTGACTCTATAGATACAAATGGTAAGTATAACACCGATAAATCTCAGCTCAAATTTTCCAACAAATTCGGCTCACCACTTCGAACACTGTTGGCTTAAACAAGTGGAATGGGTTTGAACAACCTTGAGCCGTGCTCAAATGCATTCAACACGCTGGAGCCGACAATGTTTGGAGTTCTTGACTAACACTGACCATGCAACAATGTTTGAACTGCCAAACCACAACGTCCAACAGTGTATGATATGAAATGATGACACAAACATAAACATTTCAAATCTACTTGCCAGCAGCATTCACAGTGGCAACATACAGGATGCTGCGTTGGCAAAGAGCTCGAGGTTTTCGTCCCATTACAAAGTGAATCTGAGTGTTGAAAATAACTGAATCGATTGCAAACATTTTATAGCAAATTCCGATGGCCATCACGGTAAAACTGTTCCGAGTAGTTCAATAGCTTTACCGCTGTGGAAGTAGATCAGATCTGATTTGGCTCACGTTTTCTTTGTATAACGTGATAATAAATGTGTACATTGTATTTTGTATGGGGCTTTGCTTGTATGGAGTCTTTTCGTTGCCCTGTTGAAGCTATTTAATTAAAAATAAAATAAATAAATAAATAAATAATGAACTTTCATTTTTGTTATTTCAGAAAACGATTTCATCAGCTGTGATGAGTTCCTTGCTTCAAAGTTGGATTTTAAGGGGAAGAAGCCATCTTGCTAAATGAACAACCTTCCCTTTTAGCGTAAAAAGCATTGATCTATAAAAACACCGACACAAGATAAATTTGATAAATTTCTTTTTCTGCTGGACATCGCTAAACCCACCGATTACCACTTGTGGTATAATCATAAACGTAAGGCACATAAGCAATCTAAGTAGAGTATTGAACATTGTAAGGGAAACGCACTAAAAAATGAAGTCGCGGATCCCCTATTTTTAGTACTCCTTTTTAGTACGTGTCACTTGTAAAGCAGCCTAGAAGTAAAGTATTGTGTCGTTGGCAGTGCCATTAATGATATTGACAATATTTAGAAAACAATATAAAATGTGTATACATGACAATGTTTGTTTGAACAATAAACTGGCAGAAAACAAATGCATTTTCGCCAAATTTTCGATTTTATTCAAAAGTCTTCATCAGGGCAAATGATAAAGATATTGTTTGTATATACTCAATCGGGATTGGATAATTTGTATGAAAATTTGTTTGGGTATGTAGTCTTGGATGGAGTCGCACTGCAAGTTAACAAATAGAACAGCTTTTTCCGTGCTGTATTTAAGCAATATAAAACGCGCGCGCATGTCTCTGTACTGTAATACAAACACGATGGAAGATGTAGAGCAAGAGAAAAGCAAGATTAGGAACACGGGGCGTAGCCGAGTGTTTCTCTTGCTTTTCGAGTGCTCTACATCTTCCAGAGTGTTTATATCACAGTACAGAGACATAAGCGATCGTTTTATATTGCTTTTATAAAATATTTTCGACGTTTTTTGAGCGAGCCACGTCTCTGTCCTCTGATATAAACATGGTAGCCAGCCAATCAGCGCGCGCGTTATATCTCAAATATTTTATAATACTGAATGGAGCACGGAAAAAGATGTTCTATTTGTTTTATTATATATTTTTAAGTAAATATTCGAGGGAAAAAGTTCGATTCTTTCCTAAAAAAATTCAAAAGGTGCGCGCGCGCGGTCGAGCTCGCGCTGCTGACATCAGAACTGTGCTCCATTCTCTGATAAAGCCAAGGAGGATTGGCAGAGCTTCCCATAATGCTTTGCGCACGAACTATATTATCACTTTTGCTGATCACGTGATCAGTCATTTGGCTATAGATTTCCTAGAGATAGGAGAAAAGGAAATCTAGGATTTATAGACGAAAACACAATAATTCTGCATTGCCGTGATTTTGGACCGAAAGTTGTCCATGTTTAGAGGTAAATACTGTCATTGGTCACATATTAGTTTTCCTGAGAAAACAGCCGAAAGCGGGAGTTTTTGCGTGTTTTCTTATGCCGATCAAAACATTTTGGATCTAGTCGGCAAATGCTTGTCTCTTGTTCTCATAATAAGTATTCAACTAGCTAGAGTCATAGAAAACTTTCTACTGTTGCTTTTATGGTATAGGTAGAGGTATTTTAGGAACGATCAAATTTCGCTCTTTTATGGTCAAAACTAAAATTCTCAAAACTTGGGCAGAAAGTGGTGTTTTTGAAAATAGTTTGACAACTTTCATCGAAGGAATTCTGCAGAAATTATCCTGAACAAAGAGTTTTTTGTTTTTATAATGGAACAATGGCTCAAAAATAAACGAAAAGGCTAAATATACCTTGCAGTTCTTAAAGATTTGGAAATGTTTACGTGTTTTCGATGACTGAACCAAGCAGGGTTCCACATGGTGAGTTGAAAGCCGTGTTTTTGGTTTGAAAGAGATTTACAGAATGAGGATTTTGCTGGTGAACAAGAAGCTGTTGATTTGGATTATCTTTTGGCTGTTTACCGATAGCTTGCGTTAAAACATCTCTACACTGGCGTAGCTGGTTTTTACGAAGAATGTACAAGTTGTCTCGTGGCGAACGTCAAGTTTGGAAATCTTCATCTGTTTTTGTACGTAAGTAAGAAACAAAAATTTGTTTGATATAAACTGGCGTCGTTTGAAAATTAAGTTAATGCTCAATCGAGTCAATTTATTTAAATTTACACTTGTTATTTTGCTTTTTCCCGACTATGAAGCTCAGTTTGTAAGCTAATATACAAATTAAACGCGAACTGGAAAAATGATGAAAGTCTTTTTTTTTTAGTTATATTTTTAAGTTAGGTTTTGGTTTCCTTACTAATTAAAAGTAAAAATTGGGGCATGAACTCATTTGTCAGAAAAGCATGTCTTTACCAGTTAAGCCGTTTATTTTCATCTTTGAAGAGAGATTTCCGTGACAACACTCCTTCTGGAGTTATAATTTAGATCTGATCTTTTTACGATCGTGAGGAGTTGTGCACTGTTTTGTCAGTGGTTTTGTGTATTCATTAGGACTGATCATATATTACCCTCATTATTATATGATTGAGTCTGTTTTCTTTCATAGGACTTTATATCACTAAATTCACGATGATTATATATTCAAGGGTTTTACATAGAGCTTCTCCGGGATGTATCTGTATAAATCACTTGAATTTATCATTCCCGGGGTTTATCTAGATACATCACTTGAACACCAAGACTTAGAAATTTTCTTAGAAATATACTAAGTAGCGATTTTTGGTGGAAAAAAAGTCTTTGATAAATGACAAAGATTCGAATCAGAGACTTTCTGCACTCCTATACCCGCTTTTAACCACTATACTATTGAGCTAACTGATGGAATCTTCTCAACAAAAGAAATCTTTTGTGTGTTATCATGAAGTTCGTTAGTGTTTCTCTGAATAGAATTGCAAAACAATTATTTAAGGTTTCCTTCTGGGAATTCGGTAACAATGGTCTAATTAGTGATTGTCTTTTTGAATCGCTTTTGTGTGAAAACCTCCTCAATCATATAATAAGGCAGATAAATACCGAGAAGCGAGGCTTTTAGCCATATACATCCCGAGGGCCGTAGGAGAAACACTAACGAACTTCATGATAACACACAAAAGATTTTTTTGTTGAGAAGATTCCATCAGTTAGCTCAGTAGTATAGTGGTTAAAAGCGGGTATAGGAGTGCAGAAAGTCTCTGATTCGAATCTTTGTCATTTATCAAAGACTTTTTTTCCACCAAAAATCGCTACTTAGTATATTTCTAAGAAAATTTCTAAGTCTTGATGTCCACACATAATTCATCTAAGGAAGTATGGAACGAAATTATAAATTCAAGTGATGTATCTAGATAAACCCCGGGAATTATAAATTCAAGTGATTTATACAGATACATCCCGGAGAAGCTCTATATAAAACCCTTGAATATATAATCATCGTGAATTTAGTGATATAAAGTCCTATGAATAACAAAGAAAACAGACTCAATCATATAATAAGGCAGATAAATACCGAGAAGCGAGGCTTTTAGCCATATACATCCCTCGGGCCTACGGCCCTCGGGATGTATATGGCTAAAAGCCTCGCTTCTCGGTATTTATCCCTTCCATATTTCTTTAAAACAATACGCATTGATTAGTGGTATCAACTCCATAACTCGAAGATAGCTTCATTCCCTCGCCGAGGTTTTTCCCTTCTCATCAACCATACGTCATATTGGTTTTCTTGTTCATAGTTCGGCAACCGTAAAAAGGCAGTGTTCACGTCTTTTTTTCATCGCAAAAATATGGAGCCCTTTGGAGCCCTTTCCAAAAATTAACATTCAAATTTCTTCTTCTTTAAGTTGGTAAGGGTATTTTTCCTATACATTCGATTTTTAAGTGGATTTTCACTTATTTTGTTTGAGTAGTTTGTCACTGTTCCGGCATTTTCTCAAATGGTGAAATAGCCTATAATTCAAAGCGACGAAAAAAAGTCAAAAAACAGATCACAAGGATTTAAAGTTCTCTAAAATGAAAAACACATGTTAGAAAACGTTGTCATACTTAGCTTATTTCTTGTCCATTTTTCGCCAAAAAACCTTTAAAAAACAACTACAACAAGTCTTGACGCAGGAAAATGGCGTCAAGTATAATGGGCAAATTGCGTGTAATTCGAATTGATTGTACCAAATATTTTTGCTATCTAAAAAAATGTAAACAGAATTTCAAGTGTAAGTTTTCGATCTCACGAAGAGTCAGCAACTTTGCCGTTAATATAGCGGGATGTCTGCAATTAGCTATACTAGTCGTACTACCGGGATGTCCGTATTAGCGGGGTACGTGTCCGCAAGAGTTCATCAGTTCATCAGGAAATATTGGGTAGTCATTTATTTTCAAAGTATTTGAATATCACTCCAAAACGAAAAAAAAAGATTATCAGGTGTTTTTCTAGCTATATAAAGAATATACAATTTCATTCCGACACAAGATTACGGCATATATAGTTGCTCACCAACTTCAAAGCGGTGACCGACAGTGAGGGAAAATGCTATTCTTTCAATTTTAAGATATCCTAATATGAGGTCCGGAACATCAGAACGTTAAAACTAAAACCAGTAATAAAACATTTATACTTTTACCTAATTTGTCTATGTTAAGACTCATTTCTACCTGCTTTTAGTCCTAATTATCCCTTTGTTTACAATTGCAACTCGACTTGAACAGAGTAACACATCAGTGTTAATTAATGCCGCCTACTATGTTTTCCGAGGTACTAAAAACTAATCGGCTATTAAAGCAAATTACAATTAAAACTGTAAATTGTTTATGTATTAGAGACATAGCGAATAATAATACTTTTTGTATGGCGATGTTGGCGACAATAGAACTGAGATCGATATCAGTCTTGAAATAATCAACGTGCTCATACCAATTTGAATAAAATGTTCTAAAATGCAATTCAAATCTTTTCATATCAATCACTTACATTTCCTCTAGTCAAATTTGCCATGAAAAGGCTTGCAATCACCCTATTACTTTTGTATCCAAAGACAATTCCGTTGATTTTTACGCCTGAAGGGGTACTCAATCTAATTGCAATTTAGCAATTCACCCTATCCCAAAAAATTCCGATCATGCCTAAGTCCCTCAAAACAGATATAATGGGCCCTTAGGCCCATTATAAAAAACTACATCAATGCACAGAATCAGCTATTCCAATTTATTTACTTCCGGTATGACCAGTGATTTGTGCGCAAAGCATCATGGGAAGCTCTGCCAATCCTCCTTGGATAAAGCCAGCTGTCAGCCAATCAGAGCGCGCGCATCGACAAGGGTATATAACAATAATATTTAAAAAACGAGCAGGAGTGGTTTATCGTGGATATAGGCCCATTTCATTTATTTCCTCACTGGAGGACCAAACAATGGTTGTTCTCTCTGTTGAGAATTGATAACTTTTGTCATGCAAACATTTTCATTGTTTTGACCTCCAGTCAGGGAACAAGTGAAATGGGTCACGTGTGTTTATATCCACGATAAAACACGATCAGCGAATTTTTTAAAATGACTTCTAAAACCCATCATTTGAAAGTATTATAGAACTGAATTCATGAAAAAAATCCATTTTAACAGAAGAAATAAGCCTATCATTTTTTTCGTGCATATAGGCATGCACAGAATAATCAAATTTTTATCCCACACGTAAAAAAAAAAACTTCTGAACATCAGAATAGAGTGGCATGTACGAGGTACTGTACGAGGTCAATAATGCAACAATTATAGTGAGACCTTGTACTGATATAACACTCATGCATAAACATGAGTGTTTTATCAGAGTCAGTTAAAAAGAATCTAAAAAATACAGCTTAAAACGCTTCAAAACCAGAAAAAAAAACATATACAAACACACGAAAAGATAACATTTACTACATAACAAGGCGAAAAATATGTTATTCCATGAGTGAGGATTCAAACCTGGATCCTTCTATTTGCTACGCACTGCTCTAAATGATTGCCTGGGGTGCCTGTGGTATATCATCGCCAGTGAAATCCGAAAATCGACCTTCGATATGGTATTGATGGCAACCGCTGGGCGCATGTATCGTGGGTCGATTTCTCAAGAATAGTAGGCTGCTCGCCGTTGCTCGCAGCAAATACACGACTAATGACAGTAAATTTTAAGATGTATGGGATATTTTCTTGAGATTCGTTCGGAAAAACGCGTTGGATGGCAATCAGAAAATATCCGATCTTAAGGTGACTCAATTGAAATTCAGGAGGCATTCGGCCTTCACAAACTTTAGGTCACAACCTTTTGGAATCGCGTTCAATAGAGCTGCGTGGTTATACTAAAAATAGATATGTTAATTAGGACCTCCCGCAAGACTCAGACAAACAAAGCGTTTGCTAAAGAAATTGTATGTGAATTTCGATTTATTTTCCTCAGAAGTAATTGCTTTTTTGTGAAAACAAATCGCTTGGTAGATAGCACTGGTGCTTGGAATAGTACCAAAGATATTTTATAGACTCTCAAAAGCATTTTAAGCCACCAGTTAGATGTGAAAAACTCTGGTCCAAAGTCAGTCAAAGACAAAGTTCAGACTCTCAAAAATCAGTGGCTTAAGGTATTTGCCCTGGCTATTTGGAGGTTAATTTTATCGCCATTTTAAGTTACAACACCCAAGATTGGTACTGGTATTTTACATTTCTAGCGCTTTTAGGGCAAATTCTTTTTTTAAAGTATTGTTTCCATAGCTAAGAAATCTGCATATTTTACCGGAAACGGAAGTAGTTTTGCAAAGTCCGTTGTCAAGGAAGTCAAGAAATTCGATACTTTATAGAACACGTTTCTTCACACCTTCGCCAAGTGACTCGAGCAGTAAATTATGGCGGACAGACAAACTCTTCGCGAGGCTTCTTTTCTTGAGTTTTCTGTTGCTTTTGAGAAGGAAGGGTAAGTATATGATTAATATTTGTATTATTTGAAAGTTTGCAAGTGTTCTAAACGATATTTTTTTAAATCTTTAGACTTGGAAGTGCTCCTGAGGGCCTCATGAATCTTTTGAACAGCTACATGCTCAAACACGGAGAAAGTTGTGAGGCAATGCGTCACCGAATTTACCGTCGCCTTTGGGCCATAATGTGGGTAAGAACTATCAATTTTTCTTGTTACATTGCCTGTTAGGTTTCTATCACTGTTTATTACAGATCAGAGGCATTTTCTAGTGCCATAAATATTCAGACTCCGACTGCCTTGTTGTCTTGTTTGGGCGCTTTTGAAGTGACTATTTCTTGTAACCATTATTATTATCGCTTTTATTTCTTCAGCATGGGTGTAAATTAGGAAAGGAAAGCACTCCCGGACAACCAACCTATGTATACCCGAAAGAATTAAAGAAGGTTATCAGAGCAATAATACCTGGTAACTTACAAGATCGTAACGATCCAAGTGGTGTCAATGTAAGTCTTGACAAGCGGGTTTTCTTTTGATTTGTCAAAAACAACAAGGCTCATGGAGTTGTGTAACTCCTGATATTCACTGCCTTTACATTGAATAGTGTATATATTTTCAATGAGTTGAATAATCAGTGCTCACTCAAGCTACCAAAAACCTGTCATGTCTAGATAGGCCAACAAATGCAATCGTCTTTCATGGTTCTTCTTTCAGGATAAAAAATCTCAGATATATACCAACAATTGTACTTGATATAACTTAAAGGACTCATACACTACCTCTCTTTGCCTTTTGTAGGTGTATAAAGTGACGCTTGCAGATTTAGCAAACGCAAAATGGCCTGCAGTAAAGAAAGCAAAAAAGTAAAAGATACTGTTCATATTTTACATCCATATGTACATTTTTTACATCCATATGCAATCCAAACGTTATTGTTCTTTATTAGAGTTTTACCTTTATACAGACATGTATCTTGAATTGCAGATACATAAAATATAATAAGAATAAGTTATAGTTATTCTTTTTTGATAAAATCTATAATTTTATTTGAGAATAATAGAAACTGAAACTATGATTGCAGACGTTTTATGTAACTAGCTCTACAAAGTGTAATTTACTTATATCTTGAATTGTAGAAATCTTCAATTATTCTATTTTGATATTAAGCAATTATTGGATGAGGTCGAGTAGGATATGGGGAATTATTAAGGCCGAGGTTTGTGTTATCTGCCGAAGCCGAAGGCTGAGGCAGATAACACAAACCGAGGCCTTAATAATTCCCCATATCCTACGAGAAACGAATTCAATAATTGTTTTATTATTTTTTGAAAATAATTCTTTCTCAGTTGTGCTTTGCTGACAAGAATACATGTTGTTGTTGTTTTCCCGCTTTTGGCATGAATCGCATAAATTAGCGTGACGTCATACCGCAAGCTAATTTTCCATATTCGAGAAAATTACGTCATAACTTCGAATAATGGTTTTCAACATTTTCATAACTCCAAATTTGGGCAGCTAGCCGGCGACTATGGTAATTTATCCGGTGGCTCTTAGCCAATCAAAACTCTTGAATTATTTTCAAAATATAATAAAAACTTTTATTATATTTTAGAATTATACATATAAACTGAAAATGATTGCAGACTTGTTACATAACAAGTAAAGCAAAGTGTAATTTACTTAGATGATTTTATAAAATTGTACTGAGTGTACTCATCAGTCTTGACAAAAAATAGACAATTCAAAAATTCAAAAATGAATAAAGGCTATTCATTGTACCAGACAATTAAAACTTTTATGCTACTGTGAAGGCTATTCATTATAAATACATGGAATTGGCAAAAATACCCTTATTTATGCAACAGAGGTATTGTGTACTTGATACTGTCAGGACCTGAGCAGTAAAAAATTGGACTGTACATGCTGTTGTACCTCATTTGCATGCATAATGCTCCTGATTTTACTGTCCTCAAATCCGAAATGGTCCAAAGCAATAAAACTGACTATTAGTATGTTCAAGAGAATGTATTAGAGTTGCACTCCACTGCCTTCAAACAACTGTTTCAAGTCAAGACCTTTGGTCACTTTTTATTTATCTCATAGGGCAGATACCTGGTGCTTTTGCCAGTACTTTCAGACTGTATCATTGAACTACTCAATTGACTTGAGATCAGTAAATTTTAGGCAATAGATTGCAACTTCAAAACTATCAGTTATGATAATACTTTTCAATTCAAAAATATAAACCAACTGTCAAGATTCAAATGGCTAATGAAAGTTCAAATGCTACAATCCTTGGAGACCCAGAGCATCAGGGGGAAGGGAGGGGAAGGGAAAGAGGGCAAAAGGCTAAAATTAAACCTAGGCTATGATAATTAGGCCAATCAGAAGTGTTTGTGAGGCTAAATTAAAACCATCTATAGTTACCAGTAAACAAGTTGACCCCTTGCGTCGCCACCACTTGAAACAATACAAACTGTCATGTCTTAGTTTGACAAGAACCATATTTCCAGTTCACAGTGACTTTCAAACAATAAATACAATCTTATTCATGTACATGTATTTTGCAATAGCAATGAATTTAGAGTGAAAAATATAGATAAATTACAAAGACTTTGGTGAAACTATCTATTTGAGGAGCTTCCCACAGGATATGATTGAGTAACCGTCACTATATCAAAGCAACAATTGAAATGAGCCAGATATTTTGGTCATTTGAACTTTGTTTATGCTAGACCATCAAATTGGATGAATTTTGGCCGTTAAGACAAGTTGGGGGTAGTCAAAAGCCCAGGGCGTCCTCTTCCCCTCCTCTTCCCCTCCCTGATGCCCTCGGTCTCCGAGGACAAAAGGTTACCAAATCAACAGTGAAATGTAACCCTCTTACTATTTTCTGATCAAATGCTCATTTACTAGTGAACCTAAAGCATGCGCTTTTAGTGTTTTTTCATATTTTCTTGTTGAGCGGACATGCACGATGAGTAGTTCTCTGGTGGTCTTTTGAGCCACAGCGACAACTCTTCCCTTTGTCTCCTGCTGGAGTTTGCTTCTGTTCCTTATTAACTGGGCCAGCACTTACAATACTTCTGTCAATATTTTCACTATCACTACAATCATGACTGTCATCCCCTTTATTACCACTATGTTCATCATCATCATCGTCATCCCCTTCACCACCCCTGTGTTCCTCCTCCTCATCATCATAACTGTCATCCCCTTCAACATCACTGTGTTCACCATCATCATCATCATCACTGTCATCATCATCATCACTGTCATCATATCATCACTGTCATCACCATATCACTGTCATCATCCATCATCACTGTCATCACCATCAATGTCATCATTTTCATCATCAATCATCATCATCATCACTGTCGTCCCCTTCAACATCACTGTGTTCACCATCATCATCATCATCACTGTCATCCCCTTCAACATCACTGTGTTCATCATCATCATCATCACTGTCGTCCCCTTCAACATCACTGTGTTCACCATCATCATCATCATCACTGTCATCCCCTTCAACATCACTGTGTTCACCATCATCATCATCATCACTGTCATCCCCTTCAACATCACTGTGTTCACCATCATCATCATCATCACTGTCATCCCCTTCAACATCACTGTGTTCATCATCATCATCATCATCCCCATCACTATCGCCATCACCATAAGAATGCAGAATGTGCTGTTGTTTCAACCACTTTCGGCGTGCTTGCTGGTCCTCAGCCCTTGCTGTTTTCATCATTACTCTATTCTTTTTCACCTTCTCAGACTTTTGCTTTTCAAGTAGTTGGGCCCGTTGAATGTTTGACTTGTGAAGGGCTTGAACAACAGATGGTATTATGGGCACTTTAAGACGTTCATACAAGTCGATGACCCAGTGGTATGAAGACCCTCTCACTTCGTGACACCATGTCATGTTCCCTTGACACAGGCCTGCATTTGTGGAACACATATAATGCAACCTAAAAAGATAGTACGTGATGAGAATACAAAGAAGTTTAAAACCCACTAGGTCCAAAGCAATAAAACTGACTATTAGTATGTTCAAGAGAATGTATTAGAGTTGCACTCCACTGCCTTCAAACAAATTTGAATAACTAACTGGATTGACTAGCCTCTCATTCATGTGAAAAAAAAGGTTTTGTGTTTCCACATGAAGATGAGGCTAGTCAGTGAAGTGGTTAATGATGTTCCTCCTGAATATCCAATCACATGGTTTCAAGTCCTTGCAGTTAGTTCCAGTCTTTGGCTGCCCCGTTAACTGGAACAACAGCAATTGCACTTACTTGAAACCCTGTCAAGTTTTCATTAGCAGACTTGCAATACACAGTTATGAATAACATACCTTTTGAGGCTCTGGCTTTTTGCACGAAAGTGTGGAAGGACATTAAAATGAGCTTCACACAAATTGGAATGCCCTCTTCCCATAACTGGATGTATCACAGAGGGAGCATCTTTAGCACGTCTATCGCATTCTATTTCATATGCCACTCGGTGGAACTTACACGTCAATGGGCACTTGGTAGCATATGGCTTGCCTGCACATTTTGGCTCTTCACCTGTTTCACACTTTTTACAAGTGCATGTTCTGAGTGTATGGAAGCCACAAGACCCTTTCTTCCACTTGTGGATGTCCCTTGAATGATACTGGGACAATGCTCTCATTCTCCTTGCATATTCAGATGGACTGTCAGACTGCTGCAATATGCAAAAATGATTAATACGGGCATTTGTAATAAATTCTTGCGTCATGCATCCACATTTTTTCTTGTGTCGTGAGCAGTGACACCTGCTGTTTACTTCTGGAAACTTAGTGGCATATTTTTTCTTCATGTCGGCAGAAAATTCTTTCTTTTTAGCAAATTCCTTTAACTTGTTAGTGTGGGCTCTACTAACATGGCCTCCACATTTGTAGACCTTAGCTTTGGGGTGATGAAGTTCTACTGCATTAGAAGAACTGGAGTCTGCATCCTGCCATACAGTGTCAATTTTACAGCCTTCTTGTTTTGCCTGATGATAGCACTTGTCTGCCAAAACCCCTTCCATTGACTTTGCTGTGCCTCTATACAGATCATCATCAATGATATCATCATTTCCGCGCATACATTTGTGGTCATACCAAAGTAGTCCACCAGATTTGTAATTCTTTATAATAAAGGATCCATTCTTGCTAAAAAACCCTCTCGTATGCCACACGCCATCTGAGGTTACAACGGCCTTCTTCCAGCTGCCAAGTTCATTTCTGTCTTGACCCTTCATTCTTTCTTTTTCTTCTTCACACTGTTCATCCAAAATAGCAGTTATATGAGGGTATATCAATTTAATGATTTCATAATATCTATTTTTAGATACACAGCTTATACCTAGAAACTGTTTCAGTGTTTTTTCAAATTTTGCAAAGCCATGTCCAGAAATAAAGAATGCAACTCCAAGGGCTAAGCCAACTACAGTTCTCCTTGATCCTTCAATTAGTGCTGATCCTTGGAAGTTCAAATTCCGCATTTTGCAACCATTGCATCCAAACGTAGCATTCAATGTTCCCCCAAGTCCAGTGGGCTCGACCTTTGACAGAACAAGAGTCCCTATTGAGAAAAAAAGGATTTGATCATACATCTCTACTGATATTCATAGTAACAAGAGAATGTCTCCCTATTCAGAAAAGTGTTCGTTTTTGGAATGTACAATGTAGGTATTTTTACAGACTGAAATATTTAGGGCCCAGGGAGGGGAGGGGGTACTCCATCAAGTTTTGGGTGAGGATGTGCCACTGAGCACCTGAAACCCTGATCCTGTTCTAGAGTTCCAGATAAAAATGCCTTAAAAAGACCATGTTTTATAATCATTGTTTTATCATTTTGACTAATAAAGGGTCGCTCGGACAAATTTTGTAAAACTGCTACCTGTTCCAGAGAGTGAATACGATTGTTATATGCCCTGTTCCAGAGTAAAATCGCTGAAATGCGGGGCTAGACATTTGTTGATTTCTAGCTCAAACATAGCAGAGAAGTGGTGTTTTGTGATACCAATATAAATAACCAAAGTATGTTTCTTTGCAATAGTCTAGTTTCTATGTGATCGCTACGATCGCTGAGAAAAAAATTCTATCTCGGCCATCGCGATGGCTACGATCGGTTGTGTTTTCATGTGATTTTACCACTAGATCGCTGCAATCGCCTTCGCTGATAAGCTCTTCAAATCTTCAAGTTTTGATATTCAAAATCGATGTTAGTGTTAATAAAAAGAAATTAATATAAAATACTTGGTGGTCTTACCGTTACAATCAGCAGTTCCACATCGTGAGGTTTTATTTATTTGTTCAACCAAGTCCATCAACTTCGACGACTGGCATACAAAAAGCCTTTCTTCCATGACCACATTGCTTTGATCTTCATTCTTTGGACTTTCGATGGAATAGTCACTAGCCTCTTCCATGCTGGAGCTGCATTCAGAAGACTCCTCCAAACAGGCATTCATCCCCAAGTCTAAAAGACGTTTTCTTACAGAACTGTCTGTCTTGTAAACACTTTTGCCTGGACTTGCGTACTGGGCTCTCGTTTCAGCTCCTCTTGTATACTGTGTTTGACGCCATTTTGACGGTAATTCAAACGACTTTCTACTTCCTACTCCTTTCCCTTGCTTTGCTGCGCTCTTTCTACCACGATTTATGGCTAATTTTTTTAGATCTAGCATTGATTTCTTTTTCTTCTTTCGAGCAGGCGCCATCTTGTTCTTGTAACACAGAAATCTGATACACAGCTAGCTGAGACACGCGTTTCATATTTCATAGTTTCCGGAAGTGTCGTCATCCATAGCAACAGACAAAACATAGACTATCACAGGGGTAGGGGCGGGCTAAAATGATTAATTCACTGCAATATCGATGCACAGCGGTATAAATAAATCAAAATGGCGGAATCGTAATGGAAGATGTAAAAGCGACATTTTGGGCCGTTTTTTAGCAATTTATTTACACAATTTGCAAGTGATCTTGTACTCTCGACTTTAATATTCTGTATCCTTCAAGGAAAATGATCATTTTGCAGCAAATACTTGGTTCATTGACAAAATATTTGCCATGGACTTAGAAGACATATTGACAAACTCTTGTAGTTTCACGACCGTTCATCTGGTATTTGGCTGCGATGATACAATATTTTGAAGTCTATTGTTTGGACCAAAAGTGATGATTCTCAGGTAATCACAGAAAGAGTGATCAAAAGGATAGTCGCGAAACTACGTTAATGGAGCTGTACTTGAGGAAGATGAATCAATTGTTATTTCTCGATAAATATAAATACACACGCAGAAAAAAGGAAAATTCGCAATTTCACCTGTTGTAAAAAGCTAATCTAATTAACACCTGTTGAAATTCTATACTTTATGAAAGTGCAAAAAAAAATTTCTGAACTCTATGAATAATGATTAAGTACCATTAAAAGTGGAAAAAAAGCAACTGTAAATTTGCTATAATTTTTAAAAATGACCCCAAATTAGCCGGGGCAAATACCTTAAGATACTCTCAAAAGCAAGAATTCAACGGATGAAAGACAATCATGAATACTAAGAAGAAGTAACACTTAGTAGTTTTATTTTAACACAGTAATTATTGACTGAGATTGATTGATTCAAGTGCGGATTTAAACAACATTGTGCTCGATGTTTGTTATAAATACGGCAGAATTTGATGGGTTATTCAGTTAAAAGTAGTATTTATACACATTTGAAATGTATAATACTTCAGAATACTTCTAATACTGATGAATACGTCAATTATTATAAAAAACACACACACACACAGATTTTACAATTGCTGTCGTAGAAAGAGGAGTCGCCTTGTAGCCTGTCAATGGCTTGTCGTTGAAATCACAGATCAGTCAGTTAATACAACAGTGCAGAATTGCTTTAATTGGACTATTTTTTGTTCGTTTTAAAAATACATTCATTCAGTCCTCAATAATACCTATATATTTATATTAAAAATATCTATTAAAAAATCACAAAAGGAAATGTTTATAACTTACTGACTTTGCTGATTCAGCTGAGACTCGGTAGCCGCGATTCGGCGAATTCTAAGCTTCTGAAAAATCAGTCAAATCTTCACTTTTACACTCAGTCAAAATATGATTCTGGCACATAAACTGTGTCTTTCATAGTTTCCAACTTCAAATTGAAAGAATTTTTAAAGAAGATACATGTTTTAGTGGGAATCATACGAAGGAAATCCTGAAGAAATCATAGAGAAGTGTGTTTGTTTGTCTGAGTGTCGCGGGGGGTCTAATTTGCGTGACGTAATAACCACGCAGCCCTATTTCAATACTCTTTTAAGAACTTCTGCTCCAATTATTCAGCTACAAATTGGCCTTAAGCGATTTTGTTGAAGAGAAATATTTTGGAACTAATTTCAACAAAACCTGACCCCCCTGTTTAGAAATGACCCACTCTAAATCAAAATTTTGTTGGTATAAATGGATGAAACACAGGGAATCAAACTACATTTAAGGTAGTTCTGGAGCCTTAGATTTCATCAATGAATTTCCTTTAAAATCCTGTCATTTAACATGTTTAAAGATAATTGTTTGGCAAGTCAAAATCCGAGAAAAAAAAAATGAGGGGGTCACCTTATTGGTTTCTGAGCTATAAGATGTTGTAAAAGGTGGTATTTTCAATGATTTTCTTTAAAATGTAGGACGAGAGGCACTTTAGGACTGGAACGAGACGCATACATTATCTCACCTACCGTCGCGAGCTCACTAAGGTGAGAAGTCGAACAATTTCTCGTAGTTTGCAATACAGACTACGGAACCACAAATAGGTGATGGAAATTAGCAGAAAAAAGAAGAAAAATCAAAGGTTTTTAAATTTGTACATTCCAACTTCAAGTTAATCCAGGTTTTAGCTGAATTTAAGGAGTCAGAATTAAATTAAGGAGAATTAGACCTCAAATCAATGGAAAGCTCTTGGCCGTGTTTACTCGATGTCATACCGCCAAATTGCTTTTCACAAATGAATCCAAACACTTTCTTTCCTTTAGTTTTTCTAGAAGGTTAGTGTTATTTGTACAAACTGTTTATTTGTAAGTTTGAATTCCTCTGAATCTAAGAATTTGAGGAAAAATCATTGTATAATCAGTATATCAGAATAAAGGCAAATGTTGCAATAAAATACGAACTAGAATCATTTCTCTGTAGTCTCAGAAGGTCTAGAAGTTTATCTGCTAAATTGCACACACGTCCAGCCGTAGTACTTAGTCCGTAGTCGGTGTATCTTAAAGTCCCTACTACCTTAATCAAACTTCAAGCTGAGTGAGTTTCATAAATCGCTAGAGTAGAAATGCGAGGACGACTGGCCGCCAAAATTGTACCCTAAAAGTGCTCTAAAATATAGTGCTCACAACATAGATCAGCAGAAATAAATTTTACATGTCTATCAATAAAAATGTTGAGTGGGAATCTACCTAATTCAGCTCTGCATGCGATGTTTGATGCTTTTTTATTAACTCCTAAATAACATCTACAATAAGACTCTGCATCTTCTGCACTCAAAATCAAATTGAAACAGAGCAGCATTTTGTTTTTCAAACGTTCCCTGTACTCTGATTTACGTTGGCAACTTTTCAATAAGTTAGTCAATAAAATAGATACAAACGAAATTGATAGTTCAAATTTATTAAAATCAGGAAACGACACTTGCTTCTATGTATCAAAATTTATACAAACATCTAGGCCGTGCACGCCGAGAATTGAACCGCGAGAAAAAGCAATTTAGTATGCTAATTGTATGCAAAAGCAAAAAAAAAAAAAAAAAAAAAAAAAAAATCGACCATGCATGGCCTCGCGCACGATATTGGTGCACAGGTTTCGTGATTTTCGTTCGAACGCTACCTTTTGCTTCCAAACTTTACAAATAAATGATTAAATTCCTCGTATTTTCTCCAGGATGCAGAGAATTTAACGTGCACTGGAGAAATGGTTTCAAATTGGTGAATATAATTTCAAAGAAAGTAATATAAGACAAAAATTTATAACAGATTTCGTTAATTTTGACCAGTTTTGTGGCCTACTATAACTAAAACTAAATTTTCAAAAGTTCCATTTTCACGCCGAATACGTTATTTTTTCTAAAACAATTAAGTGATTGCAGATGCAAATTAGCTATAGTTAAACTATACCTGCTCCATCTTTACTGTTCATCTTTGTCATTTATGAGTAGTGGAATCATTTCTAGCGTTGTAACGTGAAAAAATGACTAAAATGTTTGCTTTTTTTATCTAGCATCGAGCATTGACTATCGTGCATCGAGCACAGTGTATCGTGCATCGTGCCTTGGCTATAAAGGCTCGATGAAGGCTCGATATCTATGCTCGATGAAGGCTCGATCTAAGCTCGATGAAGGCTCGATCGTTGCCCGATAAAGGCTCGATCTATGCTCGATAAAGGCTCGATCTATGCTCGATGAATACTCGATCTAAGCTCGATGAAGGCTCGATCTATGCTCGATAAAGGCTCGATGATAATATAGAAGAATCATGAAAGTAAGCGAGAACGGTGAAAAGAAAACGTCGAGGAAAAGCACGCGGAGTTGTTTATGATGACCGTGAAAGGTAAGGAGGACGATTGTATAATGTGTGCTTCATACACAGTTCTGATTACTATAAGCTATCGCAGTCGATATTCACCATCTAATACTGGATCCGTGATGACTGTGACAAGCTTAGTCGACCATCGCCATCTTGAAAACCGAGTGGAGACTGGGTTTTGTAAGTTCCTTTTTTGTCTTTTTCTTTCTTTTTTCTGCGCTTTTTCAACCCAAATGATTTTTTTCAACCTTGAATTGCCATTATTTTAATTTTCCCTACAAACTTGAACAATTTCTTCTTCAAAAAAAGGAAAAATAAATTATCGAAAAAAAAATTGTTTTACGGCTGCCATCTTGAATTTAGTTGAGCGCGCGCTAGCCTGCTCAGTAAAAGTGCGCGCGAACAATGCCCGCGAACGTCCTTAATGACAAATAAACTCCAAAAACAAGTAGGGAAGTGTAGTGCTATGTGTTGGCCGGGATATTGGAGAGCTGGCCGGTTCTAGTCCAATATCTCACCTACGTATCGTCTTTTATTTTTCCGATTCTCCATGGCAGTTGATGAAATGCAAGGAAAATGGCTCGCAGAGCAATAATATCCTTGTTTTTTTCTGGAACCACATTGGCGATTATTTAATTATCTGTAATATTTTATTTCATTTATTCGTTGGAACAATATTTTCTCAACAACTGATTGGATTCTGCCGACCCTACCTAAGCATCTTATGCATGAAACGATCGACTCACAACTGGTAGGACAATTGTAGGACGATAGTTCCATGTCGGAGGTAACAGTCGGATCCTAGGCCGTAAATGACTGCACCTTACCACTAGGCTAACTGGTCTACTGAGGGATTTGGAAGACAAAATAACCTAGCGTATCCTGCAGTGAATCAGTCTATTGTTGTGCAAATTACGTGATCCGATGGCACAGTGTGGAAAACGTCGGACTTTGAAGCAGATGAACGGGGTCCGAGTCGCCTATGGGCTAGAATTTTTCTTTTCTTTTTTCCTCTTTTTTCCTGTTCTTTTTGTTTTTGGTGATCTTTCTTTTTGAATTCTGATTTTAAAAAAGGATTTTCCTTCAACAATATGGAGAAAACTGGCATTTCTTTAGATTGACACAAAAGATTCTAATTCATCGATAATGGTTTTGCTACGATTATGTAAATGCATGCATTACTGTGCAGGTTTATTGGATAAGTACTTCTATCACGCGATACATATATTATAGTCAGGTGACTCTAGTAAGGTAAGTTGAGGTTCCCTCTTCAATAAAATGCTGCTTGATTGAGAACTTTTTTTCTGACTCAGTAGAGTAAAATGCTATCAATGTGGAATCAAATCTATTGTCTGATTGAAAAGTTACCCCTAAGATTTTTAAAAGGTTACAATAGGGTATATTAAAGATAGGAGAACCATAAAAGGTATTCCCTTTCTTTGTAAAAAATTATTTCTTTGCATTTAGTAGCATTACATGACATACTATTTATCTTGGACCAATCTAAGAAGGCTTTGACGTAAGATTCAGAATGATCAACTGTTTCCATTGATACTGAATACAGGAGATATGATGGTACTATCATCAGCATACTTAATTAATACTGATTTGTGGCCAGAAGTATCTTTGGTTTCTAGATCATTAAGAAATATACTTATTGCATATTACTCGTTGTCTACGATTATTCAAGAAACTTAAAAACCAATTAATTAAATATGGATGTAAAAAAACTGCTTAAGTTTCTCAGATAAATTAATGTGTCTGACTCTGTCAAATGCTTTGGAGACGTCCATACTGAAGACTCTGACAGATTTACAGCCGTGCTTGTCCAGGGCTGATCATGATAGAACATTATTTGGCATCTTAATTAGTGCGTTCGTGCAGCTCTCGCCTCTTCTATAAGCAATTTCACATTTTCATCGTCAATATTATAGGTGGTAGCTTAAAATAGAAATACTGATTTGGCTCATAACCAAATTAGTATGTAGGTAGTTTCGAAAGTTCGCTTGATATCAGTCACAGGTCTTACAGTGCTTATCTAGCCATAGATAAGTGTGTCGCCTTCTAGAATATTTTTGAACACGGAAAATTCAATAACTTGAAATCAAAAGTATTGATTAGCTATAGCATTTGATTAATGTCATAAAACTCTTTTAGTCATCAATTTGACCATAAATTTGAAGAGTTGTTGTTACGCTATTCCCCGATGATGGCTCTACGAGCCGAAAGCTTGGAAATAAAAATATACGCGAACAAAGCAAGTAATTTAGTATTTATAACGACACCAACGTACAAAGAAACGCTTGAATAAATTTAAGGTTCCATAAGACGTCTACGTTGAGTTCGGTTTCGTCAGAACGATAGATCCAGAGAAATAATCTTTATAAATTATTTCTGATAAGTCACCTTTAGAGCTTTCAAGGGCCCCATTGAAATGTCTTGCAATATGGGGTGCCAGAGGGCCCCTGTGAAGATCGAACTTCCTGTTTTTCAGAGAACTTCGAGAAAGGAAAAGAGGGAATTTGTACAATTTTCCTCATTTTAGGATTATAATAGTTAGGTATTTTCAACTGATTTTACCTATCTAGGGGTGACGAATGGTAAAAGTCTTGTGAAAAAAGGCCAAGTCTCAGAATCTCGACCGTTTCTACGCTCAGTCTCGGAGTCTTGTTTTTCACTTACATTTTTGCGTCTCGGAGTCTCGCATTCCTATTTCAAGCTAGCTAGTTAAGGTGACTGGCTACTATTAGAAAACATAATGAAAAATCGTTTAAACCACAATTTTCTGGAGCGAAATTTAATGCTGATCACAACAACGAAAAGAAAAAAGGGGGTCCCGCACTCGTTTTTGAGCTGATAATCAGCATTGAATGAATGCCTATTTCAGAATTTTTGATGCGAAAATCGCTCAACCGGAAGTGAATAGAAAAGAAATATACAATTCACGAAATAGCAGTTCTACAACTACTACAATTGCATAAATATTAGATTATGTCGTATTATTCGTAATGGTATGGATAATTTTGATGTGACAGCGAAAAAAATACCTTCCTTTTACATATTTTGTTCGTCAGGTCTCAACAAAAATTATCGTAAGTTCGAACATGTACAAATTTCCCTACACAAAATCTATTTTTTCATAGGCTAGAATAATGAATTGTTTTTCAAAATTTGATATGAAATAGATTTTTACATGTGCTTTCAATTAAGCGAATAAAAATCATATGGTCCCGTATAAATAGCTTGTTTCGTGCCATGAATTTCCTAAAAAGGCCAAAAATGCCTTCCGGAAGTGCCGCCATCTTGAAAATGACGTGACAGCGCAAGCTCTATTCAAATTTTGTTGACGAAAACAAGCGCGCGCTCACTGTTTTTTTTCCTAAAAAGAAAACATTTTTGCTTATTTTTCTAACCATATTGCTTGTTAAAATCATTGAGAACTATCTTAAAACTAAATTTTGTCAACACACTTTAGTTTCCCAGCGTTAGTGGCCATTCGCTAGAAACTCCGCGCGCTATCACACCCTGCGCGCGAACGTGCGCAGTAGGCTAAACTTTCTATGGTAGCCAGTCACCTTAAACGATTCTGGGGTAGTTTCCCGTGTTTGGGTTTCAAATTTGTGCACTAAACTTATCGAGAATGGCAAATGGGACGCGCGCCGTGATGATTCCCATCTGTGCTATTTTTAGTAACCGGATGCAGTTTAATTTCCATCTTATCCAACTTCCGTGCGTCATAGTTTGACACTTCCGGAACCAGAGAACCGTTTAGTGCAGATTTGAGTTTTCAAAAACAGCGTTAAAATCAAAGTTATCTTAAAACTGCTATCTACCATCAAAAGTGTGTACTTTCTGATTACAAAGGAACGATTTTGATGAGAAACAAGGCAAAAACGTCGAGGATTTTGTTGTGTTTTTGAAAGAAATTTTAGCGGAAATGCGCGCGCTACACGTCATCGAGCGCGCGCTTAGGTTTATTCAAACATTTTCGCTCATTTAGATGAGAAAAACGTGTTTGTTTGATTGATTGTGTGGATTGTGTGATTTCATGAAGCTTAAATCGCGAAATTCCACTCGTTCAATTTTTCGACGCACGGGAGTAGGGTAAGACGAAAATTAAGCTGCATCCGGTTATTATAAGTAATACCATGACCCTGAGGGATATTAGTGATTAAATGTCCCCGAAGCCGAGGGAGGTTTACTAAACCTCCCGAGGCTGAGGGGACATTTAATCACTAATATCCCGAAGAAGTCATGGTATTACTTTGTAATACCATGATCACCGAGGAAATAAACGAAAATATACTTCGCTGTTTGTTCATCCAAAACTTGAAAATATTATACAATTCTTTTACCAATTGTGTGTAACCCTGTTCTCTGGGGACCTTCGAAAATAGATTTCTTTGTTATATACTTACAATGAACAAGTATTTATAGGTTGTTAATCAATTCGAAAGCTAAATTGTTTTTCATAATGCTTCCTTTGCTTCGTTATGCCCATGCACAAAATAGAATGCATAGATCCCACACGCGTAAGAGTGTGCAGTGGTAAGAGGTATCGGTGCGTTAGAGAGTTATAGAGTTTCGGAACAGCGTGCAAAGTTGTCCCGATCGTCCCGATGATTGATATATGAGGGACTGTACCTCATGAATAACATGAGGGACGATTAGTTCTAATCGTCCCTCATTAATTATGGATGAGGGACGATTAGTTCTAATCATCCCTCATTCATAATTAATGAGGGAATATTAGAACTAATTTTCCCTCTTTCTATTCATGAGGGAGGGATGTTAGCGATTAAACGTCCCTCCAAAAACAATAGATCCCGAGGTGATCATGGTATTACTAAAATAGTACAGATGGGAATCATCACGGCGCGTGCCCCATTAACAAGTTTCCCTCTCTTATTTATGCTTTCTTTGTTTGAGAATTGAAAATCTTGGTCTCGGATTTTTAGAGTGTTAGACTCTCAGTCTCGATTTTAAAAACGTGCTTCTCGCCGTCTCGAGTTTATCATTCGCCATCCCTCTGTCTCAGAATACCAGCGAGCACGTTTTATTGAAATAGCTCACTTATACTGTATAAAATTGTATTGAATTTCCGCTTCTTTTAGTAGGTATCATCATCACTTATATATTCAAGTGTTCACATGTGCCTCGGGGAAGTCGCGATAACATTATAAGGACGAGCAGGATGAATATAGTTTGTTTGCTTTTTTTACTTCAGATCTTTTTCTCTAAAGCAGAACACATCATATGGCGACCGTGTGTACGTATAAATTAGAGAACTTGAGCAAATTAAATGAATTTAAGGAAAACAAACGTTTTGAGTCGGTGTATTTACGGCACCATGTAGCTCTAAGGACCCGGCTCAATAAGGATGTAGTCATGCACGTAAACCGAAGTCACCATAACTACGTGTTGTATCTTGGTGAAAACAGGTTATATATATGTAACTTATACTTATCAAACAAAAATCCTTTGTGGCTTGTGAAATTGTTTATTAGGTTCTTCATTTTTCCATTTTACAATAACCAGTGGAATAACTCTTGACTTTATCTATTAAAGGCGGTGAAATACGAGACACAAAAACCCTCAACTTGTCGCGCAACATTGTTGCGTTGCAGGTTTTTGATCAACGTTGCGCGTTTTTCACCTCGCGATCTCAACTTGTCACGCAACAAAAAATTGTTGCGCGACAAGTTGAGGGTTTTTGTGTCTCGTATTTCGCCGTCTTAACACTTCCATGTGTACTTCCCGTACCAATAGGATTTTCCAATTTTCCTCGAACACGTTGCTGTATATAGTAACTCACTTTCCTAAATTAGGATGTAGTCATGCATGTAAACCCAAGTGACCATGACTGCATCGTCACTGTCAGTGTCAAGGTTCTGGAGGGGGGGAGCGGGGCTGTCCCGCTTTGCTCTATTCTCCTTTATGCCCGACATTAAAAAGATGTTATATCGCGGGCAAAACTGGTTATGTAACTTATACTTATCAAACTATGTATATTACTTTGATCTTGTGGAATTGCATGTTTCTTACTTTCTTGATTCCACCCCCCCCCCCCCCCCCCACCCCTCATTGCAATAAACAGTTGAATAATCAATAAGAGGGTTTGTCTTCCTTGTCATATAATGGGACTTGATATCTATTAACCCTTCCGTGTGCGTGTACTTTCAGTATTTTAAGCTGTTCGTTTATAGCTTATATAATCAATAGCCATTTAACAGATAGATTCCAAAAAAGTACGCCACGAGACGAAGTCGAGTGGCGTGACTGTTGTTCTCACCACATTTTGACGTCTTCTGTGCATCGATTAGAGTACAGACGCACGGAAAAATGGAATCTATCTGTTTTATATCATATTTATCGATACATTCCAACCAATCAGAGCGCGCGTAAGATTCGATGACGCCATCTATGTGTGTGTACTCTAATCACACATGGTTGTTCGACCAATCAGATCGCGCGTAATATGCCAATTATTGTATAATTTCCAATATTCCTCGAATGCATTACTGTATATATAATCAACCGATTTTTTTTTGAAGTTCGCCTATGTGCTACCGTGATCGTGACGTACATAGAGTGACTAATAATAGTATTTGAAGGAGCGATTAACCAAGGCTGTAGACATACTTATCAACTAACACAATATCGCAGATATTACTTTTCGGCTCAAACTTGTAGTTCAACATTAATTTTCCTGTACTCTTAGATTTTGTATTCCCTTTACTACAAATAGAAACTCTAATAATGAGTTACAAAGTGTGCCTATAGATAAAACTTTGCTCGCGTTTGCTAGTGCATGTGAAAAGGAAGCAACAAAAGGCCAAACCAGCTAATCCACAAAACGCCTCTATGTTGTTTCTTTTAGTTAGTTTTTGAAGTAAATTCGTTGTGTATTTATATAGCGTAGATATCAATGCAAATTTTCATCAGCGCATTAGAAAAATATAACAAATTGATAAAAAAACAATAAATCTAGTTTATATCCTAATGTATTTGTAAGAACTATAAAATAACTGTATTTCTAACAGCTTCTTCCGTTCAGTAATGCAGCTGCTCCGTTCAGTAACGAAGAACGAAGCACGATAAAAAGCTGTTCTATTTGTTTTATTATATATTTGCTAGATTGTGAAGTAAATATTTAAGGCAAAATGTTCGTTTCTCCTCTTCAAAAGACGGGTGCGCGCGGATGAGCTCGCGCTGCTGGCGTCAGAACCGTACTCTGTTCTCTCATAAAGTACAGTTTTCAAGTATCGTGAAGGCTATACAATAATGTAAAATAATGTTCTTATATACATAAATAAATAAGTAAATATCTAAATAAATATTTCAATAGAGTTATGAATGAATAAATAGATATTATCTAAACAAATTGTAAAAACGTATCCTTAGACATAAACTAGAGACCTAACCAAGCCATAAATACGGCTTAAATATAAACACCAGCGTTGTGCAGGTACTGATGGAACTTGTATTCTAATTGAAAAGTATATATGAAAGTATATGGAAGATATTTAATCTAGACAAATGATAATTTGATAATAATAGTGATGATTCATAATGGGAAAATTCCCATCAGTGACGACATCCCAATTTTGTATATTTGCCCCCCTGTTTGAAGCAGGATGCTTTACCCTTCACTGGATTTGAAGCGAAAAAAAAAAAACATATATATATATATATTGCTCTCTGATATTAATAAAGTAGGTCTATAAATACATAAATCCAATTATATATAAAGGAGCGTATTTCATACAATTACTGCCAGTTTAACCAAGCTAAGACAGCAGAGATCCAAGTCCAGGTCAAAGCGCAAGTTTTAAGGTAAATAACGCTTTTTGTGAATGAGGTATCGTAACCATGCCACGTTCGTACGTTCTCGTAGGCTGTGATAGCAAATTATATTTCTGACTTGGATTTCTCTTGATTTTTTCTTAAAGGAAGAGCTTTCACAGTTTACATTAAAAATGCTCAGAAATCAGTGAAATATGCATGTTTTAATGCTTTAATGGAGTACTCCTAAACAGAGTACATTATACTAATACATATAAATCTGCTCGGATGGCGCACAGGAGTGAACCATAGAATACCTCCCTGTTCTATCTTTTTTAGGAAAAGATGAAGCTGAAGTTACTGTTTCTGTTTATTCTTGTCTGCGTACTCGTTCTTCAAATTGACGATGCCGAAGGCTGGGGCCGTCGTCGACGCCGCCGCCGTAGTTGGTTAGGGAGGGTTGTTAGGAAGGTTGTTAGGTGGGTTTGCCGCAGGGTCTGCAAGATTAAAGTTTGCAAATGGGTTATTATCCACGGCCGTTGGCACAGACAGTGCCACAGAACATGCAGAAATGTTTGCAGAAGAGTTTTCGGGAAGAAAAGAGACGAAGAGTTTCCCGCTCTGCAGGTAACAATAACAGATACGAGTAAAAAGCTATACAGTATATGTATTATTTTTTTGCTTGTTTACACTCGGGAGAGACTACATAGCACGCAGTTGATGTAATATATAGTCAATTGAAGAAACGTTGTCGGGTCTAAAAACATAGAAGCTGAGACAGAAATGGTGCATGGGATGCCAATAATTATATTCTGATTTATTCATTTAAGCTGCAACCGACAAAAAATCGAAGCCAAACGGCCTGCCAACCCAGGTCCTGAACACGCTTTTAGCATTTTGCATCGAAGGCAAAGCGTAAATGAATATATCAGAATATTATTATTGACATCCCAAGCACCCTTTTGGTCTCAGCTTCTATGTTCTATATTTTATATTCATAAAGATATAATACAAAACACAAAATACAAGAGAACGAAAGACAATAGAAAACAATAGATTTTTTGAAACATTACACCAACTGAGTGCTATGTAGGTTTTCCCGCTTACACTCAACCTAAAATTCGTGACGCATTAAAACAGTTTAAGGATGCAAAAATGTACTCTTTCAAGCGTGGAATGCTCCCTCGGCCTGCTTGATTGGTTGAAAAACACTGCGTTATTAAGACAACGTCGCCACTAGTGAATAACGTCTGCGCATGCGTGCCTATTACGATGTTTTCTTAAGAAATGTGTGAGTTTAAGCTTGAAATGAAATGCTCGTGTTCTCGGTGTATACATAAAATTATGGTATAAATGAAGACATTATGTGAATACTGGCCCAAAGTTTCAAGAATTGACCTTAGGTTTTGACATTTTGTAAAACTATTGTAATTGAAGGCTAGCGTGAGAGCAAAATTTGCTAAAGTCCCTATGACATATAATCATGACATCTTTTTTTTATTTTCAAACTCAGTTCTTGTCAGATCGAGAATATAGTGAAGGTCTTTTTATCTTATTTTTTAACACTTCATATTTTCCAAGATATAAAGGTTTCAAATTGCAAAATGCAAACGCAAAAGGAGGCAACGCCACAAACTTCTCATGGCTTTTAGAAAAATGACTTCTTCAATTCGAGAACCAGATTTTTCACTAGACAACAGGCTTTACCAATGGAAATAATTTCCAACTAAAAAAATGAGAGTATTTTAAGTCATCTTAGCTTGTTTTTGTATAATAAATGATGACTCCTTTCACGTTATCACATTTGCATTTTGAAAATTGAAACCTTTATATCTCAGAAAATGTGTAGTGTTAAAAAATAAGATAAAAACATATTTACTATACTCTCTGACAAGAACTGAGTTTAAAAATAAAACGAAGATGTCATAATATATGTCATAGGGACTTTAAGTTTCCAAAAACACGAAGACGTAATTACAAGCGTGCGTAGACGTTTTGCACTAGTGCCGACGACGTCAGCGTCAAGAAGCTCCGTTTTCCGAGTGAAGGAAGCCTTCTAATAAACTCCACTAAAATACGTACGCAAATAAAGTTGCACTTCTTTCTTATATCTTTTAATTAGTGTTTGTCCGTAGCAGGCACTTATTTCACTCTGTGATCAGCTAGTTGTACTTTCACTCAACTCAAAAAATTGATCCAGACTTCTAAATTTCTAAAACTTCTAAAACAGGTTGATAATGTTTTCTTAACGTGTGGGATATACAATCAACAGAAGTACGCATGCTCATACAATACTTCATTTTTAAAAATTTTAAATTTGCCTCATTTTCAACAATTTTGGTGATTTTGGTGGTTATGAAGTTGACCAGTAAATATACCAGTACACCCTCAGCTGACTGCAATATAGCCAGTATTGCTGCCGGCTTCAGTAACTAACTAATACATAATTTCACAGGATCTAAATAGCTATTCTTTGTTTGTGTTTTTGTTTGTTTACTTTTTTGACTTCTGCTCTTGTTCTCCAAAAACAGAACGCACACCAAGACGAATTTCGCGTGGCTCCAAATCCCTCTACAATCTCAGCTTTTGATGCCAATGCTGACGGCCGCATTTCACGTGACGAGTTTAGAGCAGCCTCTACAAGAGCAGATCAAGAAGAGATGGTTGACATCTTGCATTCTGACGCTGTTTTTGACTCCATAGACACAAATGGTATGCTTAATTAAACACTGAAAAAGCCCTGCGCAAACTTTCCCAACAATGATTGCCCACAACTTCCCATGTTGGCTACAAGATTTCGGATGCGTCTAAAAATTCTTAAGCGGTGTTTATGCATTCAACTTACTGGAGCCAATATTGTTGAGAGCGTTCCGGGCTTAACACCACGTTAGATCCGCTTAGCTGGCAAAGTGCTCACTTTGTGCCAAATGAATCTTTGTCTTCGAAATAAGTTAATTGGAAATACTCTAAAGCAATTCCAGTGGAGTAGTAATTAAAAGTGATGACGCCATAAAGTACATTTTTGATATATCAAATTTTGATTCTCAATAAGCCCCAAGCGTGATGACCTTTTTACCCCCAGTTGAGTCATGGCCAGCTAAACATGTAATTTCCCCTTACAAATCATTGCAAATTTAGATTGGTTTATAATTTTATGAATCGAACCGAAAATACAATGATTTGTTAGGAGAAATTATAAATTCAACCGGTAATATCTCAGCCGCTGTTTAACCAATTTCCATGACATTTTATATACAAACTTCTTTTATGAGGTACTATCAAAATCGGGAATCAAAAATTGATAACTGGAAAATATTTTTTTGGGACTTCATTATGGCTATCGTCGTAAACGGTACAGATTAATTTAACAGATGCACCTGTAAAAGTGGACCGGCGTAGTGAATAAACAATATTGGGCCCAATTTTCCTTGGATAATATGATTTTTAACTTTCATATCTTTGATTTTAGAAAACGATTTCATCAGCTGTGATGAGTTCCTGGCTTCAAACTTGGATTTCAATGGGAAGAAGCCATCTTGCTAAATGCAGAAACAATTAAACTTTCCTTGTAGCATAAAGAGCATTGATCTAAAAACACGACATAAGATAAATCTGATGAATTTGCAGGCTACTAAGACTATGATTGTTCCACGTTAGTCTTTACAATTGCTTCAGTAAATGTCAAAGCGATACAAAAAGTAACGTATTCATAACAATAAATTGTAAACAATTGTACAAAAATAAGTTGTACACAATTCACTGGGAATAATTAAAACGAGACAACCTTTTACAAGAGGTTAATTGTTTTTGGAGACTTGATAATGATTCGATGAACGATAACAACGCTGGAAATGACTGTATCAGTCAGTTCCAAACGCTTCCCGAGCCATACAAATAAAGATTGGAGATAACATACATCAAAAAATTATAAAAGCAAACGAGTTTTTCTCATCTAAATGAGCAACATTTTTGAATAAACCTAAGCGCGCGCTCGATGACGTGTGATGCGTCAGTAGCGCGCGCATTTCCGCTAAAATTTCTTTCAAAAACACAACAAAACCCTCAACGTTTTTGCCTTTTTTCTCATCAAAATCGTTCCTTTGTAATCAGAAAGTACACATTTTTGATGGTAGATAATATGAACAAGGGCAGAACTAAGATTAATAACTTTGATCTTAATGCTGTTTTTGATAACTCAAAACTAAACGGTTCACTGGGTCCGGAAGTGTCAAATTATGACGCACGGAGTAGGGTAAAACGAAAATTAAACTGCATCCGGTTACTGGAAATAGCACAAATGAGAATCATCATGGGGCGCGCCCCATTAACAAGTTTCCCTCTCTTATTTATGCTCTCTTGATAAGTCTTAATGTCTCTTCCTACTGGATTATGGACAACGCTAAAGCCTCAGTAGTACAGCTCAATACCAGTGCCTGGTTTTTGACACCTGTGCGATAAATACCATACTTAGTCCAAACCCAGGACTTGTTTAAGTCGTGGCAAAGCAAAACAGAGTCCAGATGAAGTTGCATATGTGTTCCATCACCCATCAGAAACGTGGTTTAAAAATAAACACTTCATTTTGCTTACTCACTGCTAAGTTAATATTATTCACGCTTGGGTGGACATTCGAAATATTTGATAGTTGTGTCCACGTCGGCACATAATGAAGTACCGACCGTACGTTGAATATCTTTTCGAGTTTTGATATTCTACACAAAGTGTCAAATAAAGCTGGAATATTTGAAAGTGTCTACGTATTAACTTTCAACTGAAGTACTGCATGTATCATGTAATTTAGGTTCTGGCGATATTTTTGGGGCGAAGCAAAAAACCAAGATTATTGTACCTGTCCAAAAGTTAAAAAAAATCCCCGCTATGTTGCGTGCAGTAAATTGGCGAGTGAACCGACATGCGCAACACATTTTTCTGCTCTCGTCGCGTCTTATGATAAACAAAACCATCAAAAGCTTGTCAGCCTCGCAGAAACCGGATTTTACGTTGTCTTACTTCTAATATATGGGCATATAAGTTCATTAACATTTAAAATTATTATCTAGTTAAAACGTAGTGGGGGATTAGCTCAAATGGTAGAGCGCTCGCTTAGCATGTGAGAGGTACCGGGATCGATACCCGGATTCTCCAAATGCATTTTTTCCCCTTTTTTTACTAGAAATGGCAAATACTATCCCATAACAGCTCGAGAAAAAAATCTAGAGACAACATTACCCGCACAATTAAAAAAGTAAGGCAGGGTCGCGCATGCAGTTGAAGCGTGTTGAGTTCATGATAATCAAAGCATCACTTTGCTAGAAACAAATACAAATTTGATGTGCATCCGGAATTTCGCATAATCTTTGGAAACAGGGGAAAATTACTTTGAATTGGGTTTCCATCTCGCCATCTCGCGGTATAGCGGTAAATGAATCCATCATCGAACTAGCTAAACTATTTTTAGCATCATTAAGGAAAAGTCGACAAACGATAAAATAAATCAATTCAAACTTTATCAACTTTTTTATAAAAAGGTTTAAAAATATTTATTTACAAAAAAAAGAAGCTCAGAAATTTTTCCAGAGAGGCAACCTACTGCCTGGGCAGGATCTATACCAGGGTACCTAGCCTTCGCTGGTATCCTATTCTGTGCGAAACATGTCGCTATCATCAATATTCGCTATGGAGCTCTACTTGGTACAGCCATGTGCTTCGCAAGTTTAATCCTGACATCATTCACCACGAGTGAGATCTTTTTTAGTTTCAGTATTGTCTATGCACTTGGCTGCTCTATATGATTTCACGTCATGCATTGAAGCTATTACTCGATACTTCAAGAAAAGACAGGGACTCGCCATTGGGATTGTTACTGGTGGACTAAATCTGGGCATGTCTCTTGGTCCTCTTCTTCAGCTCTTGTTGAACGCGTATGACTTACGATGGATGTTTAGAATTATAGCCTTCCCTTTGATTGTGGTATTTCTGTTGTTACTTAGTTTTGATCCAAATGTAAAGAAAGATACAATACGCACAGAAAACGAAGAGGTAGAAGTCGAAGAAAAAGGTGACATTCTGTGTAGGAGTAAAAGCGGTTGTTAGACATTTGTTTGTTGGTATTCGTCTTTCCTTTCCTGCAATATTGTTTCAAACCGTGGATGGAGAGTGTAAAAGCACAAGAAGTTGATTATGGAGATCCCCTGAAGCATCTCAGGCACTAGAAGTCCCTCTCAACAGTATATGTCAGAGAATGAGGAGGGAAAGCCTCTATATAAACCCTGAAGACTACAAAACAGAGGGACCTTTGAAGCCGAACGATGTAGAGACAAAAGAGAGGACGTCAGACCTAAGCCCTTTAAATCCTGAAAAAGAAAACAAGGAAGAAGCTGATTCCACGAAGAAAGCCAATAGGAGCTTTTGAAAATTGATACTTACGATTCATCGGAAACTACCCCTCTAAACCAAGCTTAAGAATCTTCGAACTTCCCGGAAAAATATAAGACCTTTTTCAAGGGGAATTTCCACAAAAGTTTCTCCTTCTATTTGAACAACGGAAGAAATCAAATAAAACATATAATAAGATGGAACGTATACCTGAAACCCTTTTTTACCTTGACTTCTTCGACACCTCTAGGATTATCGGTATTCTTATTCATCAAGTCTACTTCCGTTGACACAATTTTTTAATTCTTTGTACAAAAGTGGATTGGAGAGTAACGTATTTAACGCTGTAATCACATCACTCAAAGCAGGCTCGACAGAAAGGATCCTTTAAATGCAGCCCCAACAGGGCTAGTGTGTCAACTCTGTGCAAGATCCTGTGCAAACAAGGCTGGGCTTGTCGCACACTTCCGCCTCCGTCACCCGGGCTACATGAACTACCAACCGTCTTCATCGCAGGCAATGTGACTTCCATGACTTCATATCATAGCGCTTGAGGAAAAAAGTCAAGAACGCCATCCTCTTGAGCTTGTATATTTTACACTCATTGCACGGTAATATAAGGGAGTCGAACCCCGAACTTCCCGCCAGCCGGGCGAGGATATATTCCAACTGTTACTGGGCAGCATTTTTTAATGTTCAAACTGTTTTTGGTGGCATTTATCATTTTTGTTAATTTGTGATTCGTACGAAAAAAAAGAAAAAAATGCATTTGGAGAATCCGGGTATCGATCCCGGTACCTCTCGCATGCTAAGCGAGCGCTCTACCATTTGAGCTAATCCCCCATTACATGTAATATGTTGTATTCAATAATTTATGGAAAGATTTGGAGAGGTGGCATTTAGATCTCGTGATCTGCGATAGTCTTAATTAGAGAGCTTCGGTGTCCTTTTTTAGCGGAGCTCCCGCGCGGAGCACCATAGCTAAGAAAAAATGGTAACCCATCCAGTCGATTTTTCATGGACACACAGGGAGCCCAACGGCTGTACGTCCGTCCGTACGTCCGTCCGTCCGTGTACATCGCGATGCTGATTGGCTGATTGATTTTTGGCGCCAACTTGACGCGCGCTGACACTTTGAAAACTGAAAATTTACAAGTTTCCTTGCACTTTTAACTTGAAAAACTTAAAAATATTATTCTCGAAACCCCGTAAAAATTTAGCGATTTTCATGATCATTAATGTGTGCCAATCTTGACGGGTTAAAGCGAAAAAAACGTACGTTTGAATTTTTTTTCGGGCCCGGTGTCGTTTCAAAAACTGCTCGCAAGACGAAGGACACAGAGAACATTTTCAAAGTAAAGTTAGACGAATTTTTAGGTGGATTCGTAGCTTCAAAAACTTCTCATAATGAATGAGTCATTGAGGATCGTGTATTCTTCGTTTCGTGAAGATACCTTCAGTAAAGCTGCTTAAAAATCTAGCCAAAGTTGGAAATCAAGAATCGTCTGCATTGAGCGTGAAACAAGGATTATGCTTCTAAACTCAACAAGGAAAGCACTTCAAGGTAAAGACCCTGGCTAGAAAATGATGTCAAAAATCTCTTGTACCTATATTTGATCTTTTATCTTTTATTTGGGGATTGATGACTTAAAAAAAGTAAACGTTTATGCACGTTGAACTGTGGCCAAGTTTAAATAAACAATCAAGTACATGACATGCATGTACAGCAACATTTTGTTTTCACCAGTGAGCTTTTTGTACTACTTTGAATATTACAATTAGTAAAATTATTGGATTTGAACTTATTTCAACCCCACTTATGTGTAGATACAGCTCAGGAATTTAATGAAAAAAATAGACAGGAAAAAAAGAAATTTTGCATGCAAACTAGAGTTGTTTTAGAATTAAGCAAGAAGTTGCTTAGTGAGCATGAGCCCTGTGAGACCTTAAATGCAAATTGCAAATGCTTAATTCCTTGTTTTCTTGTTATGTCAATTAAGACCTAAATATATTGGGCAATTGCCACAGGAAACCCAATTCATTTGAATCAAGAACAAAAAATATTAAAATTGAAATTGGAGCTCTGCTATTAGGTAGTAGTTGTTGTGAGTTGTTTTACAACTTCACCTAAAGTCATGATTAGTGTAACCTGGAAGAGAGAATTCTTGTTTTGAGTAAAGACAACTATTTATCTGTGTCATACTGTCAAGACAGAAAAATCTAAATATAATGACTGTCCTGCAATGTCCAGTTTAATTGGAGGATGTTCAGTATTTATGTGAGTTAAATGAGTTTGAGGGATTTTTGCATTCTATTTCTGGGAATCATGTACTAAATCTGACTGAATCTGAATAAATATCACTGTAGTGACTATATGGCCTGTAATTCTCAGGAGACTGAAGGGCAAGATGTTTTTCAAACCCTAAAGCAAATGCTATAAAGCTTGATCTATAATCTTTATTTCAACTTTTACTACAAAATACAATCTTTGTTAGCCTATTACCACAGGAAGCCCAATTCATTTGAATCAAAAACGTCAGAGGCAAAGTATTTTTAAAAGGACGTTCATGGGCATTGTTTCTGCGCATTTCGTCTGCGCATTTCTCAAATTGTCGAAATCCCTTGGAAAAGTTTTTATTTCTATAATACTATGTAGAAACGTTAGAAAATGATGAAAAACAACATTTTTCTTGCTTTTTTTCCAAATATTTGTTTCTGAAGTGGTTGAATTGTGGCGTCACGCTATCACGTACACACGTCATCAAGCATGCGCTCAGAGAGGAGGATTTTTCCCGAAATCTATTTATTATTTGTCGAAATCAAAAGCCGATTTATTATGATTTTTGTGTATAAAAAGCATAGAAAATATACTTATATTAAAAAAAAATTTTTTTGCGCTCAGACGTTTTGTAGAAAGCGAAAAACGTAAGGCGTGACATACAAAGAATAACGTCACGCACTGTCATGATTGCCATCGAAAGACATTTGAATAGCTCATATCTCAACAACGAAGTCGGTGACCTCCCTTTTTTATTTTCTTATTTTAAAGCACAACATAATAGCTTACTATATGGGCGAAATTAAAAAAATCTGACGATGGGATCAAATCAAAATTACACATTTTGTGCATAATTGGAATAGAATGTCGCGTAATTTGGAGCCTACAAGTCCGTACATTTAGCCCAACAGCATCTCATGATTCTAATTTTCTACGCAAAAAATAATCGCTAATCAATTATTTGGTCTATTTCTAGAATTTTGTTAGGTATGGGGCCAATCAAGTAATTTTTCAGGAAAATATAGCTCCTTTTCGGCAGCTTTTCATTTCTGCACCATTCGTGTGTTTTGACCGCAAATAGGGTAAACTTCGAAGAAATCTGACGGCTAAACGAAGTCGGTGACCCCAATTTTTTATTTGCTTGTTTTACTTCTTATATGTTTTCTTTCATCATGCAAAATTTTAAAAAATTCTTCTAAGAGGATCTTTTGCCATGAACGTCCTTAAAATTATTATTATTTATTTAAATGGTAGCTCCGCTATTAGGTAGTACCTAATTTTTATATTATATTAAATACACCATCTAATATTATTTATTTACATGCAATGAACACTAAATCAAGAAGTTGCACGCATGCGCGCAACTTCAATGAAAAATCTACAAGATTACTAAGTATAAACAAACTAAAGCGATGAAAATTACTAACTTTGCAGATATTTAAGTTTTATTTTCAAACTATTATAATAGTCGTGCCAAATAGTAAACAAACAAACAAACAAATCAATCAATTAATCAATCAATCAATTAATCAATCAATCAATCAATCAATCAATCAATCATAATTATCTGATAGTGGATCGAAATATACTACGCACAACAAAAGTCCAGCATCATGTTTACTTTTTTCGAACTCGTTATATTTATGTTTTACATGAAATTGTCAGGAACTCATGGACTTTGTTACTTGATTATGTGGACCCATAAATTTTAAATTTTACGAGATTCCCAGGAGTCTCAGAATGCAAATTCGAGCTCAAACAACAACACAAGACAAAGTCGACTGAGGAGGCCGGAGAGGCGAAAGTACTTTCGAAGATCGGAAACTAGAGTGCGCAGTGGAATAGAAGATCGAGGATTGAGGATCGACAAACATAAGGTATTAATGGCGATTATTTTAATCATTCGTAGTGAATTGTGTAAAAATTATTTTTGTTTTTTTTGTTTTACTCTTTGAATCGTTTTGATGTTTGAAACAGTTGTAAACTAGACTAACATGGAACAATCAATCAAGAAATGAACGAATGAATGAATGAATAAATGAATGAATGAATGAATAATCAAATATGGAATATTTGCGCGCAAATAGGATTTTTATGTTTTCTCTTGGCTGTATTTATTTGAGGATTATCTAGAGGCATTATGTAATTGTGTAATCGTAGGTCTTCGTGTAGGAGCATTCATACATGTGAGGTCGGTCATAGGGTACTGGAGTAGTGGCAATTTGAGTGACCTCCCCCCCCCCCCCCCCCCCCCCCCCCCCCCACTGAGGACAGCTCAACACGTGAGCTGTCAGGCGAAGTGATTCATTCTGGTCCTGACTTTACATAAGCTGGTAGCTTTAATCAACACGTGAGCTGTCAGGCGAAGTGATTCATTCTGGTCCTGACTTTACATAAGCTGGTAGCTTTAATCGTTTATCGTTTTTGTGCCCTCACCTTTACTGGGGCAAGTCTAGATTTCGTACATCCGAATCATATCGTATTTTAACATGGTGTATTTTATGTTGGATGTTTTAATAAAGCGGCTGTGGGTCCCTTCGCCCACAGCCATAACACTCCAAACTCAGGTGTGTTGAGTTATTGCCTTGCCCAGTAAACGAGCTTCAGGAAAAGCAGCAGCACATCTTAATAGTTTTGTGTGGCGCAGACAGGAGAAAACATAAAAATATACATCCGAATAAATAAACAATAAACATTCTCACCCTTTGGTGAGAAGTAGTCTGGTACAGCATGTATACAATTTGTCTGCGCATGTCTGTGTTTTGGGCTTGAAATTCATTTACATATCGAATCCAAGAAATTTTATGTTGAATATTTGGCTGGCTATCTCGTTCTTCAAAATTATGTTCAACTACCGAAATACTGAGACAACTAAAACATGAGCAGTCTACCTACCGCTAGTGCGCTGTGGATAACTATCCAGATCGAAGGCACCCCAGATGGGAAAATATCACGCGTCAAAGTTAGTAGAAAGTTGTGAGAAGGACCAGAACTCCGCACTTTCGAGTTATAATGTTGGCGTTGAATTCATGTATAAGGTAAATTTAGTAATGGATGTCATTACCAACATGGTACTGTGTGAATTGGATCCAATAAGAATACTCTGGACTTCATTGATTGTTGAATAATCAGCCATGTTTACTGGAATCTCGTACTTTTTCGCGCAAAATTCTTGCAATTCATTCAGAAAATTTTACATCTTTGTCAGCGCCCCCCAGCAAAATTATTTAATAATACGCTTTTTCCATGCTTCGTTCTTGTAAAACAGAGCTTTCTTGCTGGAAACTCCTGGTCCCTCCATGTGATTTCAAGCAATGTTTACAGCCGGGTTCAAGCCTTGTTAAAATTGACTAACTTCTGTAGCCTATATTTTATAATCTGCAACATTTATCTACAAGTTAATGACCTATTTTTATACATGGTGAGGCATACAGTTTGTGCCGTATGAAGCAGCGTTTTATACTTTATAAAACAGCAATAAATTCATCGCTGAAATTTGCATGCAAACAACGTGCTTGGAAACACGTCCACAAAAATGCTTTGGATCACATGTAGGGACCACGAATTTGGACTAAAAAAGCTCAGTTTTGCAAGAAAGAAACGTGGAAAAAGCGAATTACTAAATAAATTTGCTGGGGGGCGCAGTCTAAAATGTAAAATTTTGAAAGTGAATTGCAAGAATTTTGAGCGAAAAAGTACGACATTCCAGTAAACATGGCTAATTATTAAACGATCGATGGAGTCTAAAATACCCTTATCGGGTCTAATCTACACAGTAACTTGTTGTTAATGGCTTCCACTGCTTAACGTACCTTACATATAAATTTAGCGGCCACAATATTACTCGAAAGTGCGGAGTTTTGGTTCTTCTCACAACTTTCTACTGACTTTAATTTGACGCGCGATATTTTCCCATCTGGAGTGCCTTCAGTTTGGATAATTATCCACAACGCACTAGTGGTAGGTATACTTCTCATGTTTCAGTTGTCTTAGTATTTCGGTAGTTGAACATAATTTTGAAGAACGAGATAGCCAGCCAAATGTTCCGTGTCAACACAAAATTTCTTGTATTCGATATGCAAATGAATTTCAAGCCCAAAACACAGACATGCGCAGACAAATTGTATACATGCTGTCTGGTACATGAACAACATTTGGACAGTTCAAGAGTTGTCATGCTGCTGTGATTTTAAAATTACTGAATCGAAACTGACAAGAACTTGTGATTTTTGGGGTTAAAAAATTGCGCCTCGAATAATTCAGAATCTGTTTATAGGAATTTTTGAAAAATTCGTATGCTGTTAGGCAAAGTCCTAACTATCAACGTACTTGTGTGTTGTTTTAAAAGTTTAGGTAAAAAAACCCATAAAATTGCTTGGAATCTAAAACGGTGACGTCATCGTTTCGTCTCTATGGTAACCCCGATGTAAACAAAACACCATCATTGAAAACCTCAGACTTTATGTAGTAAGTGGACAAAAGTTCATAACTGTGGTAGCTTTCATGTAAAAACTACAGCCATTCCAAGTTGACCGGTCGAGTAACATGTAAGATTTAATTTAATTTGAATGTATAATGGAGGATCAGCATGCAGGAGGTACCGGGATCGATACCCGTATTCTCCAAAAAAAAATTTTCGTTGTTTTTGATAGCTAAACATTCATTTTCGTTGTTGAATAACGCACACGATAAAGGTCTTAAAACTTTCCTGGTTTATCGAAAATACCTCCAGCTCTATTTTACGATGCCAGCACACCAGGTAAGACGGACAAACGCTTTGACAATTGTTCTTGGTACGTATTTTCTCCGATACTTTCAGAATGAAAACCATCGCTAGAAAAAGAGTTTTACGACTAACTTGTTTTTACGCCAACGGCTACAATTGTTGGTTTTCTACGGCTAACGTTTAACTCCATTTAGACCCTCGGGCATCCTCGGGGACCCAGGGCGAAAGGGGATGGGGAAGGGGAAGGGAAAGGGGAAAAGGACGCCCTGGGCATTTGACTACCCCAAACCATTTCCAACGGCAATGGTCGTCCTTCCCCCTTCCCCTCCCCTTTCGCCCTGGGTCCCCGAGGATGACCCTCGGGTAAGTATATGTATTTTTAGTGATTTTGAAATCATGGAAATGAACATATTAAATTAAAAGAATGCCAATACCAATGCCTGTTGGGTGCTTAGCTCACAGGCATGGTAGAGCATTCGCTTAGCATGCGAGATTTATAACGGGATCGATATCCGGTTTCGACTAGGGTTTTTTTGCCTTAAAAAAGCGAATAAATAGAAAATGAGCGTCCTATCTAATAATCAAACATTTTTATGGCGTTACAAAACAAGATGCACAACCCACTGATTTGCAAACAAAAAACAAAATCAACAAAAACAAAACAAAAAACGGTTGCAACAACATTTTCATGCATCCCTTCGTTGCCCCTTTTAATAGAACCTTAAATGATATCTATCAACCTGGAAATGAATCAAATTAAACTCACGATCAAATTAATTAATCGCCTCAAACGTCTTTATTTATTAATAAATAGCAGAGTGGCGCAGTGGAAGCGTGCTGGGCCCATAACCCAGAGGTCCGAGGATCGAAACCTCGCTCTGCTATAATTTTTTTAATCAATTTTGTTTTGTTTTCGTTTGGTTGGTTGGTTGTTTTGTTTGTTTTATATATCCTAGTTTGATTTCCGGATTCTTCAAAAAAAATGTTACTACAAATCAACTCTTTTATTAGATTCTGTCCAATAATCCTAAATCCTAACAACATATCATTTTTATAGTGTAAGGTGTATATTGCTTGTTTTCAATCAGCTGATCGGCATGATAACGATTCTTGAAACTCATTATCTAGCTTCAAATGCCGGACAAACACTGCCCTTCATGTGCTCTCAGCCATTCAGCTGAGGAAAAATGTTCACGAGATGAGAGCGGATATGACGTCTATTGCAAACAGGCAATTAATTTACGTACTGATCTCCAAACGACACACTAGTCACCTAGTCACCATTTTTCACCAGTTGTTGGTAAAAAAAAAATATATATATATATATATTTATCACCCATCATACAAATTACATAAAAGCAGTATGATAGATTTTTCGATGATGCTAGTACGTACGTGACGGAAACTGAGAGGCTGTTCATGAATAATTGTGTGTAATATGCCCAAATTTGCGGCTTACCTGGCTGGTTGCTGGGAGCCATTTTTGTTTCGGCCCTCAGGCCGAACAGTTACTGTGTTTGGTTTGCTAACCCATAATTTTTGGCTCGTCTGTCAATTAGCTGTCATACTTTTATAACACATCCAATTATATGTCGCATTCTTTTCACGTCTATTAAAAAATTGTTGGTGAAAACCTACCAACAAATGATATTTGACGTGCCTGTCACCGACATCCAATCGCATGAAAGGAAACGCTAAAACGTTTTGCAAAGATTGTGTTATCTATTGTTTATTTGACCGTGGGAACACCTCTTTCTGATTGGTCGGGAATAGAACTTGTAACAATCATACACGCCCTTTTAATCACTTGTGTGAAATTAGCCAATCTGGCACGAGAGGAAATCATAGAAATCTCGATGAATGAGTTTACGCTCTATTTATAATAGTCATTGGAAATTTTATGGCAAAATTGTCATTAAAACACACGGATTTGCAGGATTTACAGCCCTAAACTAAAGGCTGTTTATCGAGGTTTGTTGCATTGCTGCATTGAGTCACAATGAATCCCGCTGATATTAATGAACAAATTTCATTTTCAGTTTACATTTTTCTTTGCAAGTTAGAACTCCAAGTCTCGTAAAGGGTTTTGAGCGGGCCGAAACATCATTGCTTTGAAGCAATATAGGCTTGTTGGGGTTGAAAACCCTTCCACTAGCCCTGCGGCTAATGTGATATCTCACTCGATAATAATAATAATGAGAAATAGCTATTTAATGTCGATAATAATAATGATAATAATAATAATATTTAGACACGATTTGATATTACAGCATTGCTGATGTGGTCGTGTAAACTGTTCTGATTTATATAGTTTGTAATACATATTATAGATATTTCTAAAAATTCGTGCATGGCGCAATTCGTGTCCTATAGCCATGCAAGACAACGTATGTGGTATCATCGCTTTATAGTAAAAACGGATTATTGAAGAATCCGATCGACGATCGATACCGGTATCTTTCAAATGTAAGCGAGCGCTCTACCATTTGAATCGTTCACCACGTTTTGAGGTTTCATTGCCAAAGACAAGCCATTTGATTATTTTTCCTGGTATTCTTTTAATGCTCCTTTCATTTTAAGTTTCAAAACAACTAAAATTAAATTACAAAAGGCAATTACATAATACTCGTTAAAAGCAGCATTAGTCTGACATTTTAAAAGACTGAAAAAAATAATGTGCTGATCCAATGAACCATTCAACAGATAATGTTTCGACTGAACCGATAAAGATTTCCATTTTCGTTTATAATTTGTTCAGCGTTATTCAGAAATGGAAGGATTTAGATACTTTGAAAAATAAACCCAGTTGATCAGTTTTCCATGGATGTGAGCCAGTTACACAGCGAATTCGAAAAATTTCCATCTGTATGTGTATCGGAAAGTTCGATTTCCTTTTGATAAGAGATAAAATTCAAAAGCACACTAGACGGCTGGCGTTGTACTATAGAAAGCCAGCAAAAACAAGAATGGCATTTGCAAGCTCACAACCATCGCTTTTTTTGTCCCTGATGGCCGGTATCTGGTTAATCGGTGCTTCATGGTGGATATCTGGGAAAGAATCTTGAGTTATACCTAGATATACGCTAATTCCATACTACTTAACGACTTTGCATATATGTCAATGTTTTCATTTTACCACGCAAACTTTGCCAGATTGGCTGGCTCATGTTGGCGCAAAATAGTTTTAGGATACGAACCACAGCCCTCACTATACTCTCGTTTAGTCCCAGTTCGTAAAAGTGACACGGACTACGCAGCATTAGGAAAATACTTGGTCGAATAGCTCAAAAGGTTATGGCGGCGAATTTGTGCAGGAAAGGTTTCCTTGACAGCTGCTTACACAGAATACTTAGCAAACCGCTTTTTTCGCTAATCGCTAAGGCCTGCTTTTCACGAGCGATGGGAACAGAAGCCGCAGAAGCAGCACACCGAAGGATCAGTAACGCACTCCTCACTGTTTTCTTTATCTGCGTACTTGCGGCCGATTCGTCGCTCGTGAAACCAGGGTTGAGCGATGAATCAAGCAAGACGTGAGAGTTACTGAAATATGTCATACAAAACAGGAAATGGGGTATAATGCATCTAATCCATTATGTTCTCTATTCACGTAATAGGAGGATTAGCTTAAGCTGTAAATTGCTCTATTCATATTCATACACTGTATGTAAAAGTAATTAGTTAATGGATCGTCTTTTTTCTTGGATACAATTTTTCCGCCCTTGTGTTTTCATGACTGATGTTTGTTATCCCTGGCCTTTGTTCATCCTTTGTTTGCCAATTGGTTTGAGTTTTATTTTATTATCATCAAATGATTGTGGCAAAATATTTTCTTTTTAGTGAAAGTCAGCTGCCACAAGAAACCTGAGCAAAGCAAAATTTGGCGATATTTAATGGAGATAAAACAATTTTAATTTGAGTGACATTTAATATAGATATAACATTTCGTTTATTGAAAATTCAAAAATATACTTCCCTTAAGGTTTCTTACCTTAATCAACCTTGCAGGTATATATGAGAGAACAAACTTTGTTATGATCTATTAACGCGCATTTGGCATTTATACGGTTTGTTTACATTGGCTTGATACTCCAGTTCGTGCTTGACAACCGGTTGTCAAGGACGCTGCAATGGGTCTGCAATGTGATATAATGCAGTTTTTTTTTACTCCAGTTGAATCGTTTTTTAATACTCTGTTTTCTTTTGTAATCGAATCCATTTCTTTTCATCGATACACGTAGCTTCACCCAACAAAACCGCATTCATATATTCCTTCAGTAAAACTTAAACTGGAAACAATGAACTTTCTTGACCTATTTTTTGGAAGTTCCCAATATTTTTTCCATAAACCATTCGCGGTTTCACTTGTGAAACTCATCCAATCAGACAACAAATTTATTTACGTATGCAAGTGATTAGCTTACACTCGAACATAACAACTTTGGCCATTTAACAGAATACTTTTCATGCGGTACTCTATTGATTCTTTTACGACGTGTACGCTGTTGTTTTGCTAGCAAAACAGCATAATTGGTTGTGTTGCTTTTAAAAGCTAATGTTCCCCGAGTCTTTTCTGGTGTTTCCATGGTAACTGGTTACACGTGGCTATGATTTCCTGATTAAGGAAACTTCTGCTGGCAATTAACAAAATGATGGCAAATCACGCCAGAATCAAGGATGTCTTGAGGCCAAGTTACCGCACTAGTTTAAAAAGTCTTGCTGAGGAAATATACAGCTAAGGCATAAACAGACCACATTGTTGTATTTCGATATGTTGTTTGCAGCTCACAGAACCTAAAAAACATCTCTCAAAATCAGTCCTTCATGGCTTGAAAGTGCAGCAATAGGGCGCATTTGTGAAACCTAACGGCTATAATAATCTATATAGAAAACATATGTATATACATACTAAAATTAACTAAAAAAATTGAATAAATAAATAAATGAAATAATCAAATTAGACTAATGAAATATGAATAAAAAAATATTGTATAAATTCATAAGTAAAACTCTAAAAAAAGGTTGTCATTTTATACACTAACAATACTGATTTATATGTTACATTTTCACAATCAGAATATCTATTTATAACTCTTTCATTGTTTTATATTATTATTATCATCCCTGTAATTTACAGTAAATAGATGTTGAATATAATAATAATAATAATAACAATAATAATAATAATAATTATTATTATTACATTATGATGATGATGATGATGATGATGATGATGATGATGATGATGATGATGATGATGATGATTATCTAGACTACAGAACTTCGCGGGTTCCTTCGATAATTTCCAGCCTCGCTGATTGCCTTAAAATCACATTATTAGACTTGTAGTTGCCATAGAGGTGGGGACAGAATGTTCACTTGTGTTAAGCATTGCTTGCTGCGAGTATAAGAACAAGGGAAGCCAACGGCAACGAACGTATTAAAGTGCTAATTGAGATTTCGATTAAGCCGTCTACCCGGTCATTAGTCTACCGCAATGCGGGTTAAACATGAAAATATAGCATAACCCCAGAAATTAGCACAACCGTTTTTATATTATTCAATATCTAATTCCCTTTGCATGTAAGCTTTTCCGAGTTTTAATGTAAACAAAATTTCTGTGTAGAGAGCATCATGAATTGAAGCGTGCTTATGAGATGCACATAAAAAATTTTTGTTTCAAAACCGAATATTTGTAAAAAAAAATGTAAATTGTTTTAAATTAAAACCGAGTATTTGTAAAAAAAAATTTAAACTGTTATCCATAGGTTGAAAACCAAGCTACAATGATATTCTAAGATGAAATTGCTACAGAACAAGAAAGTTTATACACACATTGTCATTTTATTTGTATAAGCAATTTTTCTATTCATTAACAAGAAGTTCCTCATTATTTCTTTAACAAAAATACATGATTTACAAAAAGAACAAAACATACCAAAAATTGGAGAATGTCATGGTAAATATTTTCAATTCCCTTCGATCAACTAGGGACTTAAATGATGCCGCCCTTGAAAATACAATATGATCTTGAATGTGGGGAACATTCAAGACGAAAGTCTCTCATCTAACTCAGTGACGTTCGAAGGTACTTCGTGAACTTATCAAAGTGAAAAAGGCCCTTTTTTCGTATGCTCAACTGTTTTAACACTATTCAAGAGTGGCAAAAGAAACTAAAGTAAACATTATGAAGAATTTTTATTTAATTTCTTTTGTTTATTGATTTGCTTGTTTCTCGTTTATTTTTATTTATCTATTATGAATTTTTTTTATTACCATCATTGTCCATATCGGCATATAATACGCTTTTAAAGCTTCTTGGCTCCTAGATAAGTAAGTTGCTAAGTGTTGGTTTTTTTCGATATTTTTAATTGCATTTTAGCCGAAACATTGCATATACAAAATAAAAGCACATTGCAAAGATAAAATATATATATAATGGAAATACTCCATACTATATATACCCGATAAATTACGGCTTACTTCGTGCGTCACCAATGTATGATAGTATATATATTCGGAGCTAGACTAACTGTAGATAACTTTAAATCCTAAAACCGGATATGATTTGATTAAGCTTGTTTGGCGTGATTATAGTAAAGAAAAGGCGAAAGTTCCATAAAATGTTTAGCTTGGCGGTTTGTTTGACAAGTAATTACTTTCTAATAACTAGACCAACGGAGCTGAAATTTCCATTTTTGCCTAGAAATCTGTTACTATTATGCCTAGCAAAAGCGATTTATTTTTTGAAATGACATCTTATGAAATATCGTCCTTCAAAGTATTGAGTGTGATTTTTTACCTTTAGAAGTTAGAAATTAGTGAGGTTAAACCATAAGTGAAATCCCATTAAAAAATTACGTGAAAAATAGGCCACCATCTGATTCAAGAACACAACTGATCCTGCATAGCCATCACCTGGCTTCTATATAAGGCAGTTACTTTCAAAATTATTTTAAAACAATTTATTTCATGAGATTTTTTTTAAAGAATGGTATGATTAAGCCTCTTAAATAAAGAATTGTTGATAGTAAAAGAAAAAGAGAAAGCATTTTTCGATGAAAAATTACAGTCTGTGTCTCTTCAATCGAAAATGATTCGCAAATGTGCTAAATGATCAATTAGCCGTAGGCGTTTGTGCTGTTTGAATGATCTCTATCATTACCCATGAGTTAGACCTACTGAAGAATGATTAATTTGGTTGAGACATCGACTTCAAAGGAAACAAATTTGTTGTGTAAATCATCAATGTTGTCGACGCTAAAACCTCTGCTTTTGATAACCTGAGCCATTATGATGACACAAAAAATTGATGACTAGCCAGCTGATTTGTTAAGCTAAAAATGAAAGAAAAACATCCAAAAGCACTGAGAATCGAAATAAAAGCCTTGATTTGAGCTTTGCCAGAGCAGATAGATAAGGAGGTAATCAAGAATCGGAAGAGAGAAACTAGTACACACGAAGGCAAAACAAAAAAGACCATACACAAATAGATTAATGGAAAGACTACAAGAACATTAACTAATGCTAGTTAGAGACGTGCCGATCTTGGCGTTCAAGAGGGACGTCTGGAAACAAGCCTTTTAAAAGCCAGGGTAGATCGTCGGGGTTGATTTTGTGCACGTATTTCTCTTTCGGCACTGAGGTGGTTTCTCTTTTCACAAAAGCCGTCAAGTAACCAAGAATCTTAGGAACAAAAATTAAAGCTTAATCTAAATCTTGATGAAATTTGTATTACCAATTTGCCGTCTGATTGAATTTGATAGCGGCGTTGACAGTATGTTGAAAGCGAGCAGGGAAAAAGCAAGTAAGGATAAATGATGTCTTCGATTTCCTAAGATAAAAGAAATGGCCGACTCGTTCCGTGGGCATAAATAGCCGGTATGCAAGGATGTTAACTCTGGATAATTCTGAGACCATTAGGGATGTAATATTTACACGTGCCATATTCATGAAATGAATCTCAATTCGATATATTGTAAAGCGTTTGTAATATAAGATTATGTAAAAGCAAGTGTTTTTTTCTTCACGTTCTTTTGCGGGTCCAAGACGTACAACAAGCATAATGTGTCGTGCTGATCTCATCAGTACCAAAAGTTTTTCTATATCCTGAACATAGTCCCATTATTGATAAACAAGATCAATTGAGGTTTTCGTTCTTTCGTAATTAAAAACCTTCCTTAGATCAACGGAAATCCTAAAAAAAACCACTTTAATCAAATTTACGCTTTAACCGTGCGGGATGAAATTCTTTAAATCTTATCGTGCTGGTGACCTCACCAAGGATTACTTGTCTACATTTTAGCTGCTGCAATTAAGTTTTCTTATTCAGCTAATGCTTACGCTAACCTTATCATTTGTATTGGACTGCCTTAATGCTTAGCACTAGTCTCTCTTGAGCGTTTCCATTAAACTATTTGAAGATAAGTGCTTGGCTGTCTTACATTGTAATAAGTGGCATCGAGCTAAAACATAAATACAATTTTATACATTGTTCAGATCAAGTATTTCTTTAAGAAAGAAAAACTCTTTTAAAACCCTACGTAAGTGGTGTTTTACTGCTTTACATGACGTATAATGCGCTGAGGGGCTTTAATGTTAAGTCATTAAACAGGAGTTAGCTTACTTTTCAGCGGAGTCTACAAAACCTCATGTCTTTCAAAAAACTTGAGATTACATCTGCAATAAAACCTAGATAAAATCACAAGTTTTAAGTAACCACATCAAAAAATCAAAGCAGGTAATGGCTGTATTTGCAGACCAACTCACTATCAACTAATTACACGATTTAAAAGAAAACATGTTTTTTGCTGTCTATCTGCTAGCATTGTCTACTCATATCATGTCATTAATCTTGGATTTTTGAATAAAAAGCCAGCTTCATGTGCTGATATGACATCTTTGCTACAAAACCCCCAACACAGCTAATCCTAATTAATCAAATCTTGAATAAAATATTGTTTATGTTACAACACTAGTGATATTGTATTTACATTGCTGTTCCTTTCAAAAGCTGATATCTTAAAGCCAATTAAGCCAGCAACAAAAACATCAATTATATTACAAGACTGAAGTCGAAGTTTTACACTGTATTTGTCAGTTAATGTACCGTGTACAAGTCAACAATAAGGGTCATAAGGAGAAAGCTGAATTGCCATGTAGACAAATCACCCCCAAGCCACAGTTAGCTATAGGGATTTTTGATATAATGGCTTTTTACGCATTGAATATTAACATATGATTGGTGAAGAACTTTCCATTGGGAGATAAAATAATTTGAACTGTTTGCACTTATTAACCGGTCTATATTGTTCATAGTTTCCTTTCGCATGTTATAATATCGAGTTGAAGTGAAATCTTTGTAGCTTATACCCACTTAGGTCCTTTTCCTAGTTGACTACAGTCTTCGGGACTCCACGTTGAGCGCGAACGTTTTTTTCGGCAAAGCATTCGACTGAATGTCTTTCGAAAGTCCGCTTTGAATAAGGCATAAATAGGTGCGTTAAGAAATGAGCCGATCACAAGAGTAAACCAAGATATTGTGACTAGCTCATCTGGCACTATGTCAAGCCGTTGAATAGCCATGGCCGTTGTCATATATATAACCGGCATCCAGCTTACGACAAAAATGGCGGCGATAACAGCAAAAATGCGTGTAACTCTCGCTTCGCTGTGTACTCGGCCTCTCTCTTCCATCACTCGACCATCCATAGGGTAATTCTGCATTTCTAATGCCGCCAGGACTCTTGACAAGCCGCGCAACTTCCCTGAAAATACGCACATATGCACATAAAATCAAGGCATATGGAATAACAATGCCAAGGATTAGAATGCAGATGAGAAATACTCTGTGCGCAACACTGCTGAAATCATTCTCCCAACTTAATGGAATCAAAGAAATTAAAACTGGTGCAATCCAAGCAGCAAGTGGCAACTTAAGGAAATGTTTATCCATAATTTCAAGATACCTCAGTGGTGCCATGACGGCTAGGTAACGATCAAACGTGACGGCGAGAAGGTTAAAAACGTTGGCTTGTAGAATGATCGACTTGATGTACTCTTTGGCTAGAGTTCCCTTACCACTCAGCTCCAGTGGCAACAAAACTCCACCGAAAAGTGCGTCAGAAAGAGCAAGGGAAACTATAAAGCCATTGGTGAATGTACGAAGGTTTCGATAACGATAAACCACAAAACAGACTAGTAAATTCTCTACGGTGATAACTGCACCGATGACGGCTAAAGTAATAGAAATCCAAAATATCATCTTGCTTGGTTGTTTAGGGTAACGTTATTCTGACTTTCTCCCGCTCTGCTTTAAATTTGAGTCATCTGTGTGTACTTGTTTAGCCGGTTCTTGTACTGGCTGTGTTAGCTAAGTAGAAAGTTATGACTGGCTGGCTATTTAAGTACACAACGCACCTGCTTTTTACGTTCTGTTACGCAGCAAGAAACACCTATTTACCATGTTTTCTCTTCAAATAATGAGTTTTCAAAACCGTTGTTTAATCCTAGCTCCGGGTCAGTTGATCTTTCTCCCTCGGTGGTGAAGTGTTCGGACATAATCTGCTTTTTTTCCCTTAAGTTCTTTATTTGAAACCATTGGATGGGCTGAGGTCAGGTAAGCAGATTAAAATGTCTTTCAGCCAGTCAAAATCGATTTTTTGTCTCTCTAATGGCTCGTATCTTCAACGACCAAGCGCGGTTTATGCACAAAGTCGAGGCCTGATTCAACATTACATTTATAGACATAGACACCTGTTTTATCTTGTTCGATAGGCTGGTCACGTGACCCTATGACGTCACTCGTAAAGTGTATCTGTGTCACTTTAATTAATGTGCCTGTGAACCCAAATGAATTAAGTACACCTTACCTACGATAAACAAACATTTCATCTCTATGGAAATCTGAGTCTTACTTGCTTGGGCTTTAATGATGTTTTTAAGCAGTAGATTTCCGGTCAGGCTTGCGTTATCGTGTTCTTTGCAAAATCTTCTTTTCTTAGACTTTGAGTCTCATATCTGGTAATGCGCTCTCGCTCACTGCTGTCACAAAGAGAGCGCTTCCTTGTGATTAAAGACTTACAAAAGAAACAGATTGGATTGTGATATTTATTCACATTGTTATTGACGACTGAGTTCATCCTGTTTTTCACAACCAGTAGACTCACTGTTGGTTGTGGACAGACACTTATTCATGTCACATGTAAGGAAAGGAATGACAGAATAGAATAGAGACAGAAAGCACTTTCCGACACAACGGAAATAGAATGTTAAATCAGCCTTGCTGGCTAAGTGGTGGAAGAGACGATCAAAGTAGTGCTTGTAGAGAAGAGGCTGTAGCTGTTTAAAAAGACACAAATTTATCCTCGAGAGCTCATTCATTTAGGCTAGCGTTCGAAGGCAAACAGAAACAATACAAAAATTGTACTTCCGGTAAGACTAGACACTCTCTGCTCAATCTTGTACTTACAACGAAATTAGCTAAAACCTCACTAGATTTTGAATTAATTTCCTCTTTCCTCGAAAAGCACCTCGCATACACTGCCCGGTTATTAACAGAGTAAAGCATTCACTTCATCCCAAGTTACCCAGTCAGTTAAGATGAATAAATAACTGCATTTATATATTAAAATAAATAAATAGATATTTAAATGAATAAATAAATATTTATTTATTCATTTAAAAATAAATGCAGTTATTTATTTTAACAGAGTAAAGCATTCACTTCACCCCAAGCCATCCATTCATGATCAGTGCAGATCTCAATCTTCCAAAGCACCATTGATCGAGGTTAAAAATAAAATAAAAACAAGGAAGACGCACTGAGAGGGCAAGTTGTTGATTGGTAGACATACCAAGCATTTTTGAATGTGGATTAAAAGGTAAATGAAATCGTGTATGGATGGATAAAAGATAAAAAGTGAATGCATGGGAGGAAGGAGGGCAAATATAAGACGGCGTTTTTGGGATCTACACGATATAGAGTGCTAAAGCCTTTATATACGTGGGTTGTTTGAATGGCCCATGGCTATATATGAACTTGTACTCTTTCAGAAACATCGAGTACTCCGGCTATTTTCTTCCTCGGCTTCCTTTATTATTTTTACTCAATAGTTGATGTTTATGTGTTCATATTCAAATATGTTCTGACTGGGTTATAGTCCTTTGGTCATAATGTCCTCACAATTAATATTTATTTTCTTTGTTCTATCTATATTACATTCATTTGTTCACATGCTATCTTTACAATTGTGTACGTTAATGTCCACTGCCTACTAAACGAACGCTTTTTATTAAGATCAGGAAAATAACATTCTTTAGCAAAAAGAACGCGATTTCAGTTAAAATAAGTCAGTTTTAAATGGTCAGAAATCGAAAGGATTATGTATATTGAAAATCACCTTAGGCAAACCTTTTGCACTTGCAGATAAATGAAGCAGTTAATGTGTTTACCGTCGAAACATTTCATGCTGCTTGTTTTACATTACTTGTTAGCACAGCCAAAGCAAGCCCAAGGCAGAAACTTCAATCATTTTGAATTCATAGCCTCTCGCACGTGTATAGACAGATTCAGTTCATTTACTGCGACTACAATGTCATTTGTTCCATTTGTGGTTGGCATGATTGGTGCAATGGTTCACCGTTCGATTTAATTAAATCGCACAGTGTGGGCCAAGTTTTTTTTCTTTTCCAAATGTTCCAAAAAAATTTTAATGTGAATGTTTTAATTTCTGTGTTTGTTTCTCCCGGCGGTTTCTCCGGCTTTCCTCCCACATCAATATTCAAGTGAGTCGAGTGTTCTATCTGTATGTAAATAGACGCTAGAGAATATTGAATGTGTTAGTACTTGCATTGGAGGGACATTAAAAAACCCACAAAACTATTCGGGGAAGAGTGGGCTATGAGGTTGCCGGTGTGGCCTGGCTTGCCACACACAGGGCGCACTGTCAATTGGCGTAAAAGCTGGTGGTGGTGTCCCTGCCTTCTTAGGAAGGAAAAACCAATAAATAAACTAAACGATTGTGGAGTGGGCACTGAAAAGCCCTTTCGAGGAGGATATTTCTTATCCTCCAACTCCTTTTGATCTCCGCCGTCTTTACAAATTTATTTATATACAACTCAATATTTTCACTTTTACAAGCGAGCTCCCGAGCCACCATACCGGTTGCATCCTCAGGGCTATCAATGATCAAATCAAACTCAGTTCGTTTTACACAACTGCACACAACCGAGTGGCAATGTATAATGTATGTATCAATCAAAAAAGTCCTTTAGCGAATTATTCTTGATGGATCCACTGACAGCGTGGATTATCAAGATAGACAGCTTACTGTTTGCTAGACTACATGTTAATAGTGCACGATGAATAATTTTTTGGTTGTTCGATTCGATGGCTTACATTATGAATATTTATATGAGTGCCTTGGGGCACAGATGGTCCAAAATGTTTGAAATATTGATTTTACAAAAGGTAAGAAATAGCAGGTATTTATGAATCTTCATCCAACTACTTTCATGCCATTTTTCATTAAGCTGTACCTTATTACTATAAATACAAGAACGTGTTTTTGTCAGTGTAATGACCAAATTATGAACGCTTACCAAATGCTTTGGATTCTGATATCGAAAGCCTATTAAAAAGGCAATTTCCTATTATTTTTGGACAGCGTATCGGATTGACAACCGCAAACATGTCAAAGAAGACTTAACGCTACCAGGATTTGACAAAAGTGCGCATAACGTAAAAAAGTACTCATTAACTCTGGATGATCGAGGCGTGCATGTATTATCAGCCGGATCCCCTCAGATGATGATCTTTAAGATGGAATGATAAGCCAAGGGAGGACGTGAACAAATTCAATATGGCAAAAATGTCATCAGAAAAAAGTCAGGAAATATGGAATGTGATCGGAATGAAGGGTGAAAAGCAATCACTGGTCTACTGTGCATGCACAAAAGTTGAAAAGAAACAATTACATTGATAATATGATCGGAAGCTAGGAAAAAAGGGAACGCACATTCAGTATTAATTTTTAATGAAAATGCCCTCATTCTAATCGAAATCAGACCGTAGAAAATGGCAAATCTTAAGGTAACTCTACATTAAACTTACATTGATACTATGTATTTTTTGTTTGCTTTAGAGTGCTTGAAAATAATTACAACAGCGGTGGCTGCACTCAGGAATACATGAAAGATTGAGAAAAACAATTTCTCGATTTCGGGGAATCTTGAAGTAACGTACATTTAATTGGCTATTTTTTCAATCTTAGGATTCATAAATCGTAAATAATTTATAGATGCTCAATATAACTTCAAAGTGCAGTATCTCGATAAAAAGACAGACTGTCTGTTGTCAGACAACAACAGTGATGGGTAAATTCAAAGCCGTGAAGGGGGAGGGGGATCGAGAGGGGGGGGGGGGGGGTTAGTCAGTCTGTTTATCAGGGAGACTATGAGAGGGGCTCCCGATTATCGGTGATTCAATTGTGAATACTGAATTACAGACAGAAAGACGTGGTTTCCAAGGCAGAATCCTCCCACGGCTACGCCCTTTTCCTTGAGTGACCTTGTTTGGTCGCATGTACTACGAAGGGAAAACGTTTACAACCCAATTGATAAGATTATAATAACCAACTTTTACCTGTGGCTAAGTAAAGCCTTAATAGATGATATCTCTCGCAGATGGGCTGATTAGTAAGTCAGAACGATAACAGACCTTTCCTGAATTCTATTCATTGGATCGAAACAATGGTTTCAGGTGCAGTCCACATGGAAACGTTTTCATCAAGGACCTTTCATAATCTTTAATTTATGGGTTGGGGTGGGGGGGGGGGGGGTGGGGAGGTCATTATACTTTATATCTAAATAATATTGTACATTTTGTTATGTGGGGCTGTCAAAAAAGTATTCGCTCAAAATTAATTTGAAACCAACATAGACCAACCAACCCATAAATTGTCAACGGTCCCTTTGTAAACGCTTTTCTTCTGTTTTTGTTTTTGTTTTGTTTTGTTTTGTTTGTTTGTTGTTTTTTTTGGGAGCATTTACATGTCCCATTTACACGAAAACGCTGATCGTTTTCACCGTACACGCTTCTTATTTGAAAACGCTTTTCAATGTGTCTGTTTTCCAAGATGCTCATCAATCGTTTCCGTGTGGACAGTCGTAAACACTTCTTTTCGAAAACCTTCGAAAATGTGATTCATTTCCAGTCTTTGTTAGTAGGATGAATAACGTTTGCGCATGTTCATAGTGTTTGCATCATTCTTGTTCAGACAGGCAAAAGTGAAAACAATCGTGTGGGTGGAGAATTAACTCTTTAGTCATTTTTAAAAGTACATTTAGCAAAATTAAACGAAAATGTTTCCTTGTGGACGGGGGCGGTCTCAAGTTTAGTCAAGGTTAGAATTGACAAAATACAGAATCCTACAACACCAACCTCGCCGATATTAAGTGTAGTTTTGGAAATGTAAAATCGTCTTTTAGATACAACAGATAGCCACGGTCAACTATCCTTAGCTTAGTCCGATCTTAGACTACTACGGAATAAATAGGTTTTACTTAATTCTACCGGTACTCACACTTACTACCTCTACATTAAATGTGTTACATACAACGCTTAACTCACGTGTTGATTTTTGCTGCTGAAGGAGGAAAACAACAAAGCGACCATATTTACGTCGATAGCTCGTGACCGAGTAATTTGGGTAATTGATAAACTTGAGGTCGATGGTGCGCTCATTTTACTCCCCTCTCTCCTTCAGTGCTCCGTTTTTTAATGGTATTTAAAGCTAATTAAGCTACACAGAAAGGAAAGAAGTTGAAACAAGGATGCGAGGTCACTGAGGATCGAACTAGGGATCAGACCTCTCGCACCGAAGGCCGCGCACTAACCAACTGTACCATCCTTGCTCCTTGCTTCTGCTTTAAAGACGCCTACTCTAAAATATGGCGCTACCGCTAACGTAACGTCGCGCGAGTCTACAGAAGCACGCTTACGTACGCGTGCGCTTCAAATGGAAATTGCTCGGCTCCTGGAAAGCTAAGTCGCCGACGGTACACCTTTTTAATCTCCTTTCTCAATCAGTACTCCGTTTAACGGTTTTTTAAAAATGTTAATGAAAGTTCTACCGATTTGAGAAGAGTTGAAACAAGCTGATGTGTGAGGCGACGGGGAATTGATCTCGGTACCTCTTGCTTAGCCCGGAAGGCCCATTCAAGAATATTTCAAAACCCATCCAGATTTTCAGTTCATGAAGAAATGATTATCAAAATACAAATTAGGGCACTTTAACAGCCACACTTGCTCCTTAAAGTTAAGCATTCCACTAAAATTAGTCTGAGCAATGCTCCTAAGAGAGCTTTCATTAACTGATTAATGGCAATCAGTTTGCAAGATTGTATATGGACTCGCTATCGATATGTAAGTAAGTTATTCCATAGGAATTTTTGAGCTATAAGGCAAGCTTAATCATATTTCATTTTTTTTTGACTTATAACAAATTATGCTACGTGCATTCGCGTCAAAACGCCACCCTCTTTTCAAATTTTTAATGTTTTAACGGTTTCTCTAAATTGTTCTACAGATTGTATATATTGTTTAAAATATTAGGTAAAAGATATCTTGCTTAGTTTTGAAGGAGGAATGAATGCTGAATTAAACCTTTTTCTCTAGAATCTTTAGAAAAAAAAGTCCGTGGACGCTCATGATAAAGATAAAAGGGGTAGTTAAATGAGTCTATTTTTACTATTACCGCTGACATCAAATTGTTGAGCCGCCGATCAATTTAGAGTTATAGGGTTTTTGAACTAAAATTTCTCGGAAGGTTTTCGCCTCTCAATGTATTTCAGAAACTGTTTTATGAATCTAAAGATTTTTAAGAAAAAGGTTAAAGTTAGCATTTCGCTGCCCTCTAATTGCGTCCATCTGACAAAACAGACGAAACGACAATTCCAAGTGATGTTACGGATTAATACTGCTTAAGCCCGCCGCACACGTTAAGAAACTGTGTGAGGAAACTGCCACGCGAGGCACTTTTCTTACCGTGTGCTCTTTTACCTGCTCTGTTTTTGGCCTCGCGTAGCCAAATTAAAGATGTAATGTCTGGGGCGAGAAATCATCTGAGCTAAGTGCCTCGCGTGGCAGTTTCCTCGCGCAGTTTCTCAACGTGTGCGGCGGGCTTTAGAGACTACTGATAGAATGTTTGCACGAAAAAAAAGTAGGGTAACCCAACCCTAGAGCTTTTTCAGTTTTAATGGCGCCCCACTGTTAAGCAGACAAATGACTGTTCCAAATGATTTCTACTGATTGATGGACATATTAGTGCTTAGTGACGGCATAGAAAATTAAGAGTGACCCTAACTTTAGGATCAACTATTTTGTTTTCGTCTTCCTTGGCACACTAAGTTCATACTATAGCACTTTGAAAAATGGCTAATTGATATATTAAGTTAAGCGCATACAAGGGCATCCTTTATTAATTGTATTTACAGCCGTTATTTAGGGCCTCAGGACAGATAAAGAGAGATGATGATGTTAGAGAGATCATCTCAGAAAAGATTTCAGTCAGATCAAATCTTTAATCAGTTAACTATATGTCAAAATAGAACACCTGCAATGTAATAGATAGATTTTATCATATAATTTACTCTGTAGAAAGACGGTTAACTATACAAATAAACTCGCATGATGCAGCGTGGAGCAACAGAAAGAAACCTTATTGTTACTCATTTTCGAGGAACTTTATTAAAAGGATCGGGTGTGCTCGTTGTATCTCGATCTTAGGGGTAACAATTAGCGATTTGGTATCTTTTAGGGTCTTATAATTAAAATTGAAGTTTAGGGTTTTAGCATTTCCTGGTCCATCGCTTATTATCTTGTTCTCAAATGGAAGAAATTTGCTCAACAAAAACGTTTTCTACCCTTCAATTTTTATGTTCATCATAATAATGTTCATTAGCTTGTTATCGCTGGTATCTCTTAGGGGTTAAAAATCGTCCAGCCACGCCCTTCTTAAAAGACTTGCCCCCCGGGGGACTTGACTGAAAACATCGCAAAAATTAAAGACCCCGGCGAGGAAAAAAAATAATCTCATCCTCAATTTGACTCGTCATCGATCAGTATACATTACCAATATGAATCACAATTCGCGTCGAAATACTATGAACTAAATGAGAACCAGCTGTGTACCGTACTAAATGACGTTTTTGTCGCAAACAAACATACCGTTTTAAGTGTGTTTTTGTATTCGTTGTATTATATCATATTATTGTGAAATATGGATATATACAATTAAAAACCTGTATCGGTTTTGTTTATGCAGGATCACGAATAGAATTTTCGCGAAATTTAGTTTCTTGAATGATTCCTCGAAGAGTCCCATGTCTATTTTCACTATTAAAAAAATCCCTAAAACACAAACATTCAGTGGATTAGGAGTCTTATTTTTCTTGTTATATAGTATCGGTTTCCAAGCACTAAAAAGACTTCATGCAGTGTCAAATGATGTACGATGCATTTGCAGATATATGTCTGGAAACTCGACAGACGTCGGTAAATCCTTTAATTCGATTGGTAAATATTTTTCTTTTAAAAAGCAGTAAGGATCGATTTCGTCATGAATTAAAGATCACTTTCTAAGGTGGTCACCATATGGCGGGAAAGGGGAAGTAATCACTTTAAAAAGCTGTCACGTGACAGATACCCTAGCAGATTGCCGACAAAGACTTTTCTCCAAGCTTCAATAAGTTGTTCGATCCTCACAAAAAGAATAGCGGTAAGGAAGAGCTCGAGTTGGGAAGGAAGACGCTATGGCTTGATTGCTTCTTGTTAAAATCGTGATTGCGTTCTTTCCTTTTCTTTCCATTTACTCTTTAATACAGCAGCGTTCGAAAGAGGGTTAGTGAGAACCGGTTAACATGGGTTAAATCAGTGGGTTTTTTTTTCTTTTATCAGATTTAACCGTAGTTTAGCACAAAATAACCCGCTTTCGAACAGATCAGCCCAATTAATGAAAAACTTAGGCTTCGTCTAAAATAAATCCGGGTAAATTTGAAAACGCATCTTTGCATGGCAAAATATTTGTTAAGAAATACTCCATTCGCTTGACCGACTGCACGCTCGGATGCACTTCCGTTATCAACCAAGTTACATTTATAGAAATGACCGGAAAGCTGTTTAGAATCGTGGATATCTCAAGAAAATAATTAAAATGTCCAAAAGCCCACCTGGATACAATCATTTATTTGTAATATTTAAGGTTTCATTTGGTATATAATTCATCAGTCAGAGTGAAAAAAAAAAAAAAACCCTCCGTTATGCAAAAAAAAAACCCTCCGACGATGTTTGGGAATTTTGCCATTTGGTAAATCTATACTGTATTTTTCAACTTTGAGCCCATGATCTACTTCCGTTTTGTGCGCGGTAAATCAATTGATTCATGCCCTAACGAGAAAAACCCTATGGTGTTGTAAATAGATGAATGAATTAAGGAGATTTTGGTGTATTTTTTCGGTTAGGTTACATGATGATTTAGTTCCGTTATTAGGTTTTGATCAAGAAGCTCTTGAAAACACTTACAGTTATGCAAGAGATACAAACAAATTTTGATTTTTGAAAATTCGTATCTCCTTGATTTTTCAACTGATATCCTTCAAACTTCACAGTTTTACTGATTTTGATTTGCTCTTTCCACCCATGGTAATTGTTTTTAAGTTTGGGAACTTTTGGAATTACATGAAAAAGCCGTTAGTATGAAATGACTGTAGCAATTCACAAAATACGTCATTTACACGTATAAGATTGCAGAATACGTCTTGGTAACACTCATATTCGCATTCAGCATGAAAAATTAGTTTAGAATAGTTATGTTACCAGCCTCTACCCCAAAATGCCTTCTGCACTTTTTGCGATCGGCTTTTTCGGCAGTTTTGCGCCTTGTCTATAAGTCTTTATATCAAGACTCTTAACGGCTTATTAATTACTGAGTAATTAATGAGCCGTTAAGAGTCTTGATCATATAAAGACTTACTTGGTCACAGACAAATCGAGAACATAATGGCAGGCTGTATTTATTTTCCTTTGTTCTATCTCGATCAGTCGGGCTGCCTGTGGCAGGTCGAGTCTGGGTTTACCTTTCGGTCCTATCTATATTTCTGTCGTCTACGTCGCGAACCTGCAAATAACCCAGAAGTCGTTGCAAGTTGCGCTCAAACTTGAAGACGAGGCTGACCAGAGGATTCACATCCACCATTTTGGTCGATTCAGCTTGTTGGAAAACAATGTGGTCAAGATGTTGTGTTTTCTCCTTGGAACGCTAACACTGGCTACTTACAAACGCACACGCCTTTCGCGGTAGTAGGCGTACTCAAAAATACAAAGTCTGTGAGTACATTTCCTTGAAAAGAAGCTAAGCTATGTACTATCTAGATCTTACTATGAATTACTAGTTTTTGCAAGCTATGATATTTAGGGATATCTTTTGTCATTCATAATTGTTTATATTATGCAAAATCTGTGTCATCAGGAGAAATCATCGTCGACAATGACACCAAATGTAATACTACTAGTACATAAGAAAGAGTTATTCTAAAAGGATTTAGATCTCGATATGCCAAGTTTCTTGACTATCAGTATGTTAGATAAAAGCCTGAGCGCCACGTGTGTTATACATGATCGAAAGCCAAGTACGTAGAGTCCCAGTTAAACAATTCACGTCTTTTGCACAACTACGGAAAATGGTTCAGAAATGTTACCATGTCATCTCGAATTCATTTCTTTGTCAATAAATGTAACTTTAATCATGAAGAAGTGAATCTTTACTCCCAGATTTATCATTCTAAGTTTAAGATTAAAGTAAGGGCAGCCCCTGGTATAAGAAAAACCGGGAGGGGTACTCCCTTACAAAAGTGGTAGGGGTGCTCAGCTAGACGGAGGGTTTTGAAAATGACCCTATGTACGCATTAGCCTGCCTACAGGCTCTCCAGGGGATGGGGAAAGGAGAAGGGGACTGGGGAGGAGAGAAAGGAAAGGACAGCCTGCACGAACGCTATTGTTCTAAACTGCGGTTTTACAAGATCAAGCGCTTTTTATAAAATTTCGAGCGCAGGAAACGGCGATAAAGGTATCTCTGCGGTGATTCGTTTCCGGTTGCTTTGTTCACGTTTTACAAAGACTTAAAACCTTGAGCTGAGGTTTTCGTCCTTCAGTGCATCAGCTTGCACAGTTAGTAGTCTATAGGGACAATTATTACGTTAACAAGCCTTGCGGTTATATTAGTACAAGAGATACCAACAAATTTCGATTTTTGAAAATTCACGTCTCCTTCATTTTTCAACTTACATCTTTCAAACTTCGCAGTTTTACTGGTTTTGATGTGCGCTTTCCAGCTATGTTCATTGTTTTTAAGTTTGGGAACTTTTGGAATTACACGATAAAAGCTCAGTATGAAATCACTGCAGCAATTCACAAACTACGTCATTTACACGTATAAAATTACAGAATACGTCTTGGTAACTGTCATATTTGGATTCAGCATGAAAAATTAGTTTAGAATAGTTGTTACCAGCCTCTACCCTAAAATGCCTTATGAACTTTTTGCGATCGACTTTTTCAGTTTTGCGCCTTGTCTAGGTATTTTACTCGTCACAAAACAAAGATTCTCCTTCAGCCCGTACTTAAAGCTGGTGTTTCAAAATGGTTTGCTGCGCGGTCTTCGGGTGTTCAAATGATTCTCAAATAGCAAAAAGTTAGTTTCCGTCGCGTCGCAGGTTTCCAAGGGATGAGAGTCTCCGTGAAATTTGGACCTTTAGCCAATGGCATGCAATGCTCACATAAATACAAATAAATTTCCTACACGTCCTTTAAACTGCACTGTTCTTGGCCATATCAACATCGAGAATGTTTTTTCATGTATATTATTAACGATAAACATAAAAAATGTGTCAAGAATATCATTTAATGAAAATATTTGCAAAGCAATATATTCCGTCGGCTGTTGCAAAACTATTGTCTGTTTCTTTGTTTGTTTGTCAGTAACTTCTGCAGCAATCTCATTCTTTGTTCGAATTCTTTCTCCTTTCTTGACTTCCATTCACAGACTATATATATATAGTTCATATCAATTAATGCTTGAAAAATTTGCTTTGGTGTGAATTCATCGTGGAGCTGCAAGAGGTAAAGCAAGATGTTAATTGAAAATTCTAAAAGAACACTTTGACTAGAATAAGATTACTCTTTCCTTAGTCAATTCAATTATCCTCTTTCACCGGCATCTTCCGTCAAAGCAGTCAAAGGGTACCCTTGTCCAAGCAAGAAAGTTAGAAAGTTGTACGTGATGGTGTGCTGCACTTATGGCAACAACGTGTTAAACGTCTTGTGAGTAGTGCACACGAGGATGTCCCCTACTGTATATCGTGTGACCCAAACAACTTTTTTTTCTAAATTTCACGACTTCTGAGCTCAGTAAAATGTAAATGTAATTTCTTTTAATGGTAACTTCGTAAAAAAAATTATAAGTGTGAGACAAACGTCAAAGTCAAAACTGAGTCAGTTCAAATGTGGGTTTGTGCTAAACCCAGGGATGAATCTAAAGAAAACCTTTGATTTTACGCTAACCCACTCTCGAGTAACCCGCGGGTCTTGATCCTCGTTTCACACGCAACTTACGAGTACTCGTAAAATTGTGTAACAAACATCTTGGTATTTAATTAAACGGGATTTGCAGAAATAACCTCGATACAATAACAAAAGATTGCACATTTTACCTTTTAAAAATTAAAAGATAATGTGTTTTAGAATTGATTTTTAAAATTGTGCATCCCCGGAAAAACTGACCATGATTTACGCAAGTTACACATATATTGTGAAACGTTGACTATACCACAGTTTAAAATACTCACCTCCATATGCATCAGGCATTCTTTCTATAGTGTATCTAGTGGAAAGAAAATCAAGATACAGAATGATACAAACTAAGATTTTTGGCGTATGTAGTGTGGAATTTCAATGGCCTAGATAGAAAAGATCGAACAGTTCAAACCCTACCCAACAATTTTATATAAAGTTATTTTAAGAGGGGATTTTTTTCAAGTTCGAGCAGTGAACGACAAAAACTCCTGAGTTGAAGAATAGCTGTTGTACAAAACTAAAATCATTTCTATAAGAAAGTTTAAGTTGTTTGTAAGTAGTTTTGGCCGATAAAAGTTGAATCAAAGTGTTAATCCAAAGCGAAAATTTGGATCGAAAATGAGATTTAGGCCTTCATTTGCTCATTTGCTGTATGTTTTCTTTATATTCAGCTTGAAAGATCTTAATCCCAACACAACTTCAAGAAAAAGTCTTTGTACAATTCAAAAATCCGTTTTAAACAGGTATTTTATATTGGTACATCAGTTTTTTACCGGTAGAAAAAGGATTTGAGTGTTAATCCAGAATGAAAATTTGGATTAAAACTCGCACGAAGGTGTAGTTTTTGGCGCTTTTCGCCATTATTGCTCGTCATTGAAAAAAATCTCCTCCTAAAACATTTGCAATATAACTAATGGTCTGAGTTGGGATGTGACCTGACATCCACTACCTATGGGAGTGAAATTATGTATTTTGTCACTAAATATATATATAAAAAAATAGAAATCTAAGTGTGGTGTGGTGTGGTGAGGTGAGGTGTGGTGTAGTGTGGTGTGGTGTGGTGTGGTGTGGTGGGTGTGGTGTGGTGTGGTGTGGTGTAGCGTAGTGTCGCGTGGTGTGGTGTGGTGTGGTGTGGTGTGGTGTGGTGTGGTGTGGTGTGGTGTGGTGTGGTGTGGTGTGGTGTGGTGTGGTGTGGTGTAGTGTAGTGTAGTGTAGGGAATGTAGTGTAGTGTAAATTAATAGAAATAGTTACCATGAACAGCCACTATCAAGATTTTCAAGGTACCTATTAGGGAAGGGGGTTATATTCAGGTACCCATCACCAACTCTAAAGGTCCCTACTGTAGACCACTGTTTTGACCTTTTTCCTTACAGTGTTTTGTTGTTAGCAAATAGAACAAAATATGTTATCCCAAGCTGTACCTGTGCTGTGATATGTACATGATGGGTACACCAGGAACTTTACGTATTCTTCTTTTCAGATCTCTATCACATGTAGCTACAATATAACATTTATGCTGGAAAGAACAAAAATGGAATTTTAATTATCTTAATTTAGTAGCACATCATTAAATCTTATCTAAAAATGCCATTTATTCATGCATTTCACGCATGCTACACGGAACCTCTATAATATGGTCACCTCCATCTCTATTGCTCAATACATTTCCTTGTTAATGAAAGGTTCATTTATTTGTAAAAAAAATGAACATGCTTCCATCCATCCATTTATTTCTTTAGTCATTCATTCCATGGGTATTGCACTTTTTTTAAACCTCTGTGTATCTATTTGTCTACCCTGGGTTCCAGGGGTTTATCATCTCCTTCCGACAATAATAAACCCCTGGAGCCCAGGGTACTATTTGTCCAGTTGTTCCAAATAAAAACATTTCATTTATTAGTTTGATCACCCATCTCTTTCTCATTGTTCCATCCATCCATCCATTCATTTACTGACACCATGCACAACGATGAGATTCTACACATACCTGACTTATTCTATTGACAAGACAGTCATCGGCGTAAGTTCCTTTATGCATACAAGGTAATCTTTCAAAGCGAGGATCTTTAGCAATTCTGAGGCAAAAATTTGTCACAAATTAGTAAAATTCAAGAAAGATTTTACTATAATGTACACTGTCTGAAATACAGGTGTAAAAACTCAATTGATATATTTCTTACGCAATTTAATTAAGTGCTACAAAAAACTTCCATAGTGGCTAATCATGGACTACTCTCATGTATGTATACAGAGGTGAGTACAAAATGCTCTAAAACCACTAAATTAAGACACTTAAAGCCTACAATACAGAACAAAACCTCTTGGGACTTACTCTGTTTCTTAAACTAATTTGATTTGATTGCTGAAAGAATACAACATTTCTCAAAGAATGCAGCACTGATTCCCTCTCCCCCTTTCAATGTTGAGTCCAAAAGGTCACTGAACATTGTGTTTGCAAGTCCTTTAACAACCTTTACAACATTGTATGGGGAGGGTACAGGGGTGGGGAGCACTCTGAATAATTAAGTCTAAATAAAATATTCTACAGCACCGTCTGAAAAAGTCTGAGGTGTTTTGCATTGGATTGTAATTTCAATTGTACACCAGTCTGTGCATGCATTCATGTAGAAGACCCTACAACTTTGCATGTACAGACAATACAGTAATAAAGTATGCTTGTGGTCTAGAGTATACTTGAAAGTTCAAATCTCACCCTTAACTTGAGCTTAGAAACTTCATCCATATAATTATCAATTACGAGCATGCATTTAAACAATACAATTTCGTTTCTTGTAATTGTAGTGCATGTGCTCTCTGTAGTTTGCTCCTGGTATAATTTGTTTCTTGTAAATGTAATAAACATTCTATTGTTACCCTGAGGATGACCACGCAGGTCGAAAGCTGATCAGTAAAGAAAATCTTTACAAAGGGTTTTGATGAAAGAAGCTATTTTTTATGAATTTTATGGACATTATTTCCCAACTTTACATGTACAGTACATGATCACTTTACGTAATGTACATTATTCTAAAAACCTCACCTCAGTGCAACTCTGTACTGTGAACCTAGTTTCTCTAATTCCCCCATTACGCAGTCAGTTATGCAAGGAATACCTTAAAATAAGTGGAAATAAATTGTGAATGTATATGTATAAATTGTTAAATGTAATAATCTCTTTCAGGAAGTGTTCACATACTTACAAGTAAATAAAAATATTTCTTTGATTTGATCAATGCTAATCTGAGCAAAGCTCAGTCTGTGTTATTTTATTTGTGACATACATTACTCTAGGCATGCCTGCACTATAAGAAAATCTGGTTGAGACTCGTTATTTCATTTTGTCCATTATAAGAAAATAAAAATAAACAATAAACATAACCAACTAGCTGCCTATTAAGTGTCCAAATGTCTTCTAGCACTTGTGCACAATAATTGGGGAACACTGTACTCACACTCACTACCACTACATTCTAATATTCTGTGTACACTACTCTCAGCTCACAGATTCATTGTTTCTGAGGGAGAAACAACAAAACAAAAACAAAACAAAAACAAAAACAAAAACAAAAACAAAAACAAAAACAAAAACAAAAACAAAAACAAAAACAAAAACAAAAACAAAAACAAAAACAAAAACAAAAACAAAAACAAAAACAAAACAGAAGACCCAGAGAAGACCCCTCAAAGCAGGGGAGAGAAAAACTATCAAAGTCAAGTACGTCACATGAGGTACCCTGTCCAGGAATCAAACCCAGAGCCACAGAGGTGATAGACTGATCAATGCTCTCACTGCTCAGCAACCCATGCTTTCAAAAAAGGTTTCCTCCTTTTTCTCAGCTGGTGAATTTATAATTTAGTATTCAACCTTTAGATTACTTACATTTAGCATACAAGCAATCCATCATAGATTTCATAATATCTAATTTATTCTTGATTGAAAAGTTAATAAAGTTGGTGTCAATAAGTATATAATATGGAGGACCAAGCTGTGTGTTGTATTGGAAAAACATGGCTGATGATACTTGCTCCCTGATGAAACAAGGAAATGTAAATGATATAAATTGTGACTGACATATCTGTTATACTCTATACACTCTGTGAACGAGCATAAAGCATTTACTAGCTTTAAACTGCATTATCACAATAACAACAGATACAATTGCAGTGGGGGCAGGCATCTCGTTTTATTCATGCTACAAGTCTGATGGAGAACGGTACAAGCTAAAATTGAGATATATTGGTATATAAGCTAAATAAACTGGAATACATCGTTATCTGAATAAATCTGAAAATTAAAACAGAGGAAGTAATTTAAAATAAACGATGAATAGTACCGTTGTACTAGGAGAGAGAGATGCCTTCGAGTGGCAAATATTCCTTTCTCGATCATCACTTAAATACTCTGAACACAATATATCCTTAGGATATGATTAACACAAAACTGCTATTGTCTTAAACACAACAAATACTTGGCCTGTGGTATAGCCTTGCGCCGGGCTTAACAATTAACTCTAATAGACTGTGTACATTCCGTAACGCTATTAAATTCATTTGGATAAACTCATTCATTTGATGTAATAATGTATGACATGCAAACTCCACCTATCAAGACATCAAAGTGAAGCGCCAATATCTATTAAAAGTAATTGGTTAGCGGTATTCGAAATTGTCCAAAAGATGTCAAAAAGTAATCAAAAACTTTGTGGTAAGGGCAACAGTTTGAAGCGCAGCACTGTAATCAAGTACACAAGCAGAATATGTACCTGGCCCTCATTTTACAAAGCATACCTATATCATTTATGAGTATACACTCATAAAGCTAAAATCTTTATCACTGTTTTCAATTTCCAAAAGCCTAGTATTCGAACCATTTAGTATGCAATAAATCCTCTTTATACTTTGTCAAGTTTATTTGAAGAATTAAATTCCATTTATAAATGGAATTTGTAAGTTTAAAATACGTCAGATATTTGTTACATACAAGCTTACAAGTACTCATAAATTATGCATCCCTTGTGAAATGGAGGCCTACAGGTACAAATTGTGTGGATTATATATATGGGATTCTATACTTTCAGCATGCTGTAACATACATGTAAATATAATTATGGATGACCCAGAACTGGTTCATAATTTTATAAAATGAATGATTAGGGATTATGGGTGATCTAATGAACTGCACACTGAGTGTGATCACCCGTAATCATTAACATTGATTATAATGCTTTACATATATAAAATAACTATTATATAATGCATGTTCTGATTGGCCAGAAACCGAGTATCAAACATGCTGACATCACCTTTATGATTTTTTTTGTAGATTTTGTGTGCTTGTTATTTTATAAAAGAAGTAAAATATACTGTTTCTCCAATTTCGATAGCCTGATCAAAACACTTGTGATGTTGGAAGAACACTCGAGAGCTGTGAAAGCACTTGCCTAAGGCTCGTGCTTCCATTATGCTTTCTCGTATTCTCTAAACATCATGCATGTGTTGATCAGGCTTTATAAAATGACTCTTATATAATGCGCGCTCTGATTGGCAGAAAACCTGTGTTTGATGAGAGTATCAAACACGCTCACATCAATTTGTTTTTTTTCACCGGCATGTTTTCTTTGTCCTGTTTTCATCTATTTGCGTGTTAGTTATTTTATAAAAGAAATAAAAAACGGTTTCCCGTGTTTGATAGCCTGATCAAAACATGTGATGTTGGGCCGGAGAACAAGAGAGAGCTTAGTGGAAGCACGAGCCGTAAACAGGGGAAACCGTTTTTTATTCCTTAAATCAAACACAGCAAACAGATTTTTTTATCTCTAAGTATAATATAAATTGTAAAATTATGATGATCTTTAATTTTTGTGAGCCCCCCCCCCCCCCTCAAAAAAAGAAAATTAATGTAAGTTATATACATGTACTTATATACTCACACATGACGAACTTCTTGTTCATCATCCTTCTTTTTCTGCTTCTTCTCTGTCTCCTGGTTCTTTTTACTGAAGGTTTAAGTTAAATTCAAGAAAATCAACATAACATGAAACAACATAAGCTTACAGTATATCAAATGTTATACAGCTCCAACATACAATCAATGATTGATTGATACAAAAATTAAACTCTGCTTACATTCGTTGATCTTTAGGTGAGATTATTCGCTTCACAGCGGCAAACTTTCGCGTCTTTTTGGCCTTTCCCTAATAAAAGATGACATATACGTTAGCTTTGTGAACAAAACAGTCCCGAAGAACGAAAAAAAAAGGTATAAATTTGTCTTACCATGATTCTATATCTTTAGAATTTTACAAACACATGTAATCAAAGTGGAGGACTGGAAACTAGTGACAAACCGCTGACTGAAACACTGCGTGCTCAAGTGTTTGGAACGCCTGGTAATTTTCTTTGTTGTTATTGCACCACCATAGTGAAATGTATAACAAAGAGTTCAAATATTCGTTTTGAAAGCTTCAAGTCTCTCATAACGCGGTGGTGATATAAGAACAATCTGCTTGGAAATGGCGATGTCAAGTAATGAAATCTTCGATCCTCAAACCTGGCTGAGAGATTTCAATAAACCCAAAGAACATCGTAGTCAACGAGTTAAAATCATTGAACAAACATTAAAAGTTTGTGAAGACTTCAAATACACTTTGCAGAATGGAAAAGAAGTGATTTTTGGAGACTTTGAAAGCGTCTCAAGAGATGCACGGAAAACACGCTTGTATGTTGACCATGTCGAACTGCCCACTCAAACCTCCAATAGCACATTCTCTACAAACATTGAAGTTGTCAATGCTGACTGCCTAGAAGAAGCAATTAAACTGAAATCTCAGGGCTTAAATCCTGCAGTATTGAATATGGCTTCTCCAAAACGGCCTGGTATGTTATATAGTCCAGTTGCGAGATATGCTTCACTTACCACATACGTGGGAATTAAAACCATGCAGGCACTGACTGGCTATAATGTACTTTGCCTTAATTGTTATGAATGACAGGGCTTTATGCATGAACATTGTCACCTTAGCTTTATATTGTGGCAAGTGAAGGATATCTCACAGGTCGGCTGTCACACTGGGCTGTCAGTGTACTGAAATTAGCAGTTTAAAGTGTCAAAGTCAAATTTAATCAAAAGATATGATTTTTTGAAGTTTAGAATTTTTTGCTATTTTACCTAAAAATGCAATTTTCAAAAAATTATATCTTAAGATTGCAAAGGGCTTCGTCAATTATCTCTTCGGTTTTGAATGTATTCTCAACGTCAGCTCTTTCAAATGCGCCTATTAAAATTTTGTATAAAGTGTCATTTTCAAATTCCCTCTAAATTGATGATGACGTCATTTTCGCACCAAAAAAACATAACATTTTTAAAGTGAAAAGAAGAAGATTTTTCTTTGGGTGTCAGTACTCTTCACATGTGAAATTTGAAGTTGATTGGTCTTGACAGCTATAAAAAGTTATTCAAAATCACGCTTTAAAACACCAGTTTCAGTACACTGCATGCACAGCCCAACATGATTTTTTTCCTGTGTAGTGTAGTAAAACAAACCCTTGTTTAGGTTCATCTATGCACGCAGAATCATATTGGTCGATCCAAATTCAATTTCTTATGAGCTCTCTCATTGGCTGCCTACCAAACAAGCCCTAACATTTGTGCCAGACTGGTATGAGTAAGCAAGCAATGGCACAAATTAGTATTTGGTTCAATCTATCACAATTTAGTACATTAATTAATTAAAGGCCCAGAGTGTTGGTCTGGCTTGGGTTTGAATGTACCACCTTGCACTCAAAAGAGTACTTTACCTACTCCCTCTATGATCACTGCTTTTTGCAAGTTGTTACTTCTTTTTTTAGGTGGAGGTTATTTGTCAGGAGCTGGTGCTCAAGAAGAAAATCTTTTCAGAAGATCAAACTATGTTCAACATTTGGCTGATCCTGGCAAGATTTTTGATCCCAAAAGAAAATGGCATTACAGATTACCAGAGTACAGTTGTGTGTATTCAACAAATGTTCAGGTTTTCCGTGCTTCTGAATCTCAGGGTTATGCATTTTTACCCCAACCCATTGGAATTTCATTCATAGCTATTCCAGCTTATCCAAACCCACCATGTCATGTGTCAAATGGAGAAAAAGAACTCATTCCAGAGTTTGTGGAGAAAGTAAAGCATAAAATTCGAATAATGCTTTCAGTTGGACTTGACAATGATCATGATAGCCTTGTATTGTCTGCATGGGGTTGTGGTGCATTTCGAAATCCACCGAAACACATTGCAGGGTTATTCAAACAAGTACTTATGGAGCCTGTGTTTCAGAACCGATTTAAACATATCTCTTTTGCTATAATAAATGATCATAATGCAAAGTGTGCAGGCAATTTTAAACCATTCTTTGACATTTTCACTAAAGAGAATTAGTGTTTTTAATTGCAAGAAATGACCTGAACTACCCTTAGTCTTGTCTCAATTTCTTTTAATTGCTGATAAAAGAAGAGATGATAAATTTTCAAGTGTGGTAAAGGCAAGTAATTATTTTAATCATTTATATGTTCACAAGCTGATGATTGATCAGTGACTCAAAATGTAGTGGAATGATTGCAGTGAAAATTATTGCATGGTTTTTTTTTCTTGACTTCATTTAGATTTTAATCTTTTAATCACCCTTAGGTAAAGCTTATTGATAAAAAATAATTATATTTATCTACAAAGCACATGCCGATTCAACATACGTTTTCAAATGAACAAATCAGCAAATGATTTGAACACTGTCTTATTTATACGGACTAGACATTGGCATCTTATCTGAGTCGCGTCCAAGACAACATGCACCTTATTATTTCATAATTTCATGTAAATGGCCCTCATTATGTGATCATGCACCAGGTTTTGGGTCTGAGTTTTCCATCTGGCTTCAGATCTAGCATCTCCAGTCTTCTCCAGAAATGTCAGCCAGACTGTTTTCAATTACTACTGGTGTCTCATTTGATGGGCTACTTTCATTGGTTTTCTGCAAAGTCTTATTGGGCTCCCTTCATCAAACTTTCTGGAGAACACTGTTTGATCAAGAATATTCTATACTCCTTAAACATTTTGTACATTAATATGTACTCCTGTTCAAATTTGTGCAACTATCAGTTATAATGTTTGTTTGTTTATTTGTTTGTTTTTGAGAACTTGTCTATCATACAACATAATAGTAATGTCATGTTGGCAATGGGCGACATACATGTATAAGCCTGATTCACACTTAAGTAACACAAGCATAAGTGCAAATAACAAATGAAGACTCAGTATCCCATTTATCACATAGGTGTGAAAAAGACAACCACTGCCAATAAGCAGTACATTACTGAGTGTAAGTCATATGTTCCTTAATGCACTCATGCTTGAATTGCTGAACCAGGCTACAGAATGCAAGTACTAAAAGTGTGCTATACTTTACACTATTTAGTATTAGATAGCCACAAATCAAACAAAATTAGCATAACTTAGCATTGTCTAGTACTATCTGTATTGCTGGCTTTTGTGCTTTAATTGTGAACTAAAGCTCAGTTGTTTTAGATAAACTTTGTCAATTTAGTCATTTGCACAAGTTAATGGTATCTGATTTACTACAACTACCAGAATGCTTTTCGATCCTTCTTTTTCTACTCAGATTTTTATTCCCTTATAAGAATAATGGAACACTGTTGACAAACTTGACATTAATTACTTTACACAAAAAGAAGTGGGCAAAGCATTATGGTAGTTGTAGTATATGGCGTCATTCTCAATCTTGTTGAACTAATTTTATCACTGTTATCAGCTGGATGACAAATTTCAAATAGAAAATTCTGAAATTTTGAAAGCAAGCAATATGACGCGCATTTCATGCAAGTGGCAAAAGAAGCAGGATCTGTTCAGAGTCTGATTTGCTAATGAGGCATATTTCTTTCCAAGCTAGAAGGTCTTACACAAACTGACCAGATGTCGGTTAAAATGCTCCTAGTTTTTCTCGATAGTCACCTTTTTGTTCTTTGGCAAATTGGATTTTCAAGTGGAACACTTACGGTAATGAGTTAGCTTTCCGAGGGAAATAATGAGAAAGAAAAGTGACATCCAGCGAGTCGCCGATTTGTCAACGGCAAAAATGACGAGCAAGACTTGGAGCAAGTCTAGTCAGTGTGATAGAAACAAACAAACAAACAAACAAAAAACAAAGCAAAACAAAAAAACAGCAACAAAAAACGCTAGCGATGTAGTATGTGTAAGTTTTAAGCTAACCTGCTCATCTGCACACATACCAGTTGCCAACGTTGACACATTTTTCCCCAACCGCAAATGGGTTTGGATAAGTTTTACAATACTTTATGTCTGCCAATAAAAGACAAAGATTAGCGTATAATTGTTAAAAATCCTTAGACGTTTGAGAGCATAAGTGAATTAAGCTTCGGAGATGCTAGTGATGCATTATCTGCCACTGATGCAGATGCGTAACTAGAGATGTATGCCTTTATTCGCGCGCCGACGCCTTTTTGATAAATTTCCAGTCTACTCGTCAAAAATTCGTCTAGTAGGTTATAGTTAATAGTTACTGAGGAGGCAAACAATTTTTGCTAGCCGAAGATGCTACGCTAGAAGCTTCAACTTGCAACATATGTTGCTGCGATTGTTGAAATAGTTGTGTCAAACTTGTAGACACTGGCCATGTCAACCAACTCCAACTTTTTATTCAACAATGTGTGTCTAAAGTTGTCTTGGTTGTCATTATTTCGGCTTTGCATGGGGTGACTTTTGAACTAGGCGTTTTTATCGATGACAGTAATTTTTACCTTTTCCTATACTATTTATAAAAACATAGGAAATGGAATCTTCCTACATATTTCCATGGGTAGAAAAATGAAAATGTTCAGGGAATTTGTAGGAAATTGCAACTTCATAAAAATTTCATACATATAATCTTCAACGAAAGGTAATGGACGGAAATTTCCATTGTTAAACTAACTATTGGTGGTCGAGCTAACCCGGCAAAATTAATTAAATATTTTGGGTTACAACACTTACACTGGCAGTTACTTCCATAATACGTTGATGCACATGTACAAGTGTAGCTGTTTAACTTGTCTTTGCATGCGCCCCCGTTCCTGCAAGGTCTGCTGGTGCATTCATCGATTTCTAAAATGTATGATCATTATTGATATACGGTAAGCAGTCTTCTACTGGAAGTACTTTGCTTTGGCTGCTTCTACACTGATGCTGATAAACTCACTGCGGCACCTCTTTTTTTCAAAACTAAAGCTATATGACAGTCATACGTTGCTGGTGTCGATGAAGTATTGAGGTGCATCGGTGTATAAATAAAGGTACACTAAGGAGTGAACGGAAATGGGGGACTTGCACTAACAGATCACGTGACCCTATCTCACCTAAATCAAAAGCAACATAAAAATGAATGTCAGAAATAGAATGAGCACCTCGATATTAGTAATAGAGCAAAGTTTCAGCTCATAAGAGGTAATACAAGAGAAGTGACAGTAAATTTAAGATTAATTGGATATTTTCTTAAGCATTTGCAAAAACGCATTGGATGGCGAACTAGTGCAATCCAACGCGTTTTTCCAAATAAATCTTAAGAAAATGTATAATCTTGAATTTGCTGTATTTTTTCCCCTTATTCGTCTTACAAACTGAAACTTTGCACTTTTACTAATATCGAGATGCTCTTTCTATTTCTGGCATTTATTTTGATGATACTGCTTGATATAGGGGAGATAGGGTCACGTGATCTGTCAGTGCAAGTCCTCCATTATTCCTTAATATAGCATCAAAGCGTGGTATACAGAACTTCCTCTATGGGAAATAACGCCAAGACCAATTGAAAAACGCACAACCTCAAAGTTTTCACTTGGAAATTTTCATCTTGGTTATACTATATATTAGGATTCAACTTGCCTCTTAGACATCCTGAACCAACACCTTCGTAACCAGGCTTTCGACATTCACATCTGTGTTTTCTCTTATCAAAGTCGTAGAAACAGATTTCGTTCTTTGTGCAGTTACAAGTTGTCTGTATAAAAATGATAAAAATAGCGACTTTTGAGATCATCGCAGGTTATAGGCGTGAAGATAATGGACCTATAACTTTGAATTACAGTGTATTATTGTGATGTAAGTATATACGAAAGAGGTAACTCTATAAGAGACTAGCTAGAATACAAATATTAAAAGCGTCAACATAAGTTGTACTAAATACTGTTAAATTATATGGTGCAAAAAGTGACAAAACCGAACAGCGAATAAACATTAAGAAATGTATGAAAAGTTAGACATTTATGCATCAGGAAAATAAATACAACAGAAATGGAAAATAATATTAACAATATGTATATCATGATTCAAATATATATATATACCAGGAAAAGCGATACTTGTAGCCAGCGGTAAGCCAAAATGTGTTGTCCATGATCATTACGTGACAGCGGTGAACAAACATAACCAAGACTGATGCTGAAGTATGTTTCCTCCACATTAAATTACGGTTGCCTAACTGACCATGTCACTATTGGCGACCGATAAAATTAGTACTAAATAGTGCAAAGAATTAGAGTGGTTTTCATAATATATAAACCCGTGAAATACACCTTATGTTAATGAGCATTTATACTTCACTCATATTCTTTTCTTTTCTTTTGTTCTATTTATCTGCTTATTACACTGTAACGAACACACTGGCTTTGTTCCACAGGTTGGAGTGCCGGGTTTTCCATCTATTTAAGTAATTGTAGCAATTTGGTACAGCAATGAAAATGCTGGTACGTTGTGCGGACTACTGGCCTACGTACGTAAAAAGATGGCGCACATTTGGAAACTGACTAACCTGTACTCTACCATAAACAACACCTGCTCTGCTTGCCATATTCTCAGGGTGCATCACGTGATCAGAGTCGCTCAGTTCACAGGTGTTTTTCTGTCCATCTGCATTAGGACCAAAGTTGTAGGAGTAACACTGTTCAGTCACATAACATAGTATTTTACACTGCTCTTCGTTATCGGTTCGTTCAGATTTGATAACAAAGTTTTCAAGTGCTTGGCCTTGTAGAATTTCTTTTGAGAACATCAACTGTTTGCATGCTTCTACAGAAAAACAAATTAAATTAAATTCATTATTTACTTTAATTATTGGAAAGGTTAAGACAATCGGATTTTTTGTCATTCTAGATCTCTTTCAAATTAAAAAAAGAGTTCAGTCTTCTTTCTCAAATACAGAAAAAAATAATCCTTTCTTTTCAATATTCGTTCAACTTGTCTGGAGTGAAAGCCAAATTTGGGATTGTTAATAAGTCAATTGCACCGTTATGTAGTCATGAAAATGCCTTAAGTTATTTGCATCGAGCTCCTTTTTATAGCCGGGAAGCAATTTTTGACAGCTGTTGTTGCAGTTTTCGAGAAGCTGAAAAGTCTCGGCGTGCTGCTAAAACGCCACTAAAACGGCGATTGTCAAATGTTGTCCAAGACTACATCCAGGCTAATCTGAATACATTTGAAAACGCGTACGCAACTCTTGTGCTACGGTTAATTCCATCAACACTAAAAAGGCGTTTTTCTTTTGTCTTGTGGAGAACTTTGGACGTAGCGTTAATGTCGGTTACTTGCATAGCCAATTCAAATAAAGAGTGTGTTTAATTTCTTTTAAACGTAAGAAAATTGCTTATGGCGCTAAAATTTCAGCCGCTATCTTTGAATTCAGTTTGCATTGGTAGTAAACGGGCTACTGCAGATATCATTGCTTCAGATATCAATGCATTTAAAACTGAAACATTTTTGTAACAGTCGCAGAAATTAACTAACTTTCAAATAAATAAATAGAAAAAAAGAGACACAACTTACCAGAACTGTCAGTGATAAAAGCGAGAACCAAGAACAAAAAAAGGAAACATAGGGAGATCATTGTACAAACCACGAGAAGATCTCGTATGGTCGAACACCGGCTAAATTTGTATGAAAGTCGATGACATCAGTCACACTCTAAAACCCTAGGCAAAACAATAAATTATGTATATGGAGACTTCTGTAGCGCTTTCTTAATTTGTTTTGAAAAAAGGCAGAGGGTGAAAATTAGGGCCAAACTTTAACCAATAACCTCTGAAAGGGTATCGATAGGAAATCTGAAAAAAAATTGCACATATTCTTTTGTTTTATTTGTGTTTTGGCTATTATTATACTACTAGCCCATATTCATTCTTTAGTCACTTTAAAAAACATTGTAATTACTCGGGCTTCCTGTGGAATGCCCGAGTTTAAAATTGGGCTTCATTGTCGTTCAGTCACAAATCGCAGTCTAGTAGGTAAAGCGCATGCGTGCAGATAGTAAAGCGCATGCGTGGAAGTAAGCAAAGAACATGTTTTGAAATCATGGCGGATGACATAGAGGATAAACTGTCGAAGATGCCGCTATCAAATTTACGCGTAAATATGTTTTCTAATACGCTAGTTATGCTCAAACTACATACAAATATACACACTGTTCGCGGTAGGCCCAAACTAAAAGATGGCAGAGCGTTTTCGGAACGGGTCGGTCCGCGAACTTTACGAGAGATCAATTTACGAGCGAACCATTTTTGAGTGAACCTATCGAGCTAGAACCATGCTATATCAAATGAGTTATCTAATGTAAAGCGCATTCATGAGCATTTATCAGTTAAACGCGATCGTAAACCAAGTAGAATACTGACGATTACGGAACTATGGAACGTCTGAAGAACAAGAGCAAAAGGTTAGAGAGTTTGTTTACGAACGTATTCGTTCAACTATACCTAAGTCATCCAAATTATATTGTTATTTGAAAGCTAAAAACAAAATAAAAGAAAGTTTGTGCTTAAATTCAGTAGGAGAATTCATCATTGTATTATGAAGTTAAAAAATAAAGCTAGTCAGTATTTGTCATTCTTTTCATTTAATAAACCTATGAGACTTTACAAGAGTCAAGCGAATCATTGTGAATTTAAATTGAGTAAAGATATAGAAAAGAATCCTGGTCCTGCTTCAATGTATGTTAACCCTAGCAAGACAATTGCAGTGCCATATAGCCCGAAGGTTATGAGTTGTTATTTGGACAAAATAGGGCAGCAGTGTGTTCCAATGAGTTTGTGCTCTTTGAACTCTTTGATTTACAATTCCCAACAGGGAATCAATTCTGCTAATGATCTTGTTTCAATTATGAGTATTAAATGTGTTTGAGGCTAACTATCAACTACACTACAGTGAAAGCTACACAGGTACTGTACATCAAGAAACAACAGTAGATATTTGATTCTCATGCAAGGGATTTATACGGTAGAAGCCATCCTCAAGGAACATGTGTACTGCTTGACCTATTGTCAATAAATGGTTTAGTTCATTATTTTCCAGAGTATACATAACAATGTAATGTTTGAAATGAAAGGGGTGAAAATTAATGATCAGTCAAACCAGCATATTACCTCAAACCACTACATGCAAAACAAAGCCCAATCAAAGTGTTGTTGTAGCCATCTACTCTATCTGCTACTCTGTAATACAATCACCTAGCTATTGGAATTCAAACATTTTACAAAAAGATTTTATCTAGTATTGTAAACATATGTCAAAAGGCTTTGTGCTGTTTGTGGAACTGAAGTAAGTTTAGAAGTTTTTACTGAGGGCTGCGCAATATTGCCTGGTACTTTACAAAGCAGGTCAAACCTTGAAGATGTTATTGTAAATAATAGTGATGCACAGGGTTTTTAGAGGAAAGGTGACACAAAACAAAAATTCTCAGCGCTAAGAAATATTTAGGTGTATACTTCATGGCTGAATGTCAACATTGTCGCTCCTAGGGTTGATTTAGGGTAAATATAAGGAAGACGACTATCCAGGTGAACGGTGAGCGCGGCGCGCAAAGCAGGATTGGACAAAATGACCGGCCCTGGTTCCCAGGTCCTTTTTTCCCTTGATGAACACCGAAAATTTCAGAAAAAATATTTCTGAAAGCTTTTAATCACATAATTTAGCAAAAGAGTTTAAAAGAAGTCTCCCTTGAATTTTTGACTGTTCCTGTCTCTTTGCCATCGTTTTATCAGCGATCAAAACTATGTCACGCAATACCGTGACGATATTTTGAAGGAGCTAAGAACTTATCATTCTGCGAAAATATTCCACTCCTAAAGCGAGTATGTAAGCACATTTCGTCGCTATTATCTTTGTTACGAAACTTATTTTGACTCGAAATCTTGCCTTTTTATTTGGTGACAATACTTGAATTTTACTTTAGGCTAAAATGCAATAAAAAAATACGTGATTTTGAGAGTTGACCGAGGCGAGCGCGTTGATAGTGCGAGCCTCCCAAAGGAAATCGGTTACAAACAGAATATCGTGCTTTACAGCAGTCTAAATAAGGGCTATGGTTTTAAAAATGTGGGTTTTTTTTCAACATGGTAGTATATATGAGGGTTTTGGCGAGTCTACACCTGCATAAATTTGCTAATAACTTTTATATTTGTCAACTGAACGGAATACGAATTAAGTACAGTACACATTGCCACATGAAAAGTTTATTAAATAACTTACAAACATTTGTACAATAATTACTTACACGTTAGACGCAGGAAGAAGAATAAATTTACAGTTGTTCACCACATATCTTGATGAAAAATAATTTAATGGCGGATTCACATACTCGTCGACCGTGAAGTAAGTAGCCTGGGGACGAGGACCGGTCGCAAAAAAGCTGAACGCGCTCTGATTGGTTGAAATTAAAATCTCCGTTCACCTGGATGGCATACAGCCATGAGTAGTTACCAAAATTTGTGCGAAGAAAACTCAGAGGGTACAGGAAGCCCGAGTTCACGCAGATATGCGTCTTGTTATAAAGAGTGTGAATGGCTCCACTAATTTGCATCAGAATGATCAGGTAATACTGCTAATTAAATTCTAGATAATTAAGATAATTTAATTATTGCCAAAGATTTGATTTTAAAATTAAAGACAATTCTGATCCCGAAAACGAGGGATGTAAAGAAAATGCTACAAATACAATATATACTTCTTTCGTTTCTCTCAAATTATTTTAATTTGAGACCTATTGATATATTGGATGATAGGTTTATACAAAAGAGAAACATTTCACTAAAACAATTGGTGATTAGATAAAAAAAAAACAATAAAAATGAATTACACAGGGTTGTACAAAATAATGCGTCTCATAATAACCTGGAAAACTTTGTGTTCTATTAGTAAATTTCAGTCACAAACGTCTTTTGCACGGGATTCAAAGGATTTAGTTGTTCTTATTTTCTTAGGTTCTGAATCTTTACTGCTCTCCTTTAACCCGGCACCAAAGTCAAGTTTCTAGCTTCGAGTACTAGCTTCGTCTTTATTCACAGACCTTATCAACTCTACATACGTCGCAATAGTTGTGCGCGATAATTCAATTCGACAAAACGCGCGCGCTCTAGATGATCTTAACTAAGCACTGAAATGTATAGCTGTAATAGCATGGGAATTAAGATTACAATTTTAAGTTGTTTCAATTCAATGTTAACTCTAGGTACTTTCGCTGCATTCCATTCGTTTCTCGTTCATCAGCATCCTTTGATCTTCCCTTCTTATTCTAATCGCTTCTAAAGAGGTGTAGAGCAGGTGGAAAGGATAATGTGAAGCTTCGAATGTAAGGTATGAGATTTTAAAGTGCAAATCCTGCGACCATAAATATGTAGGTGAAACTGCAAGGAGTGCATACAAGAGAGGAAAAGAACATTAAAAGGCATTGATTCTGTGGTGATACATCTGTCTTAAAGAGACATTGTACAAATTAAAGGAACATGAAGGTGTTGTCCAGGATTTTACTGACAATGTTGAGACAAATTTCAGAAGCGGTTAGGATAAGAAAGGAAGGTCAAAGGATACTGATGAACACGTGAAACGAATGGAATACAGTGAAAGTGCCTAGAGTTAACACTCGAAAGATCTTAAAATTGTATTAATCTTAACTTCCCATTATAGTGCGCCAAGGGCAAGAAATATGAAGCCAAACGCCGAAACTTGGCCTGAAACCTTTGTTCAATGCAAACTAAAGGGAGTGCAAGCTTGCACGACTAGACCGAAAGGGATATGGGTTCAAATTCTATTTAAATCGCTTTTGCATTTAAACACAACATTCACCGTGAAAACCCTAGAAACTTCATAGAAATTAGACTGCGAGTTCGAATTTTCTATCGGCTGATAGTTGGCGACGGAGCAAAGCCCGAGTCAATTATCAAAGCCGATAGAAAACGATCGAACGAGTAGACTTAACTGTTTTAGTAAAAATCCTAGTAGATTTTTACTAATTTCTATTCCTGTTTCTAATAGAAACTATCGTTCTTCGACCTATTCAGAATTCTCACTGAACAAAGACGTTTGAGGAACTGAACACAGCTTCTGGGTACGAGATTCCCAATCAGTCAGTGTCTTTCATAATATCGTTTTATAATTATAATTATCCTTTTTAGCTTAGACAGGAAGGTATACAGGTGCTCGCATCCCCCTGTAATTTTTTCCCGTAAATTCTCAATAAGGGTGTACTGACATATATCGTTGCTGTGCACCGGTTGCTATGCAAAATAGGGTCTTGTTTGACCAGCAAAATTGAATAGGCGCACGCGCGCGCGTTTTTGGCGGGAATCATTTGATTTCCGGTAGAGTGACACACACTCCTGACAACCTCCTGACAACAATCTCGTACCCAGAGCCTGCATGCGTTCCTCTTGGTCAGCGACCGAGAAACGAAAGGTTCTTGCCTAATACAGTTATTTGGAGTACTCTGATTGGTTGACAGAACAATAAAAGGAACGTTTGAATTTTGCATTCTTCGCATATTTTAAGAATGGATATTTCCCGGAATTATCCTACATTATTACTTCCAGATCGATTTTCGATAAGTAAAATTGTTCAGAGTAGCCTGAACCATTGTCAGTATATAAAAAGATTGTCAGGATATGAGCAAGCGATAAGATTTAGTGCAGTTTTAATAGGAGATTTGTGGCCTGTTGGTCGTTGAAGGTCGTGCTTCGAAGAGGGCCGTTGGACTATCGATTCAAATTCACTTGACAGACTTCAAAACGTGAAATACTCGGATCACACAAATGACTCACATAAATATCATTCTTGCGTAGTTGAGCCTAGTCTGTAAATAGCGGACTAAAAATTTGGCCAGAGCCTTTCGTTTCTCGGTCGCTGACCAAGAGGAACGCAGGCTCTGGGTACGAGATTGCTGACAGAAAGGCTCATTTTTGTTCTTATTGCGCATGAGCATTTTCGTTATGGCACCCTTGCGTTCGCGTTCGTACAATGGAAGGTTGCGGGTTTATAATATGAATTCTCTAGTTTAATTTCTTATAATTGATTCACTTATGTGCTAATCACTTTTTTTCCTAAATTGTGATTTTTTTAAGCTGAATTTAGATTTTTTGAGTAATTATTTTTTTTTTTGAGGAATCAATTATGAGAAAACTACAGAAGGAAAAAAAAAAATTGAGCGAACCTGTCGAAACTTTTATTACATTACGAACGCGATCGCGAATCTACTGGAGCTGCGCCTGCGCTGCCTGTGGTGCAATCTTCAAAGAATAAAAAAGTGTACAACAGTATACGTACAATTCACAACGCAATACCTTAAGTCCAGAGCAACGCTCACTAATTCAAAAAAGATAGCTTATGATTTATATAAAATAGATAACAATAATAGACAATTTTGAAACTGAGGCAATAGAATTAATTTCAATAATCTTGTTCAAGTCTCCTTTTTTACTCTTCTTTAGCTTCGTTTTTCTAGTTACATTTTCATTGCCTATGTTGTTTTGTCACCTAAATGCTGATCTACAATAATTTTGATAGCATTTGCCGTTTTCCAACTATTTTTTAGACAATGACTTGTTTCGCGCGCTTTTGCTTGCGCGCGCGTGTAATTATGCAAGCAATAGGTTACCATAGTAACGTCTATGATGGAGGCAAGCACCTGTCTTGTTTTTGAATGAAAGTTTGAAGTGAACATTGGACAAAATTTACTTTACAAAAACACCACAAACGATTGAATTATGTCAACAAACGATTCCACAATTGATAATAAAGAAACTACAGCATCAAATAATGCTACAGAAGAGGAATCAGTTGAGGTAAAATAAGATAAAAAGCATCTTTTGTTTGTCAGTAAACTTAAGCTTACTTTGTTTTTCGTGACCTTGATATTTTGCTGCCGATACTGAGAGTGATTACAGAAAAGCAGAATTGAGTTAAGGTTTTGCAGACAGTAACAGGACTAATTTGTTCAGGGTGTCGACTCAACGAGCTCTGCAGTACAAGAAGAAGAAGATAATGTGATGGATAAAGAAGAAGAAAAGGAAAGTTTACCAGTGAACAGTGACGACGAATGGGATACTGACCTTGAAGCCGAAGGTTTGTAATATATTTTAGCTTAATTAGTCTAGTTTATTAGTGCTCAAAACTGTATCTAATTTTGTTGGGTCTTGTTCAAATTTAAAGTTTTGTATTTGCACGAGATAATTCGTATGTTTACAAGAAGCTTCTCACATGATTTGAATCAAATGAACTCAAAATTGTACGAATTAACTGTTCTATTCCCATTTGAATTCAATAAGCTACTTGATTATCAATTTGTGTATATTGTAAGTGGAAATGAAAATACGAATTTAAATTACCTTAATAGGTTGCATGACCTATTCATTTGAATTGTGAGACAAAAATAGGTCGTTGTTATGCTGCAAGAGTTATCAATCATGACAATCACCCTTCATTGTTTGAGGAATACCTGCTGTTAGTATTGGAAACATAACAGCATAATATAATTATCTTTTCGCTTTACGAATCTTTCACAAAGTTCATTGACATTATAAAATAATCCGGGGTTTTTATTTCATTTCATGTTGTTCTATTTTTAATCGTGTTATCGATTTACGATCTCTCACCACATTCATTGCAATTTTATTTTTATTTTGCTTTGTTTTATTTTATTTTATTTTATATTGCTTTATTTTTATTTTATTTTGCACCATTTTATTTCCTTTCCTTTTATTTCATTTCATTGTTTTATCTCATTTCATTTCATTTCATTTCATTTTTTATTTTGTTTTATCTCATTTTATTCTATTTTCATTCTATTTTATTTTATTTCATTATGTTCTATTTTATTCTATTCTATTCTATTCTATTTTATTTGTTAGTATACTAGAATAAGAAACTAAAACAGGTTTACATATAAATATGAAGAAATTCCATACCGTGAGGTACTTGATTTTAAAAACCTAAATTAGTTCCACCCTATACACTTACCTCGCCAAGAAGGGTTATCCTACTGGTAGGGTTACCCTCTTTGCGAAACAGTGTAACCCTACTAGCAGGAACAACTTTTTCCATGTAAACGACATAACCCTAGGAACCGAGAAAACTTTGACCCTAGGTGACGTGAGTCAATTTTTGATGATCATGCGCATTGGAACTCAAACCAGCGACTACTGATTTTTTCCGATAAAGTTAGCTCGGGTGGTGGGATAACCCTTCTACTAGGAACAATTTTTTTCCATGTAAACAGGCCCTTAGTCGAACATTACCGTACGTAAATCGACTTAAAAATCCTCAAGAATTTCAGTCGTCAGTTTTTAACTCGTGGATTGCAAATCCACGAGTTATAGTGAGGGTTCGAAATATGCAAATGTGTCACTCACTCGAAAATTGTTAAGGTTGGTGCCTACTATTGTCCGCGCGCACTGCTTTCTGCGCATGCAAAAACTCTGAATTTTTGTCGGTAAAGCAATCGTAAAAGCAAGGCCTTTTTACGACTTTTTGAAGAAATAAACTTACAGAATTAAAGGAAAACCATTTAGCCTCTCCTGTATTTGAATGAAATTCACAGTTGATTAATAGAACCTGAGTTACAACGCCTGTTTTGACTATCATTTCTACCAGAAACGATCTGTTTTCGCCGCCATCTTGAAAATTTCCCACAATGCATTGTAATTTGCTCTACTTTCCGGGGAGGGCTAGGGAATTTTTGATCATTTTCGCGAATTCTGATCAGTTTTCGCGCGTTTATCGGCAAATAACTTTCTAAATCGCACGGATACCCCTATTTCTTATTTCTGTAAATTGTAAAGTGGAGATTAACCTACTATTTTAAAGTACTTTTATGAATTTAAAATTGAAACTTGATTGCAAAAATTGGACTTGTCATTTGGCGGTCATGAACCAAAACAGGTCTAAAACTAGTAAAAAGTCATTGAAAAAAATTGTTATTCTGTTGTTTCATATTTCGTATGGCATTGACAAGTAAGAGAATTGTGTTGTAAACGTTTTAGTAAAAAAAGTTTGACATTTTTCCAAAATATGGGGTATTTATGATTTTTTCTTTGGGCCTCTAGAATAGGCAGATTTTGCAACATTTGATGGCGTGTAACTCATTAATATGCACGGTGACCCCCAATTTCTTCCTTGGATTCTAGCTCCCTATGATGGGTTCTTTGATACCCATGTGGTTTTTGACCAAAAAAATTACCTTCCCATTAGTAGGCACCAACCTTAAACTATGTTACTGCGCATGCTCGACGTGACTGAAGGCAGGCCGAAAGTAACGTAGGCTCAGAGTACGCAGCAACTATCGTTGTCAATCACGATGCATCGTTCTTCGGGTCAGGACACATCAGAACCACAAAAACATTAGCATGAATTACCATAGACTAGAATTTCAGCTCTCCACGATAAGAATTAAGTACAGACATTGTTTAAAGGATACGCTTTTTAGATCGCTAAATTCCAAAGCAAGCACTAATCGATGACTTACGAATTAGATCTGATGTATAGGTCCACGTTAAAAACTTTCTAGTGTGAGTCTTGTCTAAATGCCTTACTTTCTTTGCCTTGTTTCTCATCAATCGCTCGCTTACTAGTGCCCAGACTTCCCACGGTAATACCAATGCTCTCTAATGAAAGTGAATGCGCGCGAGAAATGCGCAGTAGCAAGGGTCCGGAACTAACTTAATTTAAATATGTCTAGGACAAGATCCTTTGACTAATCATGTTGCATATATTTTGCATTGCATAATCATATTTTTTAGATCATCATGAGGAGTACGATGCGACTGGTAAAAAAGTTTACTTATCCTGCTGTAAATCACTTGATGTTACTCCCGTCTCGTACTTCATGCGACACATAACACAACCAAAGGTTAATCTACGTCATAGGGGACTGGGACCGACTGGAACAAAAGCTATGGCTATAGCACTAGTGGTAAGACACTTTACCAAGAACTTTACTACTAAATTTTCTCTCTACTTGTTACATCGTACGTTATACATTTTTCAGGGCTCCCATTGCCTACTCCGGACGCGTAGTCGTAATCCTTTTTTATATGCTTTGGCCCCTGAACTATTATTGTAGCTCATCTGATCTTCTCCTTTTTTCACACGTGAAGTCCAGCCTCATCAACAGTATCCTGGAGAAAGATGGCTGCCGAACAGGATAAGACTTTCCAGTTGTCAAAAATCCTTATTGGATTCTATGAAGCCATGCAAATCTTGAATAACTTGCTCAAAAACTTATCTTTAGTGTTAGACTCATTTTAATCTCCACAGATGCTGAATTGTGGGTGTAAATAATCTCTTTCACAACCATTTTGGGTCGACACTAAAAACGACCAGTACAACTGAGACTATCTTGTAAACTGTCATTACATCAACAAACTAAATGACATTAAGCTAATGAGTAACGTGATATTAATTCTTGTTTTGTTTCAGCTGAATACATCTGTAACGAATCTTGATCTCCATGACAACGCTTTAGGAGGCGATGGTGGAATTTACATCGCAGACATGTTAAAGGAAAATTGCTTTATATCAGAACTGGTACGTACTAAATGACAGCAATTTATTCGAGGTAAACAGAATCTCAAGAATGTAGGCACTTTTAACTCAAACTGAAACTACAATTTAGACTGGAGTTCGGGTTTTGTGTTTTAGGAGCAAGGATGGCACGGTTAGTGCGCGGCCTTCGGTGCGAGAGTTCCCGTGTTCAATTCCCAGTGACTTCACATCCTTGTTACAACTTCTCTCCTTTTCTTTCCGTGTAGCTTTAATTAGCTTTAAATACCCGTAACTATTACCTAACTATGTTGACTGATACATGAAAATATCAAAACAATAACATTTATTTCATCTTCAAATCGTAGGACATCTCTTCAAACAACCTTGGAAACAAAGGCTGTCAAGCAATTTGCGAAATGCTTCAAAGCAATACAAATTTGTTAAAAATCAATATGTGTGACAATAAACTAACCGACAAAGAAAGTCAGTTTATTGCTGAAGCTATGAGGGTAGGTAGTTGGACAGGAATATGTACATTACCATTTTATGGAGCTATTAATCAATCAATCAATCAATCAATCAATCAATCAATCAATCAATCAATCAATCAATCAATCAAACCATCAAACTCAATCAATCAATCAAACCATCAAACAATCAAACCATCAAACCATCAAACAATCAATCAATCAATCAGTCAACCGACCAACCAACCAACAAACCAACCAATCAGTCAAACAAACAAACAAACAATCACCAACAAACCAACCATCCAACCAACCAACCAACCAACCAACCAACAAACCAACCATCCAACCAAACAACCAACCAACCAACCAACCAACCAAACAACCAAACAAACAAACAAACAAACAAACAAACAAACAAACAAACAAACAATCAATCAATCAATCAATCAATCAATCAATTTTTTCAACTGCTTATCTGACATAAATGGAATAGAAATTGTTCTACATGTCTATTTATCAATAAGTTAGTGAAATATGGAATTTGGTCATTTTACCGAAGAAGTGGGAACCAATTTGTAATGCTTAATATTTGTTGTCATCAAGGGAAACGACAAACTACTGTGGATGGACTTAAGCTATAACAGTTTTTCTGAAAACTCTGGAGAAAATTTGGGCCTTGGAATAGGTAATAAGTATATCATTATATCTATTTGCATTAGACGGCTGCGGACAGCAGAATAGATACGAAAACACACTGAATTGAGAGAGTAGAAAGATTAACAAAAAACAAATGTAGCAATATCTTAGTTGTTAACATAAGAAATAAAAAAACCTGTTTTTCGTGTTTGATAGCCTGATTAAAACAAGCGTGATGTTGGGAGAACACGAGAGAACTCTGTGAGTGTTTTCCCAACATCACAAGTGTTTTGGATCAAGCTGTCAAACACGTAAAAACTGTTTTTATACTTCTTTTATAAAATAACAAGCGCACAAATGCGCACGAAAAAATTCGAAAAGGTGATGTGAGCGTGTTTTATACTCTATCAAGCACGTTTTTTGGCCAATCAGAGCGCGCGTTATACGCAATAGCTATTTTATAAAAAAGCAAGATGGAACAAACAAATTAATTATAGCAATGAAATTAGACTAGTAATTTGCAAGATATCTGACTTCATGTGATCACCGCATTTTAATGTGTGTGTCTATGTTTTTGTTTTTTGTTTGTTTTTTAGTTTCCAACGATTCTCTTGAGTATTTGAACCTCAGCTGGAACCATATCAGAAGAAAGGGAGCCATACTGATATCGAATGGTATTCGTGTATGTATACACACTGTCCACATTTTATTGATCTTTGCCATCTCATAGTTTTTTAGAAGACGTCTCTCGCGACTCTCACCCTTATTAGGTCACACGTAGAATTATCGGCAAGGACGTCCTTATTCAACGTTTTCATTAACTATAAAATTAAAGCTTACAGTCTGTTGTCTAAAATTAATTAACTATAAAATTAAAGCTTACAGACTCTTTCCAATAAAACATTGTTCGCACTAGCGAGGCAAGTATAAGTGGAAGCAGAACATGCGCAGACTCAGAAGTGTACTGCTCATTAGCAGTGCTTGTCTTTGTCACACCTATTTGATAAATACGATACTGAGTCTGTGTATTTTGCTTATGCTTGCGCTGCTAGTGTGATCACAGGTAATTAACTTCATTATATTTCTAATAAAAGACCAGGGCCAGGTGGTGGGTTAGCGCTAGCCCAGGGCCAGAGGCTGAGATAGACTAAGACCCGCACGTCACGCACTTGATATGCTGCCCCACTTTGGGGTCATTTTTAGAACACGTTACTTCAAGCGCGGATTATTCGAAATGACCGAAACAGATATGGGATTTATTTGCCGAAGATTTTATAAGATTGAACACGTAGTGTTATGCAATCCCTTGGTTATGTTCTAATGTAATGTAACTGCAATGAAACTCCTGGTTTGCCGTAATACTGACTAACGTTGTATCTTTTATAGTCCAACTGTACACTAAAAACTTTAAACCTTTCTTACAATGGATTTGCTGATGATGGTGCTGTAGCTTTAGCAGAAGCTATTAAATTCAACAACACTTTGACAGAACTTGATATCAGGTATTATAAAATAATTCATACAAAATGCGCGCTCTGATTGGTGGAGAAGCATTCTCCATAACTCAACATAGCACGGAACGTTACCATGGTCTTGAATATTTCATAAAAGAAAACTCGGCATTCGGCAGCAGTGCTATATTGAGTTATGGAAGCACTTGGGAATTGTAAGAAGACTCGAGAAGTGTTGAGAAGCACTCGGCTATGCCTCGTGCTTCTCCTAACACTTCTCTTGTCTTCTTACAATTCCCGCGTGCTTCCATAACTCAACATAGCACGCTGCCTCGTTTTCTATTTCTACAATAAGGCACTGTTGTTGGTAAGCCCAGGTTAGGGTTAGGGAGAGAGAGATTGCGGTTATGACTTTAAGCCCCAATGGCTGCCATCTTGAACGATCAAGATATATCACAGAAATTATACAAAGGATTAAAACAACGATTGTTATCTTGACTTGGAAACTTGGACTAAGAATGTATACATCCCGTACATGTATGTACGTATCTGAGTAGGGTGGAGCACTAGTGGGGGCCTAGAGGGCGCTTTCTACGAAGATCACTTCAGGGGTTGAGAGTGGGAGGGCAAGCAAGTTTTAATATCATCCTTTGTGCCTTAGCTTTTTACATAATGGACACACATTTTATATTTTGGAGAACATTATTATTGGTTAGTTCACGCACATAAAGGATGTCTATCCCCTTTCCCTATTTATCTTATTCGTTTAACCATGATGATTATCTTTTCGCTTCATTGATACAGTAATAACAGAATAACTAACCTAGGAGCAGTGTGTCTTGCCAAAGGTCTTGAAAGTAATAATACACTTGAGATATTAAAGGTTTGTTGTAACATTTAGAATTCATGGCAATTAAAGATAAACCTTTCGTATAGTCAGGGGAGAAGGAGAATGATTAATGGGGTGTTTACGTGACACTACGATCATCCTGGCTAGCACTAGGATCATCGGCTAGAAGGCGGATCATCAATGCATTCTGTTTAGTATAGAATGATCCTAGTACCCGAAGTGAAGACACATATTTCCATGTAAACAGAATGCAGTAAATATATAGCAGGTAGGATGATTCGCCTAATAAGATGATCCTAGTGTCATGTAAACACCCCCTAAATGTGTAGTAGGTAGGATGATTCGCCTAATTGGATGATCCTAGTGTCATGTAAACACCCCCTAAATGTGTAGTAGGTAGGATGATTCGCCTAATTGGATGATCCTAGTGCTAAGTAGTGAAGAACAAGTCATTTTCTAGCTGTTGCGATGCTTTCTCGCTATAATTTTGAAACAATCATTGTACAACTCCTTTGAAACCACTCGATGTCTTTGGCCTTTGTATACTTAGTTATTTTGTTCAACGAATTTCTGATGGTACATCCCATTACTAGGAGCTTGCGCGCTTTGTTCCAGTATTTCCCTGTCGAGATCGGGATATGCCAGGCGTTCCTTATTGTGATGTTGTTGTCTTTCGGATCTAACGAAGTTCAGACAAAGTTGTGGGAGGGGACGATGACAAGAAATTGGTGGAGGGTCTTACAGCTTCGTGATAACTTCGTAGAGCTTGAGTGTACGTGTTACGTGTACGTGTACGTGTTAAGGGGTGTCTGAAGTTTGACAATTCTCAACAGGTCTACGTACAACGAGAAACGCCTAGCACATTCCGACTCTGTCAGGAATGCCTGGAACACCAAGCGCTTTCGAGCACTTTGAAATTCAATTTGTATAAAAGAGGCAACCAAATTTGACGTGCTCCCAATATAATTCAATTCTAGAAATAACTTGGTTAGGAAAAAACACTGCTTCAACAATATAGTATAATTGGACGCTCTTCGCTTTTGCTAATGGTAATGCGTGTATTTTCAGATTGGTTATAATCCTATACAAAGTGATGGATTGTTGTCCATTATCAATGCATCTATTGCGTATTGTGACAGTGCACTTACAGCGTTGTATTGTCATGTAAGTACATGTTGTATGTTATATATAGTATTGCCGGTATCAAAAGATCGCAAGCGATTTACCATTGTCCGCATACTCTTATTGACAATAGATTTGACGTCACAAAATGTTCAAAACTCAAGTGGAACCCCACGAGCTTAGGTAGCAAGTAGTTTCACTGCAAAGTATTAAACGTTTTGTGGTTCCAAACCCATTTTCAGTGAAAAATGGAAACACAGCAATGGAGAATCACTTCAGTGCGATTTATTTTTTTACAACAACTAATTGTGGTTTTGTGATAAAAGTTGAAAAATCCTCATTGAACGGGGCAGCAGAACGAGTGCGCGCGTTGTGTGAACCGCTTATTGCTGAGAACAAAAAAGTACGCTACGAGACGAAGTCGAGTGGTGTGACTGTTGTTCTTACTACATTTTGACTTCTTCTGTGCGTCTATTAGAGTGCAGACCACGAAAAAATTGGAATCTATTTGTTTTAATAATATTCATCGAAACATTTCAACCAACCAGACCAATTACAATACTATTACGTCATATATGCGAGTGTATTTTAATCACACACGATTTTCGGCCAATCAGGTCGCATGTAATATACCAAGTGTTATATCATTTCCAATATCGTATTCCTCAATTTTCATTTGTTACTTTTTGGTCAAAGTCACCAATTTCATTTCCGTACACTCAAGTATTGTTGATAAACAAAAGTTGTGTAAATTCTATCGTGATCAAAAAAGTCCTTGAATCAGAATTTGTGTATACTGTGCATCTTTTACAGTATTTAGTGCACTAGCGCAGTGCACATTACTTGCAGTAAAGTATGCTCAGTCTCCACAATCTCTGAATTCAAGAACTTTGGTTTCAGGAATTTTAACGAAAAATCAGACAACACAATTTCTCTCCCTTTATTGTCCTACATACTTGACTGATTTCTTTATTCAGGATATTTACCTCGACAAAGAATTTGACTCCCTTTTTCATGAAGTCAAGAAAACCAAACCCGATTTCAAAGTTATCCCTTCTCCTCGAGCTGGAGGACGAGATCCTCTGAAAACCCTTCGAAGGCACATTGAAGAAGATGGTGACAAATGGCTGGAGCTGTTTACAGATAGTGCTATAGAAAATACAAATACAGTGACACGACAAAACTTTATCCATGCTCTTTCGGTAAGCCTTCATTAGTGAAAACATTGAGTAGAAATTTGGCTGTATACAACTATTAAGCCTTTTTTTTTCCTAGAAAACTGATCTGAACCTTGAATTTGACGAGATAACAAGAATTCTCACCCAGCTTGACCCTACCAGACTGGGCGTGGTTTCATATAGGTCAGTTATTTGTTTACTAATTCTTTTTATATTTGTCATCCTCGATCTCGCCCCAGAATAAAATACCACCTGCGCTCCTGCAAAAGTAGTCCATAATAACTTATTCCGGAATTCAAAATTTATTATGGCTATTTAAATTTAACTGACGGTCATTGTAATTTGTTTGCATACACTTGAGACTGATTTACGAGATACGTTTTGACTTTCGAAAAAAGGTTTTAACAGACATTAACGTATTTTTTTCTGGAGCAAGAAGCGAGCAAAAGAATAATACGCCTGAATTTCCTTGGATGATGCATTTGTGAAATGAATCGTACTCATTAGGCACTAAAATGACGGTCAGAAAACATATATCTCACTAGATAGTTTTGTGTGTAATATGGATATTTTACGAGTCACGCAGTATTTTTAGGCGATATGGTAGGTATGGGAGGAGGGAGGGAGTACCGATAGGGGTATGGGAGGAGGGATCCAGTTTACGTGTGATTTACGATCAGACCTTAATTCCAGTGATGTCCGTGTCCTACTCTAATTCGAATAGAGCGATTTTCATATGACTGGAAAACAGTACGCTCACCGCACGGTACGGTTACGGCACGGTTACGGTAGAATTTTCGAAAGTTTTTATAGAAATTACCGTACTGACACGGTCACGGTTATACGGACTGTACCGTTTCCCACGGTAAAAACGGCCGCTCTATTGATGTTTCTGAAATGCAAAGTCAATAACGGGAGACACCTGACGGTGAAGTACCTACATAAAGTGAGATTATCCCTTTAAATGTTAGCTTAACTTAAACAGTTTTCTAATCATACCAAATATATTTTCTAATTTCAGGCACGCAAGATTAGGCTTTCAGCCATTAGCACCAAAACCACCAGACTTCATAAAGTAGACTATTCAAGACACTGCTTCAAACTTTATTTGTACAAATGATATATTTTTAGAAATAAATATTTTTACTAATTCTCCAAACTGGTTTTCTTATTTGCTCTTATTTGCCGTTGTCATACAATTTTTTTAAAAACTCTCGTTCTCTCTTGTCTTTTTTGTCTTTTTCGTTTTATTTCTTCCTTCGATTCCTTCCTTCCATCCTTCCTTCCTTCCTTCCTTCCTTCCTTCCTTCCTTCTCTTCCGTTCCTTTCTTCTTTCCTTCCTTCCTCTATTTCTTGCTCCTTGTGTTCGTTTCAATGTCCGTTTCCCATCTATCTAGCTGTTTTTTCCTTTTACATTTCTTCCCTGTTTTGTTCGTCCTCTTCGAGTATCTTCTTTTCTTTTCAATTTGTGCTGTAATAACTGGGTATTTTTTATTCATTGATCTGTTATTTAAACCAATTTAAACAAATCCATTGCATTTTTCATGCATGTATTTTATTTTTTTCTATTTTAGTTCTCCATATATATAGCACTACTGTTTCTATCCTTTTCCACAACTCTATTGACGTATAAGCTGTTTGCCGTATAATCGGGAGCTATACCTGTTTGCGAAAAAGCTAAGATGGAATTGCTTGGAAATGACTTTGACAAAAATGGCAGACCTTTTTTACAGAGACGTATAACTGCTCTACGGAATGTTTTATACTTGGCCCAATAAATGATTGGATTACAACAGCTATTGACAAACCCAATCAACATACCGAACATGGATATAACAGTATCCACCTTTTCACCTCTTCCAATCTCAATAAAGAGCACAATGCAGAAAGGCGACCAGCAAATAAGGTACGTAATTATCAGTATGATGAGTGTCAGTAGTCCTTTATGACGTCTTAATAATCGCTTTCTTTTGGTTTTAGTATCTGAATGGTCAATTATATCCATAGTTCTTGGTTCTGTATCCATCACACCTACTTTTTCGTTTTGCTGGTTGATGACCCTTGCGATTTTCCAGTAAACATAAAACATGACAATCAATGCGACACCATATGTCCCGCTTACTACAGAAATCGCAAAGGCAAAATTAAGTCCATACATCGACCAATCTTCAGCAGCACAGAGTCCTAGGTACGGAATAAAACATTCGTAAGAGCTCACTCCCATGAGTGGTAGCAGTGCCCAAAAGCCCGAGTACAGCCATAGGACAAAACAGGCCAGATACACTCTCCCCTGTGTCATAATACTGGGATATTTCAAAGGTCTTACGATAGACAAGTATTTGTCTACAGACAGCATCATTAAATGCATTATCGATGAGATACAGAAAAAGAAATTCCCGAATCCATTGAATGAATTCATGAAGACACCACATCGCCATGTTTGTGTCCTAAGTGCATCAATAGCGCAAGGCATCACAAGAAGTCCTACAAGAAGATCTGCTAAGGCCAGGCTGAACAGAAAATGGTTGTTCACAGTTGATCGTAACACGTCACTTGATGCAAAGACAATCATTACAGCAAGGTTACCAATGACGGTCATTATTAGAACTATGGCCATTACACCCGTTGTGATCACAACCCAAGCCAATGGAAGCTCAAAGAGTTGAAAAGGCTCCGAAGAAGATTCCCTGTTTGTAATGTTATTTAACATTATCTTGTCACTGCTGATGGTAGCTTTGCTTTAGTTTCAGCTCTCTCCAAGACGATCAAATCATTGCACTGTGGGTCGAAAGACAAAATAAAAGCAGCATAAGATAAGAGATAAGTAGTTTTGCAGTATTGAAAGTCCCCACTTCACATTGTTGTTAAAAATTTGAAAAAGACTGTGACACGATAAAACAATGAAGTATGATAAAATACGTAAACAAACCAGAGAAGAACATCCCCTCAAGAGTTTCTCACCCACAGTGCTTTCAAGCTTGACACCTACTAAAAAGCTTACCACAGATTTCAGTTGATAAAACGTTAGGCTTTTAGGAAATTCAATATCCTTTCTAGTCGTTGAGATCAAAAATGAATGAAACAGATATACAGTAAATCAAAAAATGCAAAGTTTCTTTAGTATCTGCGTAGACTAAGACTGAGTTTTAATTATTGATGAAACAGTTGATATACTACTGAGCTGAGTTGGTCAAATATATACGTACCGTAGCCAGCACCTATTCACGTTTTATTCAGAAAAACTTCTACATCTGGTCTTTTGTTTTCATTCAAATAAGTGCCAATGCAAATTTTGTCATAATTGACCCGATTTAACTTTCGTGAAATTGAAAAAAAAAGAAAGAAAGAAAAAAAAAGAAAGAAAGAAAGAAAGAAAGAGAGAGAGAGAGAGAGAGAGAGAGAAAGAAAGAAAGAAAGAAAGACAGAAAGAAAGAAAGAAAGAAAGAAAGAAAGAAAGAAAGAAAGAAAGAAAGAAAGAAAGAAAGAAAGAAAGAAAAAGAAAAGAAAAAAAAAAAAAAAAGAAAAGAAAAGAAAAAAAAAAGAAACCAGCTGAAATCACATTGGTGATGAAGTGATAAATACTGTAATCATGCTTGAATAATAATTACAGGGAACAAAATCCGGATTTGCAACTGAAGTAAAAAACGTCGGCTCACTTTGTCTTACGTTTATGTCGGAACCCAGACACACATTTCAGTGACATTTTTATTCTTCGTTTACTAATTAAAAAGTGAATATGTATATAAATGCAAGCTTAGTATATTTTTCCGTTTTCCAAAATCAACAGATTGGCACATCCCCCGCTGCGATTTATATATTTCTTTCAGAGTCACTTCATACATAGTTTATACTAACTGTGCTTCAGACGGCTTGCATTTTTACTAATGCTGGTTTTAAAACTTTAGTTACTAAGAAGAGAAAATTTTCATTAGAGTATAATGACGGAGGTATTTAGTTAAATAATGATTATACGTACCAAGCTACTAGTCTAGCTATATTAATCTTCTTGTATAATGACGTAAATGTCTTAATAACCCTTTATATCTTTTAGAATAGAAAGAAGAAAAACAGCAAATTAAACAATACTACTGAATGAAAAGTGTAAAATTGAACTGATGGCGGACACCTGCTATCAGCGATCGAACACGAAAATTTTCATGTCTTCGATATACGTTTTCCAAATTCTTTGCCTTAATTATAATCAAGTAAATAGGAGCGATAATTAACGAAGTTTCGGTGTCATCGCACACCATTCTGAAATTCAAGTTCTAAGATTTCAAAGTATATAAATATGCTGGTAGGTGTTGTGGTAAAATTTCCCAATCATATGTTTATATATATACCTACTCATCATAAATATAAATACGACTACACCAGCTTTTGATTGAAAATGAATTATGACTGCATGAAACATATGTAACAAATTATACACAATCAATGACTTCCTAACAGTTTCTAATTATTTTTTAATAAGAAGCCATTTTTGCACCAAATGACTATAGTGATAGTATTCCAAACTTTCGGGAAATTTAATAAACATTTATATTTTGTCAACAGAGAGAATAAAGTATTGATTTTGTGGTTTGAACTAGACGGTAATATTTCAAAATATTGATGGCTACTTCGGGAAAATACAATCGCTAATGGACCCCATTTCACAAAAGCGCTTAACCTACGAAACCCGTAATTAAGTAGTAGTTATGTATTATAACTAAAGGGAATTTTGCACGAATAAACTTGACATAGTACGAAGAAATTATATATTAAAGCTAATGGCTTTATCCTTGGAAAAATATATCCCTTTTCTGGACTTCGAGTACTTGTAACTTACACATACTTTGTGAAACGGGGCCTGGGCGGGTACCAAACTCACTTTTTTCTCGCTTTTTTCTTCAGTATTTTGTAGAACTGCAAGACTGAAACACTATTTGAACGTCCATTTGCGATATTTACATAAATAGATATGGACAGTGAAAATGGCATTCTTTGCAGGAGTATCCCGCTGACGTACCCATAGACATTCACGGACATCGATTGTTCTAGTCGAATAACAATTCAACAGCGCTGAGAACGTAATTTGCTCTCCGTTGGCTTTCAAATCTACCGATGTTCAAATGAATTTTTCTTCACTAAAATGATTATTTTGGTGATAATGAAAATCGTTTTGATATAATAGGCGGCAAAAGTGTGTGACTAATTAATGCACATGCACTATTCATCTCGGACTGAACACACAAAGTCAAACTTAATATAGTCAAAGCCGCCTTCCTCTGATCCGAAACATTTCAAAACAATCTTCAGCTGTAGGATACTGATAAGCGGGGTAAACAAATCTAAGCTGCCATGGATTGATGAGAACATTTGGTGCAGAGTTCATGTTATATATCAATAAAAACTCAACCAGTACTATAGTTTCGCGAGAAATTGTTGGTTCTGCTATCAACATAGTAGCCAGAACTACACAGTAACACTGGCACTTACGTATACTGCTATCAAAACAATTCTGTATTTGCATCATATCTTCGATAGCAACATAGCTTTTTCAATCAATGAAGCATGCGTGACTATGTTTTGCTCAAGTCATTCCTCATGAACTCCATGAACGATCCGGCAACAAGATAACCAAGTGATCAAGACATAACGAAAACTGATCGAGACAAAAAGTGATAATTTGACAACTGTGCGTTTATTATCGAGGACTCTATAGATAGAAAAAAAGATTATGTTTCCAAAACTTTCTTTAAGGGAGTCCATGTGCAAATAACAGGTATAATATGAACAGTGTGATTATTAAAACATGTTGTAAATCCTTAAACAAGTCTCAATGAGGTTCCTCATGAAAAACCAAACACAAAAAACCGCGCTTGTTTTTGTTACATCTGAATGCCCTTTCTGGGTGATAGACAAATTTATAAAAGCACCGATTATAAAACGGACGCTCGTAGTCTGATTGACCAAAAAGCCATATATGTTTGATGAGACGCTCACGCCCGGGGGGGGGGGGGGTGGTCTTTTAGGAAGGGTGTGGCTGGACGTTTTTAACCCCTAAGAGATACCAGCGATAACAACCTAATGAACATATTATGATGAACATAAAATTGAACGGTCGACATGCTTTTTGTTGGGCAATTTTCTTCCATTTGAGAGCAAGATAATAAGCGATGGGCTCTTTGATACCCTAAGAGAGACAAGGAAATGCTAAAACTCTAAACTTCGATTTCAATCCCCTAAAAGATACCAAATCGCTGATTTTTACCCTAAGAGATACGACGTGCATACCCGATCCTTTTACAATGGAGTCCCCTTCCCCCGGGCGCTCACCACGTCACTTTTTTCGAATTTTTCGTAAATTTGTGCGCTTATTTTATAAGGAAGTAAAAAACTGTTGTTCTTTGTTTTTCTAGCCTTATCAAAACACTTGTAATGTTGGGAGAACGCTCGAGAGCTCTGAATCAAAGTACTCGCATATACGGCTCGTTCACTATACGCTCTCTATAGTGTTCGCCCAACATCACACGTAGGCATGTTTTGAACAGGCTATCAAACACGGAAAACAGCTTTTTATTGAATTGCTTAATTAAATTGCATTTGCGCACACAAAGACCTGCTCCGAGGTAATGTATTTTAGATGATCATAAAAACATAATAAATTGAAAAAATAATCGATTGAATTTTTGAATTTATAGATTACTTCTAGGGATTTTTCAGCGTTCAGTTTACGTACGATAACGTTTAATTTCGACGGGCTTGGACTCATTCTCTCCAGAACCCTACTCCAAAACAATTAATCCACAGCATGGGGAAAGTTGTAGATATGTTACTTCGGAGTGTGGTTTTATGAGGGATGCCAATAAACTCGAGACCAGCTACATGCAGTTTGAGTTCCGACAAAATTGCTCTAAAATGAACAAGTTAGCCGGATTGCCTGGTCAGTTGCTAGGCAAAAATAAAGTCGTATGGTTAGGAAATGATGACCGATATTTGCCAATTGGATAGGTCATTACTTGATCAGTATAGTACAAAATGGTATTAAAAGGCCAGTTGTGTTTGTGACATTTTGAATCCCAGCTAGTGGTCAAAAGAAACAATTACATTGCGCTCAAAAAGAAATTGCTTCTTCCTGTATCATGATCACGTCCAATCCAGACCCCTTATTCCCAAATCCTGCCTTTAAAAATATCTTTAACACCCCATCCCTCATTGTTGACTTTCCAGTAGTATCGAGAGCGAATTTGAGTGGTTTAAAAAACGAACCTTACTGCAGTCTCCAGAAGGGAAGAAGTCAGTCATGATTTTGTTCTAGATGGGGGGCCATTGAATTATATCAAAAATACTTCTGATTGTAGTAATTGTAGTGGACCTACCCGACCTAAATGACTACACTATAAATGACTTTCAGTTTCTAAATGAAAAAGGCCGGCAATCTATGGAGCAATCATGAAGATATGCCATGTGTACATAACAGACAATTCAATCATACTTTGTAGATGATTAAGTTTTTTGAAGTTTCTCATATGTAATATTGAATGAAGTAAATTTGAAATCAATATAAAGCATCATAGGTAGCGGATCTACAAACTCAAGTTTTCATCTTTCTACAAAAGTTCAGGTTTTGGTCTTGATTATTTTGTGCCGAAGGTTCAAAGCAGAATCATTTTGCGCCATTAACTCGTGAATCTTTTCTGTCTTACTGCAATGATTCACGATTCATTCGCATTGACATTATCATTTCCTTGTTCGCAACACACAAAACAATTGTGTTTTCTAAGCTCCGGAAACACAAAAAAATCCAAATTCCTCAATTTCCTACCAAAATCTACATAATTCCTGAACGCTTTACAACCACGATTCAAAATGAGTACATATTGTTTCCAATTTTGTTGAATCACTTTCGATGACTGAATTATACGCTCGTTGAAAAGCTAAGCAATAGGCAGTAAATTCTCAACCAAATCGCCTGGTTTGGTATCATGCTTCCTATTTTGCTCGGAAAGCTTGACAGAATAGTTCTTTTTCAAGTAATCCATAAAAACATGTACAATCCTAGCTATACAACACCAAAAAAAAAAAAACAACAACAACAACAACATAAAAAAGATAAATATGGAGCAACTTACCTAAGAAGTAGTTATCCATATCAACTATAGCAAGGGGTTATTTTTAATTTGTGATTCATGTCATGGCTCCCTACTCTGAAGATTTATAGTATGCAAATCTCTATGCAAAGTTTAGTGTAATTAATAGAAAAAGAGAAAACAGCCCTCAAGGGGGCTGACAGATATCTTCTATTGCGGAGTAATTCAGTTCAAAATATAGGAAATTATAACAGATCAGTATATCTGTGTAGATGAAAGATTTATATTTTAGTTAGTAAATCGTATACTATAACTAGAGAATAGAGAAAATAGAGGAAAGCAAGTTTCTTGTTTTAAAACTCATCGAAAAATGCTCATATCTCTCAACATCTCTAGATCTCTAGATTCATTTTTCCGTTGTTCCATTCTTTCCTTAAGCTTCCACTTCTTTCAACTGACATTAACGGATAAAAATTCTACTTGAACTACTGATGGTTATATTTTCCTGTTTATGTTTTTTTCTTAATTCGTAGTGCATGGTATATTTCAATTACACAGGAAGACAGAATGATATATTTGATATTGACAATGATCTAAGTCAAGAGAAACGAAGAAAAGCTTAGAAACGAACTTAGGAATGTTCAATGGCAAGCGCAGTTACCAAGTTAAAATTGCAAGAGAGCGCTTTCGGATACTGAGCCAGTTTGACTCCAGTTTTCTTTGCTATATTTACATCATTTAAAGGAAATTTTTGTTTTTAGCTTCTGTCCATTTTTCCAATGATATGTCGCGTCCAACCAGATATAGAAATCAATGATCTTTCATTTACCAAGTAAAAATGTAAGATTTTCAATTTAATTTTGAGTTGTCCGATCAATTTAATTCCAGCTATTTCTGAGGGAGTTTTTTCCCTATTTTTATCAAGAAACATTGTGTTGCAAAATCTCCTATAGTGAATTCAATGTTTCTTGCGTAAAAAGCCATATGAGGCATGTAAGAAACTATTTTGAATTGTCGCGATTATTCTGCATTTATCATTTATTTTAATAGAAAATTTTGAAAGCTCGAGAAAACTGTAAAACTGCAAATCATTGAAAGAAATTCCGGACGTGGTCAATCAGACAAAATGCCATGCCAAGTGAAGTGTCAAAAAGTCTGTTAATTATACTTTAGAACTGGCCTTAACTCTTCTAATGTCTCATGTGAGCTCTTATAAATCAGCAACTGAATTAGGCGTTATTGGTTTCGCCCTAGGTGCGCATCGCCACAGGAACTGCAAAAGGTCAAGGTTGAAAACCGATTCCCAAAATATCGCATTTGAACTCTAAATATCCTTGTCTCACATAGTTAGACATCCAATAGTAGTCGCAAAGTCAATATTTCTTGATATTCCGACAAACAATTTAATTTGATATTATTACAAATAATAACAAATATTTAAATAAATAGAGAGACTGCAAAACCACCACTGTTTCTCTATCCGGGTCTTTGAAGAAATTCGTTGAATTTTCATAAATATAATAAAGGTACATCCTAAGATCGAACTTGAAAATGATAAATGTCACTTGCAACACTATTTGGAGTTGATTAGATTAAGAACAAAAAAGAAACAGTTTTAATGTATGCTCATTCATATTACGTAAATAAGTCATATATTACAGTAGCAAAATCTTCATAAAACTGATGGCCTTCATTCGCTTAGTTTTTTGAGTGAAATCGTGTCACTTTTTGTTAATTAAGTTTATATACTTGAAACGTAGTATAATTTTATTAAGTACGTAAGGAAACTTAGTTTTAATATAAATTCATTAATGCAAAGCAGTTCAAAATTGTATTCTCTGATCTCTTAAGGCGGCGTTACACGAGACGATTTTTAACGATGATTTTCCGCGCAACGTTGCAACAACTTGCAATAGTTTGCGTTGCGAGTTTCTGACTTGGATTCAAAAACTCGCAACGCGTTGCCGAAGCGAAAATTGCAAGGAAAATCGTTCCAAGTGGCATGTTACACGAGAAAGATTTTTAACGCAACGCCGTTGCGCTGAAAATCGTCGTTAAAAATCCTCTCGTGTAACACCGCCTTTAGGTGAAATCATCACATTAAGATACTCATTTTTGTAACTCCGTTTATATGAATGAAATGAATTTCTTTTCTTATGATTAAGTCACGTTTGACAAATAAGATCTCAATGTAACTTTCTTATTAAATTCAGTTTCCACCTTATATGAGGAGTTCAGGAAGTCCTCAGCCGAAAATGTAGAAGTAACTCGTACACACATGTTCTATATAATTGTATTAGATTTTCAAATTTAAATGCACTCGACGTGCTTGAGAAACAAAGTGTTTTTGATGTTCCTTTTGTTGTTTTGCATTTAAGGTTTTAACAGTTGGAAAACAATACAAAAATACAAGATTTTAGAAAAACAAGAATTCATCCTGAATGTTATATTAAGCAGTCACGTTGCACTTTAAAATCCGATATAAAAATCATCTAGTGTTTGAAAGACTACATCATGGATATGAGAATAATGAATAGATTGTACGTGAAAAAAAGGAAAAAAAACCCAAGAGAAAAATTAGAAACTGATCAGGCCGGAATACTCACAGTAGATGATCTTTCTTGTAAGTTCTGTTGTCAAGAAACCATATCCTTTTTCGTGAAGTTCTCCTTTCAAAGAAGTGACGAGAATTTTTGCATTTCTAAATTGTTACCGGCTATAATTAGAACTACAAAAGAGTAGCTATTGAAAAAGTGACGAGACTTTCAAACTATGGTCAAACTATGTTTGTTTTGAAGTTATTACGATTTCCCGAGGGGAACCACTTTCAAATTCGTAGGGAGTGGTTCAAGTCAAGCCTGCGTTAAATAAACGTACTTTTTTTCGCTAACATGAAAAACGATTTTGACTTATGTCATAAGATGTAGCTCTGTTTCCACTAACAGAAGTTAGTCGTTGACGGATCTGCATTCTTGACGGATGTACAAATAGATTTGTTTAAAGTTAATAAAGCCTTTGGAAGCGAGCCAATAAGACCACGAGAAAGAATCAGCTGATTACATATTTAGTTTACTCTCGTTTGTATGATCGATATCTAGGTTGATTCAGATGTGCTCCAGAGGATATTGAGTTGGTTTGTTTAGCTACCACAGTTTATATTGTAAGAGTGTTCTCTGTGGGAGAACATTTGTTCACCATTTTCTAAAGTAAAAATCTTCCCACATTTCGTCAAAAAAAAAATAATAATAATCACCTTAAAAAGTAATCATCTATTTCAATTTTCCCCCAACAACGACTGATACTCTTCATATCTAACTTGGTCGGAACAGATAAAGAATAAACAATAAAACGATGCCGATATCTTGATGATGAATGCCTATTGGAACAACCATTATAGAGTTGTGTTCTTTAAACTTCGAACTATTTCGCTGTTTGTTTCGTTCCTGACTCTCCTTCATACATACGCCTTTCTAGATGAATCAAATGCTTTATTTTGATGCAAATTTAAAAAAGTCGGTATAAACGGACTGATTTCTTTATTACTATGCTGCAAAATACATTTACACAGTCAGCATATGTCAAAATATTGTTTCATCTGCTCAAATACATTGCCGTATGCACTATATAATTATGGCTATTCTTTACTGATCTGATTTGAAGTGCATTTTCCTATAAACACTAATGCCCTTTATTGATCAGTAAAAGGAAAGAATACCGAACAAAAATCAGAAAACATCACAACGTACTGGCAGTGATAATTTATAACTGCTCACATCACGTTCATAACGAATTAACCACTTTGCGCCAACTTTAACGGCTTGATTGATATTCATTTGACAATAGTTATTCCCAATATTGAAAAACTAGCAAAGCAAAGTCGATCATTTTTTAATAAGATTATCATTTTTTCTTGAGCAAATAATAATACCGAATGAATAATGTTTTATGGTAGTTTTTCTGGTTTGTACAACCTTGTCATTAGGTCGTATGTGCTCGTCATTTGTCAAAGAAACAATGAGTCCCTTTACAAAGATATTGCCATTTCCTTGTGTAGGCTATCCTCCAGATTCGCCCATTTGCTTTCATCCTTTAGGGAAGAGCGAAAGGAAGTAAACATTTTTCGGGGCAATTTTGCTTTTGCTTCTATCCTCTGCAACTCTCGTAACACAACCTCCGCCCTTGCATGAGTACGTGCACTTTTTACTGTGGCAATTGAAGATACAACCTCCACCATCACATTCCTGGTGACATATATTTGTGCCAGGCGCACAGCTCATGCTGCAGCTACGACCAGTGCATTGCTGTTGACAGCTATCAGCAGTGCAAGCCATTCGGCATTGGTTTCCAGGGCATTTTTGTGCGCACTTTTTGGATTTGCATGTCATGTCAAAGCATTTCCCTTCTTTGCAAGTTTGTTTGCAAGACTTTTTGGTATTACACTTTAACCGGCATTTTCCTTGGTGACATGTCTGGTCGCAGGAGCCATACGCTTTGGAACCTTTACAACTTAATGCACATCTCTTGGTCAAACATTCTTGTTTACAGCTACCGTGTTTCAAGCGATGACATTCCTTTGGTTTGAGTGGTTTAATGGTTGGAGGTACAAGATAAGTACAAGTGCCAGACTGGCAGAGCTTAAAGCACCTACGTGCTTTGCACTTTAACAGACATCTCCCACCTTGGCATGACTGGTAACACTTTTTCACTTTACTGCCACATTCCATCTTGCATCCACCGCCAATACAAACTTGATTGCATTTCAATGCGGTGCATTTCATATTGCACCCTCCACCACCACAAGACTGAATGCACATTTTCGAATTACACGTCATTGACATGCATCGACCACCTGTGCAATCCTGCCAGCATCGACGGTTCCTGCTGTTACAGTGGAGCAAACAGTTTCCACCAACACAGGATTGACTGTTGTCCAAATGACGTGGTTTTCCATTAAATACCAAATCGCACTTATTGGATGGACACTTCTGATAACAAATGTTATAACTGATGCTATTACATTTACGGATTTTCTTGTAGGCCATAAATTTTATTTCCACAAATCGTTTGTTTAAGTATTTGCAGTCCGCACCATCAGCGCATGCTCTTTTGCAATGCCTACCTGAACACATCATGAAGCATGTCCCCTTTTTACAAGACTGTTCACAATGCCGAACACTTTTTGGACAAATCATGAAACAAATTCCACCATTGCAATTCTGAAAGCATTTCCTGGCAGTTGCTGGACACCTCATGTTACATGAACCACCTTCACACGTTTGTTTGCACTTCTCTCCATTGCAATCCATCGTGCATCTACTACGCAAACATGTCTGAGTACACTTATTCGAATTGCATACCATCCCCTTACAGCCACTGGTTATGCACTTTTGCCTGCATAGTTTGGGTGTCGTGCAGTTCATTGTGCAACCCGCTCGAATGCATTTTTGATCGCAGATTTTTTTGGTAGCATTACAATGGATATCCAAACTACCATAAATAAAATGTTGACGGCAAGATCTCTCTCTTTGGGAAGTACAGTTCCTGACGGTCTTAGAGGTATTGATAAGGACAGGAAGGAAAACCAAGAGTAAACCAATGGTCTTCATCCCCCTGTGAAATAAAACGAAGTGTTATTTTGGTTCCCAAATGAGAGAGTGAAAAATATATTCTTCACTTTAAGTCCGTCCTCGGAGATCCAGGGCGTTAGGGAGGGGGAGGGGAGCGGAGGGGAAAGGAAAGAGGGGAAAAGGGCCCCCTGGGCTTTTGACTATCCCTAACTTGTCTTGAGGCCAAACATCAACAAAGGCTCTGATTGGCCTCATTATAGTCTAATATATAAATTGCAAAGACCTTGGTGAAACAAGATGTATTTGAGGAACTTCTCACAGGATATGGCTGAGCAACTGTCACTATATCAAAGCGATAATTGAAATGAGCCAGACATTTTTGCCATTTGAACTTTGTTTACGTTAGACCATCTAATTGGATTAATTTTGGCCTCAAGACAAGTTTATATAGGGGTAGTCAAAAGCCCAGGGAGTCCTTTTCCCCTCTTTCCTTTTCCCTCTGCTCCCCCCCCCCCCCCCCCCCCCTCCCCTCCCTGGCGCCCTGGGTCTCCGAGGACGCCGTACCGGTCGTAAGTATCAAACATTACACAATTAACTTCATAAAATTATACCGCTAAAGTGCAAATGGCCACCCTTCTTTTAATCATTTTATCATTTAGATAACAGCTGCAAAGAAAGGGAGAGCCTGGGAGGTCTGCTTTCACAACTGATAACCAGATGTGATTGCCCTGTTAATTGAGAACTAAAGACAAATGTGACTGGAATAGGTTCGTTTTGCTACTTCTAGATCATTCTTTTGCATTCAATTCATCAGATATGTATCATTCATGGTTGAAAACTAGGCCCAGATGTGTCGTTAATATTAAGCATACAATTTGGATAACATCATGTCTTTTTTGCAAGAACAGTATTATCTTGGTCTTCTATAGCTAGAACTGAAAGTATATTAGGTATTCAAAGTACGCTAACACTAAACCCCTATAAGGCGTGGCCTCGTTATCGGTAGAATTTCAAGCGCGGCCATTAAGTAGAGGTAATTAAAACAATGAGAAATCACTTTTGGTGACCTGGATAACTGGACGCTTGTAGAGGTTGGCTGCATTTTAAAAAAGTGGAGGATTGACTGATTTAAAAACTGTCGTTAGTGTGTTCATTCTTTCATTCTCTTTTACTAACTTAATTGGCTCTAAATCTTATCAACAACCAATTAAGTACACGTCTGGTAGCACTCATCTACACACTTCATCAAAGGTCGAATAGGTAAGGATCCTGTATCTCATCACGTGGTCATTAGAGTATACTTAACCAAGGTACATTCCTTCACCAAAATTTAATGGCGAGTTACATAATCAAACAAAATATGGAGGAGCAACGCAGATTCAGATAATGAATAAGAAGCTTTTTAAGTTTTATCAGTTTGAACTAACTTTTTTAGAATATTTTTATTTGAAAATCTTTGACGATTAGGTAGCTTTGGGAGTATTAGGCATCTGATATGTAAGGATAAAACAGCTTTAGCTTACTCATATTTTTTCTCTATTTTTAGTCTGCTAACTACAATCCAAAAAATCCAGGAGCAGTTCCTGCATCATGACCCATATAACAATACTCTTTTGTCATCAGACCTTATTAAGACAATTAGCACCAAAAAATTTTCGTCTGGTCGCTGCATCGTCCGTAAGGGCAAACGGCGCCATGAGAATAAGCTTTGAGACGATAGATTTTTTCATTGCTCTTTCATGTCACGTAATATGAAGCAGAGCTATGAAATTACTGGATGAACAATTCTAAAGATCTGGTTCAGAATAGTACAATATAGAATATAGCTTTATTAGTTACAGTTGTTGTCACTGTAACTCATGATCATCAAAGTGAAATGTTTCAATATTTGTTAGTTTTCCGCTTTGGCATTGATTCTCTTTATGAAATACCATTCTGCCTAAAATGTCTAAAATAATGGTTTACTACGTAAATTGCAAGCAAGGTTAGCGTCTGTCTGCGGCAATAGCTTAAATGAAACATCGATACAGACCATAAATGCAATAAGAAGAGCAATAAACTCACCGTTTAAAGGTTGTGTGTATCACCATTGCAAACAGAGCTCATTGATAACATGTAAGCGAACCGTAATAAAACCCTCACAAATCCCGTGCAGGAATTTCCAGAGGAAATGGTAGATAAAAATGGTTTTCGATAAACACGTAAACGCTGTATGACCAAACTAAACAACAGTAGACAGACGACAGCTTCTTACATACACTAATTGCCTTCAAGATTAACAGCAAGATATTATCCTTGCCATAGTGACGACTGAGTAGATCAGAGAAGTCACCAGGGAGGAGAGGGACGAGCGCTCAACCAAAGGAATCCAAAACTCATTGATTGTTTCAGGTTAAACCTTTCACAGAATGCCCAATTAAATCTATATTTCGTAATGGAGATCATTTTTCGTTTTTCTTTCAATTTTATCAACGTGATGACTACGTATCTCGCCACTGTCGTCCTTGTCCATTTCTGTAAGGGTCTGTAGTGACCTGGGTCAGCTCTATGCATGTTTTTAATCAATGTCTATAAATGACATCTAATCGACCTTTTAAGTCTAGTTCCGTTCATGTACAGAAAAAACTTGATAGCAAAATCTACCCACATCCGCTCTGTGACGAAAGATGTGTTTTCATATTGATTCGATAGTGGGAATATCCCTTTGTGTTCTACACGCCGATATGGAGATAATAGAGGTACAAGCTTTTACTCGGGATTCCTGTGGAGAATCAGACGTTAAATTGCGTTGCTGTCGTTGTTCCTGTTGTTGGTGGTGATGGTATTGGCGGTGGTGATAATAATGATGATGGTGGTGGTGGTGGTGGTGGTAGTGCCGGGGAAGCAGTGGGGTGGGGGGGAGTGGGGTACTCCTAATATATATTTTGCCGTAATATGAATGCGCGGTACATCAGGAACCGGTTTTTCAAGCTCTCAAAATTAGTAAAACCGGTTTTGGACTAAGATTTGGTACTCAAGAATTCATGAATTTCCGATAGAAGCAAGCCCAAAAACCTTCCAAATACACTTTAAGTCTACTTTATCCTGTCTATACAGGACTCGTAAAAGAAGGTTGTTTTAATTTCCGGGGCCGAATGTTTGGGGTATTTCCGGTCTTTTGTCCGTGACGCCGCACACACTCAACCATTTTCAAACCAAATGCCCCCCCCCCCCCTCTTCCCGGGTGGCCATGTTGATGATAACGACTAGGCAGACGGTACTGTTGATCATCATATTTTTTAATTAACACATCGAAGGCATTCACTTCAAGTTATTTTCCATATGACTTAAACTTTAGACCCCCTGTGGTGTTAACTCTCATAAACTACCACCAACTTAACCTGAGATTTTGGGAGGACGCTTATGGGAGGTTTGACCGTATTGGTATATATTGGAAACCGGACAGGTTTTTTTCCCTATATAAAAGAGCCTAGTATATTTATTTATTCAAATTTGGATTACAAAGGTACGTTTGCTTTCTCTAATAATATTAACCGAGTTAACAAGTTCGATAACATGGACCAAAGTTATTCAAAATATTCAACTAGAGACAAACTATAAATATACAATTACAAAAGAAACAAAATTGCAAATACCTATAATAGAAAAAAATGGAAACTAAAATATATTTTATTGTATTGTTTTTTTTGTTGTTGTTGTTGGTTTTTTTTTTTTTTTTTTTTTTTTTTTGAGATTATAGGATGGAAGACTATCCTTCAAACGTCGTTTGCCATGAATGGCTGAAGATTGATCTTTTCATTGATATCATCTTCGTCTTGCTGTCTCACATCACGACCTGGTGGAAGTACAGGTGTCGCGAGAAATCGCAGACGCTGTTGAATTAGACATTACCAAACACTTAGAACTGTGGTTTTTGTATTATGATGCCTAAGGGACCGTCCATTTTCTACGAGCATGGAGGGCTGGTGGGATTCAGGGATGGCCACTTGAAAAGAAAAAAGAAAAAAAGAAAAGGATGAAAGAAGAAAAAAAGAAAAGAAAAGAAAAGAAAAGAAAAGAAAAGAGGAAAGGAAAAGAAACTAAAGGAAAAGGAAATAAAGAAAAGAAAAGGAAAGAAAAGAAAAGAAAAGAAAAGAAAAGAAAAGAAAAGAAAAGAAAAGAAATGAAATGAAAAGAAAAGAAATGAAAAGAAAAGAAAAGAAAAGAAAAGAAAAGAAAAGAAAAGAAAAGAAAAGAAAAGAAAAGAAAAGAAAAGAAAAGAAAAGAAAAAAGAGTGTAAGGGGGAGGGGGGGTCACCTTGAATATTAATTGCCATAGATGTTGCAAGATGGCACAAAATTATTCTGCATAGAATATGCAAACATTGGCAGGCCCTGAATTTGCAGAAATTACAGAAAAGTTATTCATCTTGTTCAAAATAGCCAATGTGAACCACTTTATAGCAAAATTTTTGCCGAGTGTCTCGTGCTTCGCGTCCGCAAGAGCTAAATGAATACTATTATATTCGAAATCTAAGCTTCAAAGCAACCATTTGTAAATGAAGCGCTACAAGTCTTTGTGAAGTGACTCGCACTTGTGCCGCAAGAGCATCTTATATCCATTGGAAAGTAGCCACTGCGAACGTCTACAAATCAATTTTAGTCCGAGGGGCGCGCGCTCTGCTTGCTCGCATTTGCAAAACGCTGAACTACCCTACTCGCACAAAAGAGTTAGTTATATCTCCTAGTAACAGGAGGAAATAGCTAGCTTTGAATACACATGTCCAAGAGACCGTGCTCTTATTTTACATACAACGCTCCAACTCACGTGTTGCCTTTTGCTGAGGGAGGAAAAACTGGACAACTTGGAGAAAAAACCCTCGTGGCATGGCAGAGAACAACACATCAAACAAACTCAGTTCACATATGATCCAGCGTCCGAGCTGGGAATCGAACTTGGACCATAGCTGTGAATGGCCAGTGCTCTCACCACTATAGGCCAACCATGCACCCATAAATTAGCTTAGAAAACCGAGTTGCTATAAAGGCTAGCATTTGTGTAGATGCACAGAAAACGAGTGGTCTTAATACTTACTACACACACATTTTAGATTTTTATGGTGTATAGAACATTAATCCACTTGATTTTTTTTTGGGGGGGGGGGGGATTAATAGAAATTAAAGCTGTTGTCAATTAAGGGGGACCACATGGAAAATTTTGACATATTTGGTAGGGGTAATGAAATTTCTGAGTAACAATTTACAAAACCCCGTGTTTATTAAAATGGACGGTCCCTAAGCACTCGTCAGCGTGCAGTGGCTCAATGGACGTATTTAACGTTATTTTGCTTTTGACCCTTCTCCTTTTAAAAATGATAAGCTTTGCTCCTTTGAGTATGGAGTTACAAATTTTCTTTCAACGGATTCAAGAATTTCCAGTTTATTGCTAAAATCGCATCCAAAAGGAAAAGCTCTCGAAATCAATTTTGCAGAGGTATCAAAATTATGTGAATGTACGTGTTCCTCCGTATTTTTTTTTTTTTTTTTCTTTTTGCCTGTGTCATGCATCTATTATTGTACGCTAGCTATTTTTTAGAACCGAACCACTCCGTTATTAACCTCCTCTTCTCCCATTGGCCTCCCTCCCAAAAATTGATAAAATGAGAAAGGAAATTTTGAATGGCGTGACCATTTATTTCGGATCCGTTTGTACCCATGTGCAACGTTACCCGGCCCAATCGTCTACACATATTCTGGACGTATTTGAATTAGTTAAAAGCATGTATATGAATGAACACAGATAAAAATCTACAGTAATCTGACATACCCCCATCAAACCGCCTTCAGTTTTAAGAATTTTGTAGACTGCAGTAATTGGTATCCACAGCATAGAAGACAAAGCTAAACACCATCCAATGGCCTCGCCCCACCCAGGGTAGTGATAGGTTTTGTTGTAGACCAATGGTTCGTAGGTAACCAGAAGAAATATGAAGATTGCCTATATCGACGAAACAAAGATCATTATGTGACAAAAATATAGCACACATAGAATTATAGAAAATTGCATTAAGCAATGGCATGCTTGAAAGACGCTTTTGTAGAAATTATTTAGCTGCGTCACTGAGTATTATAGTATCTTACCAGCATTAAAACATCCTGATAAAAACTAGGCTAAAAGATCTAAAATTCTGAAAGCTTTTTATAGCCGTGGTGCTTAGTTTTTTCCAATACCAATACAAATAGATACCATCTATCTTACCGTGCGTCTTTACTCTGAAAGACGTACAGATGATGTCAAAATGTGGCATGAGCAAAAAAAGAAAAAAGAAAAAACAGAGACAGAGAGAAAAAGAACAAAGGAAAATAATAGACAATGTTGAGCAGCGTGACTATTGTCTTCCCTACATTTTGCCCACGTCTGTACAGACGCATGAATGGAATCTATTTATTTTATATAATATCGAAATATTTCAACCAATCAGACTGCAATAAGATTCTGTGACGTCGTCAATGATTTCGTATAATTATACTGTAATCACGCAGTTCTCGACCAATCAGAGTGCGCCTAATATACCAATGTTACATAAGCAGGTAATTTCATATAGATTAATTTTCTTACCACACAGAAACAGGGTGTGATGACGAGCCAGCATATCTTAAGCAAAGGATTTATACGAAACCCAACCATACGTTCTATGTTGTCATGGAAACGTTCAGCACCTAACAAAACATATTTGACTCTCTTAAGTTTATACAATCAAAATAACTGTTTACATCTAAAGTCTGTTGACTCTTTTAGGACATTTACTTACCGTAAATCCATCCAATAGCAATGCTCTCAAACACACACACCCATAGAATAGCACTTCCACTGACTGCATACGCGTCAAACAGCTGGAAAATGTAGATACCTCCCTACAGAGACGGAAATGCATTCAGTTTGGGAATGAGTTAAAACTTGATTTGACAAGGAATTCGAAAGCCTCATCAGCGTGGGTAATAAAAGGGTCACCTGGATAAAGAGCGATCAAAATTGGAAAACACAATTATTCGTAGCTAAATGAAATCTTTTAACGATGAATATCAATATCTTAAAAACTACATTTCCCAAAATTCTGCATTTTAAACGAATAATTGCTGAGATATTTTGGTTCAGTTAGATTACATCACTACTTACAACAGACTTTTCGACTGACCACGTACGTAACCATAAATAGATTCAAGTTGAGGCTGGGGTTTTCAAATCTGTACTGCGTTTTTTGACTGGTATTCCAGTCTCGCCTTGAATCAGTTTTTCCGTGGTCATTCAAGTGAATTTGGAGAAAGGCCGCTTTAGATGCAGAAAGTTGAAATGATTAAATTTACCCGTCTTTTTGAATACGAAGAAAACATCTTGCTTATCGATTATTGGGGCTAATAGATAACTCAACGGTTTCAAATGATTTCTAATTGTCATCAATTTTCATCCAATTGACAGGCTCGTAACATGGTATATGGGATCAGGGATCAAGCCCCAAATTATGGCCAGGTTCAGGGATCAGAGGCCAGGGCTCAGGGATCAAATGGGTGGGATCGAGGATCAGAGACATTGGGTCAGGATCAGGGATCAGCTCAGTTTTTTTGCAGCAAGGATTAGGGATCAAAAATTTCTAAAAATATGGGCTCGTGGATCAACATTTCCGTAAAATCCCGGGATCAGTGAGATGCAAATATACCATGCTACGAGCCTGAATTGAGAGGCCATTTACAGCTATTTTCGTTGCATCACGACAAGCAAGTTACTAATTTCTGTCTGATTTAATTTTGAGTTTTTCTGATCCGTCGGCGAAGCTAATTCTAATCAATCAATGATTGAACAAGTTGACATAGCTCCGCCCCCAAGGACGATGTACGGATCAGAAACAACAAAAAACGAACAGAAAATACGGGTCGTGATGCAACAACAACAACAACAAAAAAGCTATAATTGGAAAACCTTTTTGGTCAAATTAATATGTACACTGCAAAACATGAGAAATTGCAACAATCTCTAAACTTCTAAATTGGGTTTAGAACGTCAGTACGATTAGAAAATGATACCAGTCAGCAGTTGAGGGCCGAAAGTTGATGATTTTCTATCCTTGGTATTACAATCATTGCAAATAGTAAAATCTGAATACCTCAGTAACCATAGTTAAACCAATAAAGAAAAACAAGGTACACATCACAGCGATGAATATCTCTTTGCGATAACCACGTCTGATATATTTAGGGAACAAGTCCACAAAGGCTGTAATAACTCCTTCCATCCCAACAAACTATAACATAAAACAAACTGGTTCAGACCATAGGTAGATGTGCATGTAGCAAACGCGACGTGAGAGAGGTCTGCGCTCACGCTGACCGGTCGTTAATCATCCAATGAAAGGATATTCGCCATCTTCCAGGCATCCTTTTCTCACGTCGTGTCGCATTTGCCTCCCGCAACATTGTAGGCATCATAAAGTGAAATGTTTCTGATAAATATCATGTTTTGTAAAGAGAAGAATATCCCCCTGGTGTTATGATACCTCGCTGTCAAGTCCCAGTAGAAGAAGCATGAAGAAGAAGAGCACGGACCACAATGGTGCAACAGGCATCTCAGCCACAGCTTCAGGGTAGGCAATAAACGCAAGTCCAGGACCTTATAAGGATTACAACTGATTACGTTAGAATACAAAATCCATGTAATGCCTAATCGATATCAGAGATAATGTTGACACTATTTTAGTGCTCTGGTTACCGCATTGCTATAGAACTTTGCAGTCAGAATTCTATAATGAGTTAGGAACGGATGCCGCAAAATGCGTGAATTAAACGAAGCCCTCTCTCCACTAGCAGAACGTGGTGGCTTAAACTTTCTTCTATTTTCTTAACTGATAGGCATTATTTTGGACTATCTGTTAAAAGACGCGACGCCAATCAGAACGTGCGGTATACAGTGGTTTTATGTGGTTTTATTATATACCTTTGTCGATACGCGCGCTCTGATTGGCTGAAAGCTGTGCTTTATCAGAGAATGGAGCACAGTTCTGATGTCAGCAGCGCGAGCTCGACCGCGCGCGCACCTTTTGAATTTTTTGTACGGAGAAAATCGAACTTTCTTCCCTTGAATATTTACTTCAAAATATATAATAAAACAAATAAAACATCTTTTTCCGTGCTCCGTTCATTAATACAGCACTTACGAAGTGCTGACTAAATGAGAGCACTCTCACACTTCTTTCGTGCTTTCGTCACTTCCTGCGTGCTGCATTACTGAACGGAGTACGGAAAAAGCTGTTCTATTTGTTAAACAAAGTGCGTCATCAAAGAATTACCTGAATTTGCGACTTCACCAACATCGACACCTTGCTTCTCTGCCATAAAACCAAGTACAGAAAAGATGACAAACCCTCCATAGAAACTGGTACCACTATTTACACAGGCAAAGATGATACAATCCCTGCATATAAATAAAGAGAATCGAAATAAAAAGTAATATGATTGTATGCGATGTTTTCCATGATTTTACACTACTTTTATTATTTAGAATTTGTATTTATTCAATCAGTTATAACCTGTAGCAATTATGATTGAATTTGTTGAAGCTTCCAAGAGCAATCATGACACCTTGTCCAATAGTGTAGGAAAAGAACACTTGGGTTGCTGCATCCAGCCACACCTAATAAAAAGGGTTTTAACATCAATCATTTGTGCTTCAGGAGTTACGACCACAACAATTATGAATTTTCATACCTTGCCCTCCTTTAATTTTGACCAATCAGGTAAGAGATAATACTTGATGCCCTCTGCAGCTCCAGGAAGCGTGACAGCTCGTACCAGTAAAATAGTAATCAGCACATAGGGAAATGTAGCCGTAAAATACACAGCCTGTAAAAATTATGTTGTTAAAAATGATCTTATGAGCTTAAACTTTAAAGGATTGTTTGGGCAGATTTTAGTTCCAAACTTGGGATGAAATAAATGGCATTCATCGTTCTCTGGAAGGTTCTTTTATGGTCTGTGCATGTGTCTACCTACCCTTCCTGATGATCTAACACCTTTCCATATACAGAAATAGCACACAACCCACGAAAGTAACAAACACAAAGCCAACTGCCAGTTGATAGTTCCAACGCTGCCAAGACCATCCGAAATGTTAAGAACTTTGTTTCTGAAAAAAGGCAAATGAGAAAATAATTTCTACTGAGCTACAACTGCGTAAACTAACGGAAACGAATCGTTATGGAATCCAAATTGAATTCCTTGATGTTAATGATCTACTTACTCCCAAAATTCATTGATAGGTGTAGTTGTATTCTTGAGTTGTAGATACTCAGTGGTGTAGTTCAGGGTCCCATTCATCGTTACATTGTACGGTATCAGCTTTTTGCCCACGTAACATGCAGCTGTATTCCAGTCATTGTTGCAATGAGACCATGGTAGGGTATTGGTAAAGGAATAAAACATGTAGAAAAACGCCCAGGCCAGGATGACAATGTAGTAGATCACTACGTAAAGATTGATCACTAGTCCTGAGATCCCGATACCTAGATTAACATTAATATGCATGTTAATAACATGCCCTATCAAATTCTCTATTCTGTTAGGTGAAGAATAGTGGAATCATAATTATAGGCTAAGTGATTGAACACTTAGTCCAACCTTGAAATATCGGGGTGATCTTCCATGCTGTCAGACATCCTTGGCTCATCAACTGACCCATTGCAATCTCCAGGACCAGCAAAGGAACACCAGCAAAGACCACACACAGAAGATAGGGAATCAGAAAAGAACCTGAAAAGGAAAAAGACCACAAATTAGTTTGTAATGCACTGCAAACTGCATCACCGTTCCCACAAAATTAGTTATAGCTCCGCTATTAGGTAGTACCTAATTTTTATATTAGCGGAGCTCCCGCGCGGAGCACCATGCCTAAGAAAAAATGGTAACCCATTGAGTTGAATTTTCACGTCCGTCCGTCCGTGTACATCGCGATGCTGATTGGCTGATTGATTTTTGGCGCCAACTTGACACGCACTGACACTTTGAAAACTGAAAACTTACAAGTTTCCTTGCAGTTTTAACTTGCAAAACTTAAAAATATTATTCTGAAAACCTGGTAAAAATTTAGCGATTTTCATGATCATTAATCTGTGCCAATCTTGACGGGTTAAAGCGAAAAAAACCGTACGTTTAAATTTTTTGGGGGCCCTGTGTCGTTTCAAAAACTGCTCGAAAGACGAAGGACACAGAGAACATTTTCAAAGTTGGACGACTTTTTACTAGTTGGATTCGTAGCTTCAAAAAACTTCTCATAATGAATGAGTCATTGAGGATAGTGTATTCTTCGTTTCATGAAGATGCCTTCAGTAAAGCTGCTTAAAAATCAAGCCAAAGTTGGAAATCAAGAATCGTCTGCATTGAGCGTAAAACAAGGACTTTGCTTCTAAAGACAACAAGGAAAGCACTTCAAGGTAAAGACCCTGCCAGAAAATGATATCAAAAAGTACATGACATGTACAATGACATTTTGTTTTACAGTGACCTTTTTCCACTACTTTTAATAATCATTTAGTAAAAAATATTGATTTTGAATTTAATTCAACTCCACTAATGTGTAAATACAGCTCAAGTTTGGGTCTGAAATTTAGTGAAAAAAGTGACAGGAAAAATAAAGGAATTTAGCATGCAAACTAAGGTTGTTTTACCATTTAACATGAAGTTTCTCAGTTAGCCAAAACAAAAAAAACAAGATCAAAAACAAGATCAAAAACAAGATGTCACAATATTGTTTTGCAATGTCCAGTTTAATTGAAGTATGTTGAAGTGGTTCAGTATTTATGTGAAGCAAATCAGTTTGAGGGATTTTTGCATTCTATTTCTGAGAATTATGAACCACTACTACAAAGTCAATTATAAAATCTGACTGAATCTGAATAAATATCACTAGTACTGTGGTGACTGAGCTTGAAAGCTTATAATGATTCTCAGGAGACTGAATGGCAAGAGTTTTTTTTCAAACCCTAAAGCAAATGCTATAAAGCTTGATCCATACGATCTTTATTTTAACTCTTTCAACAAAGTGCAATCTTTGTTTGCCTATTTTCACAGGAAGCCCAATTTATTTGAATCAAAACCGTCAATTTTACATTTGGCTGGAATTTCCTGTAAATATGAAATACTAAAAAAATGAAAAATAAAGCTTGCCAAGTAATTTATCGAGTTGTTATTTATTGTCTCTCAATGTTGAAGCGATTCTGAGCAAAATCGCGCGAGTTACATCAATTTGAAAACTTTTGTCAATGGTCTTAATATTAATACAAGGTATTAATTAACAGTTAGACTACGAGTTCAAGTTTTCTATCGGCTGATAGTTGACGAGGGCGAAGCCGGAGTCAACTATCAAAGCCGATAGAAAACGAGTTTAGTTTTTGTTTTAGTAAAAATCTACTAGTATTTTAATGCAAAATTTAGAAAAAAACTTTAACCTATAAAAACTAAGAAATTTTGGAAAGCTACGCTTAAAAAAGCAGCTTCCATGGCATGGCATGGCAGTTTTCCATGGCATGTCTTTCTTTTGGAAGCTAAAGGAAAACTTTTTCAAGCAATTACCACAGGAAGCCCAATTTTAAAATATATTAAAATTGAAATGGGAGCTCCGCTACTATTAGGTAGTACCTAATTTTTATGTTAGAAGGAACCCTGCTAACTCTGTTAAAATGTACTGTACGTGCTGTTGACAGTATTTGGCATCACTCAAGATGGTTTCAGCCAGTAGTGGAAGAGCTTCATATTGCACATTTTTAGCTCAGCGACATGTCGTTCTTTTTGATTAAATATAAATAAAATTAAAAGTATAGCACCGCAGGAACTTGTTCAAAAGTTGTAATAGCAACGTAAAAGTATTGAAATTTAGAAAAACCTGTGAAAAATTATTGATAAGTCGAAAAGGACAAATGAAGGGATCGGCCAGTTAACATGCAGAGTGACTGTATCGCTCAAATAAATATGCGTATAATTAATAAGATAAAGGCAAGAAAGAAATTATACATGCGTATAAGAGCTATATATGCATATTGGCAGAGTTACAGTGATTTTCATCGGACTGTGAAATAGTTTTTCATCCTTTTGTTGAATTTTGACTGCTATACACTAATAGCTAGTTAGTATTTCACAGTCCGATGAAAATCACTCTAATGATATTTAGTAACTGTTTCTAAGGCCTAGAGCGATAGAGTGATGGCACTTAGAGTGATTTTCATCGGACTGTGAAACAATTACTAATAGTCAGTGTTTAATAGTGTCTAATAGTTGTATTGCAACAAAAGAAAACAATGGGTGCAGAGTCTATTAGTGTGTATTAGCTTAGTAACTATTTCACAGTCCGATGAAAATCACTCTAATCCGTGAAATAAAATCTAATAGTCAGTGTCTAATAGTCGAATCAAAACAAAAGTAAACAATGGAAATATTATCTAATATTTCTTTGTTGGTTGGTTTAGTCATATCATTGATCTTGTTTCATCAACCATTAGTAATTTTATTACCAAGCTTTCGGGCCTAAGGCCCATCATCAGGGTAAATGGAATCAACAAAATCGTTACAAAATCCACGCACGCTTATGGCGTTAACAACATTATCCTCGAGCGCTCACAATAACAACAACGAGCGCGAGCTACCACTAAGGTTGTGTTCTAGAATTATACTATTTACAATTTAATAGAGGAATATAATTATCAGGCAGTTTTCTGCCGGAGTCTCTATTAAAAATAGCGTTCTTGTTTTTTGAAATATAACATGCCTCTGCCCATTTACGCTGGTGCCATCTTCCTTCTGACTCTAAGATCTTAGCATCCTGCCATGCTAGCTCGCGCTCGTTGTTGTTATTGTGAGCGCTCGAGGATAATGTTGTTAACACCATAAGCGTACGTGGATTTTGTAACGATTTTAATTTGTTGATTCCATTTACCCTGATGATGGGCCTTAGGCCCGAAAGCTTGGTAATAAAATTACTAATGGTTGATGAAACAAGATCAATGATATAATGGAAATATTGTCTACTAATGTCTGTTAGACTAATATTTGTCTCTATTTAGTTACTAAGTTATTTCACGGTTTAAGTGTTATCACTCTAGTTCAAACGTCGCGTCTCACATGTGTCGAATTCAATGCAAATTAGTCAAATCTTTTGTTTCTACTCATTATCATCTCATTTGAACTAGGCCTAATATAGAGAAATTGGAGTTATGTGAAAGATCCGTCAAAGGGACTCCACAGACTAGGGGAAGTTGTTGTCGATAACTACACGTCCTAATCGATAACTAGAGCGATTTTATTTAACCCTTGAAAGAAAGATAACTATTTAGTTTGTATATACCAGTCAATAAAGGACAAAAGAAAACAAACAGTTTAGAGTCTACTCAGCTAACTCTTATGCGTACTATTTTTTCACGGTTTAAATAAAGTTAGTAATGACTGTAAAACATATCGACATCATACTGATCTGTACTGATGCGTGTGCTGCTTGTGGTTATTTTAGTCACTGCCCGGCTTTAAGCCACACTACACAAGCAAGTCTTGACAAGTTCGGCTTGACGTTAAAAACTTGGAGAGCATCTAAGAGGGTGTTCACATGACACTAGGATCATCCTAGTACGTTGGCGAATCATCCTATCTGCTATATATTTACTGCATTCTATTTTAATAGCGGAGCTCCCGCGCGGGCCGAAGGCCCGCGCGAGCGGAGCACCATACCTAAAAAAATGGTAACCCATCCAGTTGATTTTTCATGGACACACAGGGAGCCCAACGGCTGTACGTCCGTCCGTACATACATACGGCGTCCGTCCGTGTACATCGCGATGCTGATTGGCTGATTGCTTTTTGGCGCCAACTTGACGCGCGCTGACACTTGAAACTGATAATTTACAAGATTCCTTGCAGATTTAACTTGCAAAACTTAGAAATATTATTCTGGAAACCTCGCAAAAATTTAGCGATTTTCATGATCATTAATCTGTGCCAATTTCGACGGGTTAAAGTGAAAAAAAAAACACTACGTATGAATTTTTTTCGGGTCCGGAGTCGTTTCAAAAACTGCTCGAAAGACGAAGGACACAGAGAACATTTTCAAAGTTGAACACAGGCAGCCCAGCCACTTCTCCTGACAATGGATGTTTATTTTAATAATTTATTAAAAAGACAAAAAATGCGCGCGTTTGTTTTAATTTGCTTGGCGCGCGCGCTTGTTATGCATGGGTTTCCTGTGGTAATATCGCGCGCTTGTTGTGAATGGGTTTCCTGTGGCGATCCCGCGGGACAAAGCGTAGTTTGTGAGAAGGTATGAAACACGAGTCACGTGATGGACGGATGTGTGCCCCAGGTTGGTTGGACACATTTCCGTGAAGCGCTCGGGATTTTTCACTCGTTGAAGTATCGTAAAGTAAGTCGAACAGTCTCCGAAGCTCAAAAGCTCAAAAAGTCTGTCAAGTTTCCTTAGTTGCATTGTATAAACAAATTTATTTGTTTATAAATTCTACTTATCAGTAAAAGTCATGTCAACAAGTTGTAGTGGAGATACCGAAGAAGTTAGTCGTTGTATATGGTAAGTTAGGTTTGGACCTTGTAATAATCTAACTTAATTATAAGGTTATGGACATCGACACATGAAAATAAGCTAAGTATTAGCTAAGTAAAGTATTAACTTACTTAAGTTTAATTGGTTATTTCGGCTTGTAGGTTATGGAAAACTTATAGAAGATGCGAAGGAAAATCCGTTTCGGTAGGTCGAGGATATAAAGAAAGATTCAACAACTGTTTTAACAGCTGGTATAAACTTAATTGATGATGAACGCAAGCTAGCTAGGACGTACCATGAAGTGGACATTCCCGTACACAGAAAAAGGAAAAAAAACACTAGCCACTGAATCTGGAATGAGAAGATATTGGGTTTACAAGAATATTAAAAGAGTAAAGAAACCATCCTCATTGATATGGGTTGAAATAGATGTGTATGCACCGCCGAAGCCAGATAAATCGATCAACATACAAAGGCCAACAAATTCAATCCCAAGAAAACAAAACAGACATAACAGTTTCAAAACTTACTTTATTTCTGTTTATAACTGGACTGGCTGCTTACAATCTTCTTGTATATAGCTATTTCAATTAACGTTGTCGCTGAAAAAAGCCTAAAGGCTAAAGGCTTTCAACTATCTTTTGTTTACTAACAAACTTCGCTGTAGGCTATCTAAGAAATTAAGGAATATGGTCCAAGTTGTAGAAATTGCAAGCATACAGTGAGTTTCGTAGTTGTAATAAATGGCACTGTGAAAAAAGAATTCATGAATTGCCGCTCTCAAAAGCTTTAGGATTTAAGGCCTTTTCAGCGACAACGTTAATTGAATTAGCAATATTTTTTTTGCAAATTCTCACTGGAGTAAGTTTTTGTTCTCTATGAGTCAGAATGAACCACCGACCGAGTGTCAAAATGCACAACAAAAAATCAAAATTTTATGCCTAACATTAGCTTAATAATTTTGAAAATCAGCTCATTTCATATAAATTATTGTTTCGAAATCTTATGTGATCATAAAAACTTATGAAGCGTCCTAAAACACTTCAAAAAAGTAATTTTTGCAGTCCAAAACTGTTAGCATTGTACATGAAGCTGTGAGCGACACAACAAAACTTCAAAAAATCACTCATAAAACTATCTCAAATACCTTGAAGGTCCGCTCATTTACAGTGAAGAGTTGTTTCGAAGTCTTGTATGAACATAAAAGCTTTTGAAATTTTCAAAAACTTCTTCCAAGAAGTAATTTTGTAGTCCAAAACCAGCACCGTTTCAAGTAAACTTGTGAGCGTTTTTCATGAATGAAATTCCGAAAACTTTTTTAGATTTCGGAAAACTCTCGTGTACTCACGATAGCTACCGACGTCCCTCGACAACTCAACGAGTGAAAAATCCCGAGCGCTTCACGGAAATGTGTCAAACCAACCTGGTTTCCCTTATTAGTGTCCATCACCCATACACAATATCTAAAAGCAAACTTATTCGCCAGGGTTTAGGATGTATGGCCAATTTACTTTTAGGAAATACCTTCTCGTAGATATATTTAAAAAATGGATGGAAACAAGTGATGACATGTTCTTGACTGTTTAAAGATATGTGCAGTGGTCCAATTGTGGGAACAATAGATAGTACTGATGGTTGTGATGCTGTATTTTCAGTTTGGTTAGGTAGGGCTTCAGTGCTTGTATAGGGGAAAGAATATGTAGAGTGATCACCAGTTGATGTTTGCATATCATTTCTAGTTTGGTCATACAAATCATTGCCTTTGTTGAATTTCTGAAGTGTTTCATAGATGTTTTGTCTGCAATAAAACTGGCACGGCCAATCTCCTGGTTGTATAACCACAAATTTTCTCAAATAATCTGATAGACCAGTGTTAAGTACTATGTCATATGCAGCATTAAAATCCTCTTTTGACTTAAGTCTCAATTCTACAAAATCCAATAAATGAAGGTTATCCATTTTTCTCATTGTTCTTACATTATCACTTTGGCAGTATTGGTGTGTGTTTATAATTTGCCTCTGTACTTCTGGATTAAAAAATGCACGTGTTAACCAATCAGGCATGACTGATGCATATGTTTGGCTTAAATCATGCATAGAGGATGCAGATGTTATTATGTTTTTGCATTCTTCAATATTTATCCCATTATAGTGATGGATTTTATTTGGTGATTGTATTGGTATGGCTGGAATCTCTTTAAAAGCCTTAATCACTATTGTACACATTGTTTTAACCTCACTGAATTCATTTTTTTCAGGTTTTCTCCTTGAGTGGATGCAAGTGTAATCATCAATAATCAGTACCAACAACCATCTATTTTGAATTGCATTTTGAATAAAATCTTCAAATGCCTGATGGTGCATTTCAGAGAATGTGTTTATTTTGTTATTGACTGTTCTTCGCGAACAAGAGTTACCAAGGATATGTTGGGTCTCTAACCCCTCCTGATTAATATTGCTGCTTTTTAAGTACAGGGCATGGTCGCTTTCAAAAACATTACATGTTTGACTTAAGCAGTGGCACATTTTGTACGTGAGGGCGACAACTCGTTTTTTGTTTAGTCTTTGTCGCTCTTTTGAATGCCTTGGTGAAGTGACGGCTTCTAAAAAGGTGTCGAAAATTTTCTCTGCTCCAGCTGAAATGCAGAGCTCCCTAAAACTGTCAGGATGTTGGTTCTTTGTTCAGCCTTTTACATTGGTGGAAAATCTTTGTTTTTACGATTTCAAGCTCGTGTTTAACATCGCATCCTAATGCAAGGTAAAAAAAATATTTCAACGACAATGTCATATTTTTTATTTTTACTCAAAGGAGCTACATTTTCGAATACACTTACTCTCTGATAATATCTTTAGATTTTCCTGAAGTCTCGAAAATTCCTCTCTCGGCAAAACCACCACTTCAGATTTCTCCGTTTTTTGGGTGAAACTGTTTTTGGTTTTAACCGGTCGTCTACGTTGATTCAGATTAGAGTCGAGCAACTTTACGAAAGGAGAGAGAAAAATGTCAGATATTTTTGGGTGGGAAGTAAAAAAGATGTATATTTAACTCACATGATGAAATGTTTTTCCTGATTTTCTGTGTTCTCCTACGGCTTTCCTGCATGTCTCGCAAATTTCTCCTCTACGATCTTTCGATTCAACACCAAAACCAGCTTGAAAATTATTTACGTAAAATTCTGTGTTTTGAAAAGACGTTTTTTGGGATTTTTTTCGACAAATAGCACAGCCATCTCTTGATCTGGTAATACACTCGACGTTTGAATACAAGATGACAAAAATATAACAAGAAAAAGAATAAAACGCATTGTTAAAATCGCTATGAAAAAAGTTTTGTTTACGATATTTTGTTTTTAAATGTCCATTTAAAAAAGAGCGCGAAACCTCGTCGCATGCCGTCGCGTGCGCGCTGACAGGCGCACGTCAGCGGGTACCAACATTAAAGTAGGCTGGATTTGCACATGCGCAGACAAATTGCCTATGTGCTCCTGGGGCACACATCCGTCCATCGCGAGTCAAAGCTTCCCAGGTGAAATTCTCGTCAAATAACAAACTTTGAACGCTCAAAAATATTAAGTTGTTTGGACATAAATACTTTGTTTACATATTCGAAGAAAAATTGATATTTTCTTTCTTAGCTGGTGAAATACAAGCGAAAATGTATTTTGTCACGTGACCGTGTTTCATACCTTCTCACAAAGTAGCTTTGTCCCGCGGGATCGCCACAGGAAACCCATTCACAGCAAGCGCGCGCTCGTCCCGTGGGATATCGGGAGGATATTACCACAGGAAACCCATGCATAACAAGAGCGCGCGCGCCAAGCAAATTAAAACGAGCGCGCGCATTTCTTGTCTCTTTAGCGTATCAATAAAATAGTAAATAATTTATTAAAATAAACATCGTCAGGAGAAGTGGCTGGGCTGCCTGTGAGTTGAACGACTTTTAGTTGGATTCGTAGCCTCAAAAAACTTCTCATGATGAATGAGTCATTGAGGATCGTGTATTCTTCGTTTCGTGAAGATACCTTCAGTAAAGCTGCTTAAAAATCTAGCCAAAGTTGGAAATTAAGAATCCGGCGTCTGCATTATTACTATGCTTCAAAAGACAACAAGGAAAGCACTTCAAGGTAAAGACCCTGGCCAGAAAATGATGTCAAAAAGGCTCTTGTACCTATATTTGATCTTTTATCATTTATTTGGGATTGATGACTTAAAAAAATTAACGTTTATGCATGTTGAACTGTGGCCAAGTTTGAACAAATATTAGTACATGACATGTACAATGACATTTTGTTTTACAGTGAACTTTTTGCGCTACTTTTAATAATAAAATTAGTAAAAAAATGATTTTGAACTTATTTTAACTCCACTAATGTGTAAATAAAGCTGAAGTTTGGGTAATTGAAAATGCTTATTTCCTTGTTTTCTTTTAAATTGTATTATCAGTGTAATCTGGAAGACAAGCACTACATTCTATTCTACATGCATTAAAAAACAAAACAACAACAACCACAAAAAAACAAGATGTCACAATATAGGTAGTGAAGATAGACAAATAATTATTAAGATATGTTGTTCTGTAATATCCAGGATGTTGAAAAGATTTAATTACTTGTATCAATTTTAAAAAAGTTTTGGAGATTTTTGCATTTAAATTCTGAGAATTATGAACCACTACAAAGTCAATTATGAAATCTGACAGTGAATCTGAATATTGAAATATACTGTAATAAGACCAATAAGCTTACAAGCCCACACAATTCACAGGAGACCAAAGAGCTAGAGTATATAGAAACCAAAGCAAATGCTTTTTAAAATAATGTACATTTCAACTTTTTCAAGACCTTTACAATTGGGCAGTTACCACAGGAAGCCCAATTCATTTTAATCAAGAACATAAAAATATCAAAATTGAAATGGGAGATCTGTTATTAGGTAGTAGTTGTTTTGAGTTGTTTTACAGTTTCATCTAAAGTCGTGATTAGTGTAACCTGGAAGAGAGAATTCTTGTTTCAAACAACTATTTATTTGTGTCATTCTATTCTACATAGTACAAAAACAAGATGCCACAATACTATCAAGACAGAAAAATCTAAATATAATGTTCAATGTCCAGTTTAATTGAAGGATGTTGAAATTTCTGAGAATTATGAAGCAATACTACAAAGTGAGTTATAAAATCTGATTGAATCTGAATAAATATCACTGTGATGACTGAGCTTGCAAGCCTTATAATTCTCAGGAGACTGAAGGGCAAGAGTTTTTTCAATAAATCTCTATTTCAACTACTACAACAAAATACAATCTTTATTTGCCCAATTCATTTGAATCAAAAACGTCAAAAAACAAAGTATTTAAAATTATTATTAGGAGCTCCGCTATTAGGTAGTACCTAATTTTTATATTACATGGAAATTTGTGTCTTCACTTCGGGTACTAGGATCATCCTACTAAACAGAATGCAGTAAATGTATAGCAGGAAGCCGGATGATTCGCCTGCTAGGATGATCCTAGTGCCATGTAAACACCCCTTCAGTAACAAAGAACGGTAAAACAAACCAAAGGACAGAGATTACATGTAGAACAATAGCCGTTGTTCATCATTATCTACAAATTCTTTGTTTTTGTTATTTGAACAAATCACAAGCTTCGTTCTAACGGTAGTCCATGACCCAGTTGTATGCCTCGTTTACAAAGAATTCATATTTTGAATAACAACGGTTTTTCTGGTCAGGCCGCATACATTGAGAAAGAGCCAAAACTTGCTTAAATAGACCTTTTTGCCGTAACACTATTTTCCAACTTCGTGCATCTTGAAACAAAGAAGTGCATCGTAGAATGTGCGGAATGTGAGCTTCTTTTGTTTGAAATAAAACTTCCCTTTGTCTTCCAATCAAGAACGTATAAAATAAGGCTTCCGAGCAACAGAACTTGGAGCCATATTAATATTCTTATAACTCGTGAAACAATTGGCAAACTAATAGTTAGGGGATTTTTACATGACACTAGGATCATCCTAGAGCTGGTTTTCATAAACCCGTGAAATAGATACTAAACTAATACACATTAGTAGACCCTAATTCTTTTGTTTTCTTTTGTTCATATTTGACTATTACACATTAACTGCTAGTATTTATTTCACGAGTTCGGAAAACCACTCTAGCACTAGGATCATCCTAGTAGGCGAATCCTCCTACCTGCTATACATTTTCTGCATTCTGTTTACATGGAAATCTGTGTCTTCACTTCGGGTACTAGGATCATCCTACTAAACAAAATGCAGTAAAGCATGTATGCAGTATAGCAGGTAGGATGATTCGTCTGCTGGGATGATCCTAGTGCTAGGATGATCGTAGTATCATGTAAACACCCCCTTAGTAGCAAATCCTAGCCTCATTAGGCTGGTTTTCGTATGAATGGAAAACGTACCGCGCCGTACCATGATCGTGTCAATGCAATTTCGTGGACTAATTATAACCAATGTAACATCCTACTGAGAGCTTTTTACATATCTTAATTACACAACTTATCTTACCACCACCATTCTTGTAGCATAAGTAAGGAAAGCGCCAAATATTTCCAAGTCCAACAGAACAGCCAACTAAAGCTAAAATAAAGTCCAGTTTGCCAACCCAAGTTTCTCGCTCATGGACGGCCATGATGAATAAAGCTGTTTGCCTTATGCAGTTTACAGAATAAGTCCAACGACCCGTGCAATAATGAATCTTCAGCTTTTGTATTGCTCCGGCGACCGTGCACAAAGACAATAGAGCCACTTATACAAGCGAAAAATGGACGCGTCTCATCTTAGACGCGATCGATGATCCGATCGATGGATGTAATTAATTGACTCGCTCAGTACTGCAATGGGCTCCTGTCTCGGTTAAGCTAGTTGCCAAGTCACCAAGTCGAACTAAAAATACAAACAAACAAAAATATGTATTATTTAAAAATTTGTACTTAAATCAGATCTAGAATGCTAAATTTTATAAAAGAAATTTTCGACCCCGCGACCCCGTTTGTGGGTCTTCGTCGGTATGAATGTAAAGTACTAGTCACTGTTCGCTCCTTGCGTCTTTTCTTAATGAACTCAACAAAGGAATGTATTTTATCGCATTTTAGATTTGATATAATTTTTAAAAAGTTCCATGGTCGGTGGTTGATAATTATTTCTTTGGATTTCCAAAATGTTTACATTTCAAATATATTTTTCATTCTTACTATATTTTCGATCACGTGTTCATATCACGTACCTTCCATAGTTCATTTCACAACTAGCCTCGCGCCACGTCATCAATCTGACCACCCCTCTCCCTATAGTGGCATGGGTGGCGTAGTGGTTAAGCCACTCGCCTCTCACCGCTGTGGTCCGGGTTCGAGTCCCGGCTCGGACGCTGGATCATATGTGAGTTTGAGTTTGTTTGATGTGTTGTTCTCTACCATGCCACGAGGGTTTTTTCTCCGGGTTCTCCGGTTTTTCCTCCCTCAGCAAAAATCAACATGTGAGTTTTTAAATTGTATGCAGAGTATATCGAATGTAGGGGTAGCGAGTGTGCGAATGAGTCTCGGAGATATTAGCAGAAATGCTACTCAGAAAATCCGAGGATAAATAAAGAATATTTATTTATTTATTTATTTTTATAGGAGGAGGAGGGGGTGGCGCCATATAGGTAGGACAAATTAGGGTGATCATGACAATTGACCACCCCTCCCTAGGTTAGTCTAGGGGGAGGCGCTATACCGGGGTGGTGAACTACTTTCATCAATCACGGAGCTACCTTCAAATAATAGCTGACAGAGATGTAGTGTCAGGCTATTTGTCTTTCCAAAAAGATTTTTCGCATTTTACGTTCACAAATACCAACTATATACTGGTTCCATTGAAACGGTAATATGCGACGCAAAAATAGGTCACGTGATACAATATTCTCCTTTTCCTCGTACACTATGTATACACGATCTCTCTGTTAATTCATTTTGGTCAAATAACTTTTGCCACTTACGAATCTTGCCGTTAGAATTAAGTTATTATTGGTTATCTTATACATCTCGATGCCTGTAACAATGGTTATGATATTATTACATCAGTAGTTAGATTTTTATTATAAGATTACAACTTAGGTCTTATTAACCGAGCGGGAGGTCTGTACGGGAGAACCTTGACTGAGGTTGGGATAATCACCGAGCGCAGCGAGGTCTGTACCCGACCGAGGTCAAGATTCTCCCGTACAGACCGACCAAGCTCGGTTAATAAGAGTTTTATTATATGACCTTTTTATTCTAAAATACATGTAAAGAAAAAAGTCCCAGGCTTTTGTTATTCATTTTACATTTTCAAGCGCGCGTAATTGCATTCGAATGGCTTCTCAGTATTTTTACTTGGCCGACTTGTTTTGACAACCAGTTGGACACGAAGTGGGAAGTGTGCTGCGTTTGCACGAACTTACAAGACAAAAATTCTTCTAAAACCATCATTTTGTCAAGTAATTGCTACACCTGTGGAGAAGACAATGTAGGCAAAAGCGAAAGATCAAAAACTATTCATAAGAGGGAAGATTGAACAAACCAAACGATGAAAAACATTTAGACACGTACTGGAGTGAACTTTCCACCTTTCAAACGAATTTGTGAATGATTTTATGACCTTATTCTGCTTTGGAAAAGAAGAAGAACTGGATGCAATCTGACACACCATTGAGAGTAAATGAATAGTGTTGTGGTGGTTGAATCGTTGTGACTCGTTGCATTTATGACAATTTTTGTGTGAACTATTTGGCTTAAACACTGGCATCAAGGAGTCTCCTAGTGGACATTGAATAATTATATAACTGGTGAGTTTTCTTTTCTTATTCCTTGTAAAAAAGTCGGTGAAATTAGGTGACAGACTGCAGAAGAGAGGACGCAGGCTTGTGGACTTTCAGTCGCTAAAGAAAAACAAAACTTAACGGTCTTCAGCAACTGCCTGCCTTTGAAGAACTGTATTGTAAATGTATGGCAAAAATTGATGAAATTTTTCAGTTCAAGGAACCTAATAACAAGTTCAACATAAGACATTTTATAGGCAATGCTTTGAAAAATAACGAGCACTATGAAAGTTTATTTTGCATCTGTTTCACTGTCACTTTGTAATTGTTGTAATTTCTTGAAATTAAACTGATGATTTAACTAAAAAATACGGTTGATCAGTTCATGAAAATTATTTTTGACATAAATCTGGCTGAACAGCACACTTTTGATGAGAAATAGCTTTTTTTCGCTTTGTTTTCAACTTTTAATATGCAATCGGCCCGGTTATTACCGGAGAATCTAGACCGGTCCGAGATGTGATCTAACCAATCAAATCGCTCGATTTGCTAGTGTCCAGGCTCCAAAATACACGGTCATATAATAATATTACATATTAAATTAATGGTTATCTTTTTATCACATTAGTGGTTGATATTTATTATTACGAAACATTAGTGGTTAATATTACGTTAGTGGTTAATAATTATTATATTAATGGTTGATATTACATTAGTGGTGGATAATTATTACATTTGTAGTTAGCATTACATTAGTGGGTGATTATTTACATTAGTGGGTGATACAGGGGAATGCAAAAACACAAAGCTTTCACGCCGGGGCCAACCACCCCCCCAAATGGATCATTTAAGAATCATTTTCTGATGACTTTCTAAGCATTAGATGTATTTTGATGAAACTTTGTCAATGAAATAAAACCATTCTGGAAAATTTTTTCTTGGTATTTTGATGACACAAAGTTGATACTATGACGTCATTATCAATGTTGCAATTTTTTGACAATTTTTCAAATTATGAATTCAATTTTTCTAAGTAACCAGTTTCAAAGGTACCATCCAGAGGAGTTCAAATCTGAAAACCGTTTTACGATAGCATCAATATTTGATGAGTTATGAGAAATTCAATAATGGACAAACCACCCCTCCCCCCTCACCCAATTTCTTTAGGAAGATTTAGGAAAACAAACCTCTTGGTAAAATTTTTTCTGTAATGATTTAAATCAGTCTATTTTTGCCTTAAAATACTATACTAAATGTTTTCTAAAATCGTATGATTTCCGAATTTTGAATTTCGTTCTCAATGTGGAGATATTAAGGAAAGTTTCGTCATGACGTCATATGATGACGTCACAAGATTTTAACTTTTTGTTTAAAACAGACAATAAGAGAAAGTTGTTTCCAAATGTGTGTCGCATCTTTTCGTGCTAGACAAGTACTACATATGTAAATTGTATTTGGTCTTGATACAACGATAGAAATATACAAAAATAATTAATTTTGAAATTCCTCAATTTTATGACGTCATCAAAAGCAACTAAAATTTAAAAAATTATATCTTCTCACATATTTATGCTATCAACAATCTGTTTTCGGCATACATCTCCTCGTTATCTAGTCTTTCATTTTGCTCACATAAATGTAGATTAATCCTTGTTTGTAACATCATCAAAAAGTTGCAACATTTCTGGTGACGTCATAATATCGACATTTTCTGTCAAACGTCAATCAAAATGTTGCGGCGTACAGTGTCTCGCAATAGCCAAAGTTTAGTCCAGAAACTCCTTTTCGGTCAAAAGATATAAGGAAATATATATTTTTGCACCCTGTGATGAGCCATTTGGGGGGGTGGTTGGCCCCAGCGTGTTGTGTGCGGTTGTACACGTAGCACTGGTGGGGAAAACACTTTCCAGCCGCTGATTGGACAAGCTTTTTTTCTATGATCTGTGTAGATCATTGGACATATATATATAAACTCAGTTCAGCAGACGTTAATTTCGCTGAGTATTTGAAACCTAGGATCGGTAAAGTTCCCTGCAAAACTATGAGAGGAGTTCGACTTCTTTGCGTGCTTTATATGGTGATATTTGCTTTTGTAAGTAGCCGAGTAGCAGACTGATTCTTATGTAGCACAAGAAATAGATGGTCATGGCATTTAAATAAGAACTTATTTCTGATTCAAAGAATAACCTCTTTGTGACTCTGCTGCTAGAAGTCAACCGATTATGGACATTTTTGATTATGTATTTTCTGGGAAGATCAGTCATGGTACAGCAGTTCCATGGACCTTGAACAGCTAAGGAAGGAAGAACCTTCAAAGATGTTTTCTAGATTTTTTCGATTGCATCGCATTCTGAGGTTAGCCTGAAAGAATTTTTTTCAATTGTCCTCTTTTTTATCAGACACCTGCAAATGGATGCTACTGTCGCGATGGCCGCGATGGCCGCGATGGTCTGGATGGAAAAGATGGACGAGATGGGAAAGACGGTCGGAATGGACGAGATGGGAAAGATGGAGTATGTTTTCAGGCAAGGCATTTATGAATGAATCATTTCTGCGTTACAAAATTATCATGTTTTTTTTTATTTGGGGGAACATTGAGATGTTGCCTGTTTTCTTATTGTTGGTATTGTTAATGTCGTTACTTTTTCGATAAAAAACTAAGGTCATACAACAACAGTAAGTGAGTGCTAACAAACGGTCGTTGCTTTGTAATAAGAGAATTCTAAAGAAAATCTAAAAATATTTTTTTTGTTGCGTTAATTGATTTTTGAGAATTTTGAGATTTAAAATAATCGAGGTACGACAAACGGCAGGAAAGTGGGAAGGTGCTAATTGCATTGTGATATAATTGTTTAAACCAACAACCTCCGACTCTGTAACTTCGAAGTTAGCACATTTCTTTCTCTTATTTACTGAATAACTGATCCCTTTTTCATGAAAACTTTTTAGAGTTTCAAAATAGCAGAAAATGGTATGTGGAAGCATACAAATTTGAAGTGTTTTGAGTGAACGCTTATAGGACGAAATTTTTTCAGCACAAAAGAAACTTTGTTGCAAAACCGAGTAATGGTCCATTATATTTTAGAAATTGTTATCCATTGGTTGATTCATTTTTCTTTTGAAAACCAAGGCATTCTAATCTAAAGAAGACGAAACTGCTGCAGATCAATAGAGAATTGCCTGGTTACTTAAAAGTCTTAAAAGAACTTAAAAGTCTCTTAACGTTCATGCAAACTGACTTCGCCAGCAATTACATTTCTTTTGTTCTTTTGTCTCCAAAGCGTAATACAACAGTGTTGGGTCTGTTTGAACAGCCAGCAACAACTGTCAGTTGCAACAATGTTGAAGTCAACAGGATATTGTTCGGAGCGTTTGCTCAGGGCCTTAAGGAAAACAGTGCATTTCTTTTGTTCTCTTATCACTTTCACGTAACATAACTGTTGGATGAGCATGTATACAATTTGTCTGCGCATGCATGTCTGTGTTTTTGGTTTGAAATTCATTTGAATATATCGAAAGCAAGAAATTTTATGTTAGCATGGAACATTTGCGGGTTGGCGATCTCGTTCTTCAAAATTATGTTCAACTACCTAAATACTGAGACAACTGAGACATAAGCAGTCTACCTACCGCTAGTCCGCTGTGGATGATTTTTTACTCGTGCCCAGGCCATAGGCCGGGAACGAGTTATAAACTGCAAATGTTTTTTCTTCTTCTTTTTTTCCTGTGTTCGTCTCGAGAATGCGGCATTCTTGCGCAATCGGTCACGTGTTACAGTTCCTGATTGGTTAAGAGCGTAAGAAACAATGCCCCTCATTCATCACCTTTGAGCGAGTGCGAACTCTTCGAAGTGAACGCGAGTCAGGAACTTTAGGAATGTAAGATGGCGGACAGCCCAAAAATAGCTTTCAGAGGCAGGCTTTTCCAGCAGTGAGACAATAGAAAATGGAGCTTTTAACTCGAGATATACCTAGACACTTATAAGATCTTCAGAATGGGCTGCTATTTTGAGCTTGATCTCCAATACTTTGACCAAATATCGAACTCTAAATGGAGTACTCGAAAGGAGGCCCTCGCGGTAAAGACTATTTCCTATGAGCTGGAAAACTACGAATTTCTCATCCTACATGTTGCTAAACGAACATACATAGAAGCGAGACAATTATATTTCTCATTCAAGCATTCAAGAGATGTTGAGGGGTTTTTGTACTGAAATTCTGGACCAGACAATTTATTTATATATTTTCATGGAACTAAGGTTGTATTTGACGTCCTGATGCGTTTGGTCACGTAATGGATAAAACATCTGAAACATGAACGAAAAAATACACGATTTGTTATTGTGTCAAAAACGCCGTTGTAGAAGTCTTTACAGCAAACAATTGAGATATATAGTGAAACAAGAAGTTGAATAAACTGGTATATTCGCAAGTAATATTTTTGCATGTCGGAGATATATAACACCCATGCATGATAATAGAAGGACAAAGGCAAACACTAATAGCTGCTGACAGACAAATTGACTAATCAGAATTTCTTTAGTTTAAGTTAGCCGATTCAAAAAAGGTCTTTATGTTACGGTTAACTATTTCCCGGAATGGACAACAATGCGTGAAACGGCTCCGGAAAGAGTACGAAACGGGGCCGGTCATTGGAGCCTCTCCAAAAAGGGGCTCCCGGGGCACGAGTGAACGCACGTGTGCGTCTAGTTTTAAATCGAAGGCACCCCAAATTGGAAAATATCAGTAGATTAGATTAGATTTTATATATCATTAGTTTTGTTTATTTTGATTTGATTTGATTTGATTTTAGTTTTTCACGTTTAGTTTTAGTGTCCCCTATTAGTAGAGGGTCTACCCTCAGCTATTTACACTTGACACTTAAATAAAGATATCTATCTATCTATCTATCTATCTATCTATCTATCTGTCTATCTATCTATCTATCTATCTATCTGTCAAAGTCGGTATAAAGGTGAAACAAGGACCAGAACTCCGCACTTTTGAGTTTTATTGTGGGCGCTAAATTTATAAATAAGGTATATTAAGCAGTGGAAGTCATTACTAACACGTTACTGTGTGAATTGGATCCGATTAGAGTATTTTAGACTTCAGTGATCGTTGAATAATTAGTCATGTTTACAGGAATATCGTACTTTTTCGCGCGCGAAAATCTTGCAACTCGTTTTCAAAAAATTATTTAATAATAGACTTTTTCCATGTTTCTTTCTTGCAAAACTGAGGTTTTTTTGGTCAAAACTCGTGGCCCCTACATGTGATCTAAAGCATTTTTTATGAACGTGTTTTAAAACACGTTTGTACTTGTTTGCAAAGGGCTTTACGCACACTTGTACTTAATTAATCTAAAACTTCTTCTATTTAGCGACCAATGATCCATTTGGATGGAACAGCGCGCAGTACTGTGATCCATAAAGCTAATACAAGTAAGTGTACAAACACTGGTTACGTTCGGGAAGGAAAAAACTAACTGGATCTTCTTTTTTTTTTTCTTTTTCTTTTTTTTACAATATTGTTTGGTTAAAGTATGTAATCGTTTATAGGCTAGACTGGATACTTGACCAATAAAAGGCAATTTGTAATATATAGAAAGTTTGAGGTTTATCAGGCCAGCACGCGTAGAATCGAGCTCGCGCATTCCTAGTTTGCTATTGAGGTAACTGTTAAGAAACCTTTCAATGATGTGCGAAGGAAAGAGGTATTTCTTAAGGATATTAAACACTTTCTGGATGTCTGAATACACCAGTTTCGAGTTCATTTTGCTCATCATTAGCCTCAATACCGCGTAATATTTTTTTTGTGTGTGTTCAAGTCATTAACTCTTGGGAATAAATGGAATGTACACAATTGAACAAAGCAAATGCTTTAGAATTCCTCTGGAGTTTGCTTGATTTCTTTGAATATCTCACATCTAATCGAGGCTAGCGGTGAGCAACACAGAACTCGAAACTGGAGTATTGAAACCTGACCAAGTGTTGTTTATCCTGTAGGTCCGATCTACAAGAGTTCTAATGAACAACAGACAAACGAGTTTCCATCAGTTAGCTTAGTAGTAATATTTCAAAAACAAGTGCGAGTGTTTCATTAGGGTTCCAAACACGAGAAAACATTTGAAAGCACGAGGCCGCAGGAATTTGGAACCCTAGTGGAAGACGAAGCACGAGTTTTTGGAATAACTCTCAAACAAGTGAATATTAATGACCAATAAAATAATAAATTACTTCTTAAGCGAATTCCTAGAAGGAAATCTTAAACAATAGGTCATATGCACTATTAGGTCACGTGACCTTATCTCCCCTAAATCAAACGGCACGGTCAAAATGAACGCCAGAAATAGAAAGAGCACCTATTAATAAAAGTGCAAAGTTTCAGCCCATAAGATGTGATACAGGAGAAATGACAGTAAATTTAAGATTGGGTATTTTCTTAAGATTCGTTTGGAAAAACGCGTTGGATGGCAAGCTAGCTCGTGCCATCCAACGCACTTTTCCAAGCGAATCTTAAGAAAATATTCAATCTTAAGCTTACTGTCATTTTTTCTCTTATTCATCATATAAACTGAACCTTTGCACTTTTACTATATTAAGGTGGTCTTTCATTTTTTGGAGTTCATTTTGATGGTGTTGCTTGATTTAGGGGAGATAGGGTCACGTGACCTGATAGTGCATATGGCTTTTCAAATCTATCCACAGTGATGTAAACGAACTTCCGATCATAACGGACAAAACATTTTTCGGTTGAAAGATTTCCATCGGTTGAGTAGTATACACCCTTCTAATAAATGCCACAACGTATTGTTTTCCGCGATTGACGTCAAATTTATTCTTTTGAAACTTGTACAATGTGAATGCAATTGAAAAGAATAAATTTGACGTCAAGTGCGGAAAACAAGCATTGTGGGATTTATTAGAAAGGTGTATAGAGTCGATATGGAGGTTAATGGCGGATATAGGAGTGCAGAAGGTCTCACTCGGGTTCGAATCTCACAATGATTTATGGAAAGATTTTTTTCGTCAAAATTCACTACTTAGTATATGATTTCGGGGCTAGGGAGAAAAGTTGTATGAGTAAATATTTCTAAGCAAGTGTCACTAAAGTTAGTATTTCAAGGTAATTATAGGGAACAAGCGTGATTGCGGAGTAGAGCTGTAGGTATTCAGATGCAGATTAAGAACACATTCCATCACATGGGAGAGAAAAATGTTTGAAACACTAGTATGTTTCATTGGGTTTCCAAACCCATTCACGTGATCCAATAAGACAATCTGGTTGGCTAAAAGGTCATCAATTATTCATGAGTTTGAGAAGTATAGAGGTCAAAGGCAGGTATGGGCATGCAGAAGGTTTCGGGTTCGAATCCTAAATTCTTCGAGGCTTGTTAGAAAATTTCTAAGTCTAACATTCAAATGTGGATGACCTAGGGAAGTATTAATCTCCTTCGCAGCCGTTTTTAGTCTCGTCACTCCACGCGAACCTTTAGAAAAGCTCCAATTCCTTGGAAGCTTTCAGTCTGTTTAAAGCTGGTGATAAGTTCTTTATGTACAAAACTTCGAGAAACAGAAGAATGTTTCAACAATATTGTTAGATTTTATCAATATACGAAAGCTTTAATTTGTTGAAGGATCATTCACCTCCTTCGATATGAATTGGCTAATGTTTACCTACCATCTTTGATCAATGGAAAATTCCTTATGATCCATCTTCTAACGATTCGCTCTATAGAGATTCCTGATCGCTGAAATGTGATAAGGGAACTTGATGCCAAGTAATGACGCTAGCTATCTCTATATTAGGAGAATCACCCCGCGGCTGTCCTCTTGACCTCAATATGAAACCATGCTGATTAAATTTCCTAATATGAAACGAGGCTCTTAAAAATGACGTAACAACTGGCGTCGAATTTAAGGTAGTTCGGGACTAATAGATTTTACAATAAACTTGTCTTCAAAATTCCTCCAGAGAAAGAGGTACATAGGTGGAAATTAAACGTGAAATAAAAAGGGGGCTCACCGAGGTCACTCTCAAGATACGACGGGGGAAATGTGAGGTGTTTGGGGCACTTTTTATAAAAATGGCCTTGCAACATCTGGTCAAAATATAAGATTTTTGGAACAACCAAAATATCTAAAAGCAAACAAAATGATACCATATGATGCAGAAAAGCATTTGCAACTAAGTTGTTGCCGAACAATTTTCTAAGAAGCGAAAGATCAACAATAATGCGCGAAAAACAGCCTTCCAGAATACACGTTTATGAAGGACCAGACAGAAAAAAATAAATTTACTCAAAACCCTAACAATAGAAGTCTACTTTTTTCTTTATTTGAAAAGTTTATAAGATTATGAGTTCAAATCAATCATAAAATCAGGGGGTCACCGTATTATTTAGAGAGGTAGAGAAGAACAAAGTTTAAAACTCTTCGAAAACGAACACCAAAAATCAACCATTTTACCGTTGTTCTTGCCGGCTTTTTCGACCGATAATATTCGCTAAATTTTAAAGTTCGAGCTTTTGCTCCTACTTTACACAGTGTACCATATTTTGTGATAAAGAAATTTGCAGAGTTTGGTGGATAAAATGTTATTTTTCGTCGCTAAAATTAGAATTTCTTCGATCGCTTTTCAATAGCTGACTCGCTAGTGCCCAGACTTCCCACGGACAAGCGAATGTTCTTTAATAAAAGTGCGCGCGCTCGAATGCGCGTGGAGATGCTCAGTAGCAAGGGTCCCGAACTACCTTAAGGTAATGGGCTCGCGCGAGTTTTTATCGATGAATTTTTCTATAAATCATTCTGTAGATTGTTTTTGAGTTGGGAACAACAAATCAATAAAGAAAATGGGGGTCACGGTGTTAGTTTTGGTGCTATAATAGCTCGAAAAGAGCGAAATCTCACCTTTTCGAACGAAAACAACAGATTTCAGAGTCTGACCTCTAGCGTACGGTAAGTCTTTGCAAATTTGCAAACTAAAGGCTTTCAGACATGCTCAAGTAGACAAAGTATCATGAAAAGTTATATGCCTTCACTTATTTGTAGGTAAAGCTGAGTATTCGCAATTGAAAGATGAAAATCAGGTGTACTTACGCGCGAATCGGACGTTCATTTTGACGATTTTTCGCGATTTTCTCAAAAACCTATCGACGAATTTTTTTTCTTTTTTGATATGTTTTAGTTTTGATAAAAATACGTCGAAAAAGCAAAAACTTAGGATAGGTCACGGTGCTAGATTTTAAGTTATAAGGCTTTGAATACTGTTACGTGGCGTCCGCAATATTGAAATATTTAGAACACAGGAAGCCCAATCAAATTCGATATCAGCGCGCGCGTGCAAAACATGCGCAAACGTTATGCGCACGAATGCGCGAGCGCATTACCTTAAGGTAGTTCCGGAGCCTTGGATTTCGTTAATGAATTTTCTTTAAAATTCCCTCATTTGAAGATCATGATTAGGCAAGTCAAAAACCGAGAAAAAAAGAGGGGGTCACCGTATTGGTTTCTGAGCTATAAGATGTCGTAAAAGGTGGTATTTTCAATGATTTTCCGACATTTTTATATTCAAATTTGTTAATTTATTTATCATCAATTTTTTTAAATTTATAGTTAGCGTGATAACTTTAGTTATAGTTCTTGCTAACTTAATAAATGTAGATGTAGATGAATCAAATTGTTTATCCAAAGCAAAAATTTCAATCGAAAATGAAGTTTAGGCCTTCAATTGCCGCTAATTTGGTATATATTTAAAAGCTAATAATTTTAATACAAATTCAAGAAAACAACTTTGTACAATTCTATAAAAACAATTTTAAAGAGGATTTTTATCGTAGGAGATCAGTTTCTCGGGTGGCCGAGCAGTGAGAGCTCCGGTCTGTCACCGCTGTGGTCCCTTGTTCGATCCCCGGACGGGGCATCACGTGGCTTGAGTTTCTTGTTCGTTCTCTCCCTTGCTTCGAGGGTTTTTTCTCCGGGTTCTCCGGTTTTTCCTCCCTCAGTATAGTAAAAACGAACTAGTTTCGATCTAAGCTGTGCTCCGTGATCAGACATGGGTCGTACTGGTGGCTACTACGTGTATGTGTATGTAAATTTGTATGTAAAAAGTGTGATTGTTCAATTGTCTCGCAATGAAAACGCCCTTGTAAACCTTCGACTCGATCACGTTGAGCTGCGCCCTCGTAATTCAGCAATTGGCTGTAAGGAAGGGTAATGAGCTACTCCTAATTTATTTGTTTATTTATTTAACCGACAAAAGAAGAATTTGAGTGTTAATCCAAAGCGAAAATTTGAATTAAAACTTGCACGAAGGGCTTGGCACATTCGGCCATTATTGCTCGATTGGTATTGAAAAAATATTCTCTTAAAGCAATTCAGAATGTCACGTGGTACACAATACTAGAAAAGGCATTGGCTGAAAAACGTGAAACGCCCACGTCTCATCCGAAAATCATGTAACACGCGTGACAAACTCGGCCGAAGATGATTTCCTCTGCAACGCACCGAACGATCGCTGCCTTGACATCCCTAGCTTCACTGTATTGTATGTTTATTCTGTATGTTTATTCTTTTTTTTCCTAGTATTGGACGTCTGGAGTACTACTTCGCCTCTTGGTTACGTAACTGGGGAAATGAAATACAGCAAAGGATTTATAACTGTTCCAGTAGGTGGAGTGTATTTTGTGTACTGTCAAGTTTTCTTTAGCTCAAGCGGCTCGACAAATGGACGACTCCGGTACGGTATATTGATATCTTCATAGAATATCGCGCAAATTAAAACTCACGGGCCTCTGACACCCAGTATATAATCGTATTATGATATGTAAACTTCGCCTCCAAGGATGATTGTCTGAACTTGATTAACTTTGGCAGCTATTTCAAGTGGCTGTGGCTCGTCGAGCAACTAAATCGTCTATAACTGAGTAAATTTTACTTGTGACAATTTTCTTTGTCACAAGAAGGCTAAAGCATTTCAATTGCACTTGCCCATGGAAATAATCGAACACATTTCATAGAACAGAATGCAATGAAGAAGGTTTTCGTCAAACTCGACTATTATCGAATCACTATTGAATAATCCTTGAAGAGAAGTCGATTTGTCCTAACAAATCGAAACCATGAACCTTTTCTTCTTTCTTTTGTTCTCGAAAGGAAAACCCGCAAACAGTGACGATATTCATATTGGGCATGATCAGTTGTATTAATGAAAATAATTATTTTTGCATTGATTTGTTTCAGTATATTCGTTAACAACCAAGGGGCATCAGTAGCAGAAAGGAAGGGTGGCGGTGCCGTATATTCGGGTTTGCAGATAAAAATGAACGCTGGTGACAAGCTAAGTTGTCGACTTGGCTATCTCGATGGTAGTGTGTTCCAAGGTAGCCAGCATACATTCTTTGGTGCATTTCTCCAGTGAAGGGACAGTCTAATGACCACATACCTTTACAACATAACACGTAAATTCAGGCCAGGGAGAACAATGTATAGGAAATGTAATGGACAAAACTAAAGCTAAAGCAAAAGTCGCCGACTTAGTATAATTGGTCTTACTTATTTGTGAATAAATTGGGAAACTAGTATATACAGATATGCTCTTTACCCTTTGTTTTCTTTGTTTTTTTTAACACCTTGTACTCACTAAATTAATAGTCATCTTTTTTCTCGAGTTTTTTAACACACTTTATAAGATTTGTATCACATGAGTGTGAAAATAGACGGGCGCTGCTACTAAGCACGAAGTATAGTACACCACTTAAAAATGTACGTCTGTTGCTTGCGCCTATGGTTTTGTTGATAGTGTGAACCAGGCTTATAAATCAGTTGCTGTAGTGATGGGGTAATAAAACATTCAATAGTGTATCGTGTTCTTTACCAAAAACACCAGATATCATGAAAGATTTTCAAAACCTTTTGGAAGTACATCTTCAGGCGGAGAAAATGGGAAGGAGGCATTCCAAGAAAATAGCTTTACCTTTTATTTCTGGTTACATTCCGTTTCTAAAAGCCTGTGAAAAGTTGCCAAGGACTCGCAGCGATTTACTTTCTGTTAGAACGAAATGGCTAGTGGTTGAAATGAAAATTCACAACGACGACGACGACTTCAAAGACATTTTGTAACACTTTAATGATATATAATTACATTATTTGAAAAAAAAATTGATTGTTTCATTTGATCACAATGTTGATGAAACATATTGTTTAATGAAGCCACCATATAACACAACCTAAAACTGACAGTTACTAAATTCTCTCGGGGTTTTTTTTTTCATATTGTATTAGTAGCTCTTAAATGAGTCAACATCAAGTGGTTTTCAAATGTGAAGAGTATCTCCACAACATGAAAAACATTTGATGCATGCGTGTACAGAGATTATATTGATGAGGCATGCCTGGGGGGTTGTGGTGTTGATGGGTAACTTGCTTTTGTTTTTTTGTTGTTGTTGTTGTTTTTGTTTTTTTCGTACGGTGTTTCGGTTATTGGAACTGCCGTAATGCCGTAATGTAGGGTGTATATAAATGATAATAACTAGGCATGTATTTTCTTAACCAAAGCCACGTAAATTACCAGACTCTTAAAGTACTGCGGTGTCGATGTTTCGTTGCCTTCTCATGGGGTTATATGATGTTTTTGATTTTCTCAGTATTCGGTGTTGCATTAATTCGAGACGTCCCCATTGTCCCTTCTATATTGTTACACTAAGGAATCACACAGATACGATGACATAGTAAAAGAACAAAAGTACAAGAACAGTGATTTATCCTACTTTCTATCCCATGCGAAATAATCATGCGTTAAAATATCAAATAGTAAAATTAGTATTCGTGCCCTCGTGTTAGATTAACTAAAGCTAATGGTTAAAAGACTACATCATCGCCAAGGAAAAGTTTTCAAATATCAATCATGTCTTGTGAATAAGTCTCAAGCATCCTCCACCTAAACACCACCTAGAACAGGTTCTTGCTTTTCTGGTGCACACCATTCTACATCCTCCACCAAGGCAATTCTGCTTGCAGCTTGTTCCAGTACATTTCACTCCACAGCCACCTCCGAGACATGACTGGACACAATTTTTTGACTGACACATCATTCCTGAACATCCACCTCCATGACACGTCTGGGAACATATTTTGTTTTTACCATCACATTGCATTCTGCATCCACCACCCGTACAAACTTGTTTGCACCACAAAGCTGAGCATCTCATATTGCATCCTCCACCGACACAGGACTGAGTGCAGCTTTTGGATGTACATTTCATAGTCATGCAACGTCCACCTGTACACTCTTGGTGACAATAAGCATTTCTGTTGTGACAATTCAACTTGCAGTTTCCTCTTAGACATTGTTGACGGTTGCGGTATCTGCTTGGTGTGCCCTTGTACTCCAATTTGCATCCGCTTGAAAAGCATTTCTGGTGACATGTGTTGCCCATCAAATTGCAACCATTTGAGGAGCAGTTTGAATAACACACGCTACCCATCATTGCGATTGCAGGGACGTTGCTGTGAACGATTCTGCAGTACCCTCCCGCCAGACAGGTTCGCCTACAGACATGACCAGCACACATCATATCGCACGTTCCAGCTCGACATGTTTGATCACAATACTGCACTCCCTTTGGACAGTTCATCAAACATGTTTTACTGTCACAATACTGTACACATCTTCTGGCGGTGGCTGGACATGTCATGTTACAAGTCCCTCCTTGACATCTTTGATTACAGATCTGACAAGTCCCATTGCAATTCATGTTGCAACGACTTCTTAGGCAAGATTGGATGCACTGGTTAGAATTGCATTCCAAACTCCCCATCGTGCTGGAAACACATTTTTGGTTGCATGCTGAAGATGATGAGCAGACCATTGTACATCCAGCTGCGGTGCACTGTTGATCGCAATTTGTACTCATAGAGTTGCAGTGAATGTTCAGATTACCATGTGTGAAGTGCTGATGGCAAGTTCCATAAGAATTCGAGGAACAGTGATTAATGTATGTCAGAAATGGACTGACCAGCACTGGACAAAGTATTAGGAATATTATAACGACCTTCATTTTCCTGGAAATTGATATATATTGTTAATATTTTTTAACAATAGCAATAAACGACTTAAGTTATGTTGATCACTCTCCAATAAATTATCTTTCATTCTGATTAATTTCATTATCGTTAGGACCGAAATGCCTTGAGGGTATTTTTTAACGTATATACTGTAGAAAGCCTACACTATATCCTATGCTTTCACTCACAAGTCTTGAGTGGTTAATCAATGCATTCCAGCGCAATTTTCCTTAATTTCTCATGTTATCAACGCCTGCTAAAGTGCAAGTCATCAAGAACGTCATAAACCCGATATAATGCTTCAGGTCAAATTCAGCGATGACAAGAAGAAAACTGGCTTTGAACCAAGAAAGAAATGAATAACATATACAAAATCGTATACAAAATCCTTAGGTGGAATTAAAGCTGGTTATGAATGGGTTTTTTTTTCTCTTTTCTTCCATTAGAAGTCCGTATTTTTCATTGAAGCACTATAAGACTTGGTACTGTTATCAATGAATGTATAAATCCTTGCGTCTTTTGCATTGAATTGTCAGGCATGATCGATATATTTTAAGAAGATATAGTGCAATGATAAAAGATGAAATGTGCTGGCTGTTGAAATATAACAAGCTGTCAATAACTTCTTAAAGGAGCTTACTGTTTTCGTCAAATTAATATATAATGAGAAAATTTTTGACCAATTTTTGATCAAAAGTGAATTCCTCCTGGAAACGATCGAGAAGTCTTCAGTCTAAGTCTTAGTCATGCAGTTCTCAAATTCATTTATCAATCCAACAAATCCAAAGCGAATGAGAAATTTCCCATTTACTCAATAAATAGTCCAGATGAGAGTTGGTCGGTTTTTGTTTGTATTTGCATTCATTAGTTTATCTTCCTCTTCAGCTATGGTTGCATAAAATGAAATACTGGCAAGTAACTGTCAAGACGTTGTTCCAAAATATATTATAATTAACTAAGAATGAACTATTCACATGCAAATGTGCACCATTCGTTTTTCTATTGACAACTTAACAAAATGTATCAATCCAGGCTGCATACCATTGCTGGTCTGCGTCAATTATGACTACATCAAAGATCTATAACCAGTAAAAGTAATATGGCAAAAGACAATCTTATGGTTGTTAAGTTCGCATTGTGCTTACTTGTGAAGTTTCTTTAATCCTTCTGAGATTCACATCAAAGTAGAATATAGAGACAGATGTTAGTGTCTTGGTAAGTAAGTTGTTGATAACGACGGCGCAGACAACAGAAGTCCTTGTGTCTTCAACTTTAAAAAAATCCTACAGAACAATAGATAACTAATAAAAAGGACTGGGACTAGCGTAGAATACATTCTTCAATCACATCATTTATTATTTCATACTAACGAATAAACTCCTACTAAAACATGTTATTGTGTGAAGCTACAAAGAATGAAAGCTGGATTGCGATTTCTAACTATTTTCAATATTTACAGCGAGATGGTTGATGTGGCACGTGCTAATAAAGAAACGTATTAAGTAATGACCCCGTGGAACACAGCCAGCTGAAAATGGTTCGCATTCACCTTTCGTGACTAAGAATGAACGACGATGAACGGCAATAAGAACCAAAGCATATATTTATCGTTAGATTTGTACGTTTTTTCGTCGATGGTTGATTATTTTACTTACTATTTAAAAATAGTCCATTTGTACTACATGTGTGGGAGTTTTAAATATGTCAAATTAAATTTGAAGATTCTAGACTTTTCATGAGAAAGTTGATATACTCATATCATTTTACTTCCATTGTTTGTGGTATCCAATGACAACAAGAATCGGTAATGTTAAAGTATTATATCATCATCAAGGGAAGATCCAGGATTAAACGCCTGGGGGGAATGCGGCGTTGTAGAAATCGGAAACCGTTCAGGGGATATTTTGGAAGAAGCCCAAAGTCGTCTTAGAAGAGAGGTGTGCACCCTCTACAGCCCTTGATCATCATAACTCGTTCGTGTTGCGTCAGTTTCGTTTATTTTTTCGCCAAACCTCTGGAACACCTGTGCCAGTTGACAGATGTAGCTGCTCCAACAGAAAGTTGTTTATATGAGTTCAGTCCTTGTTTTGGACTACAAACGTTGATTGCTTTGAAAACGTGTTCTAAGTAATGTATAAAGAACTCGAGGGCGCGTTAATTATATCACGCCGAAAGACCTCGCCTTTGGCTCGGATCGTTATCCACCCATATAACGCACCCTCGAGTTCTTTATTACTTCTGAAAAGTCTAGCTGTCAAATATCATATTTACTAGAACAAGAAAGATCCCAACATCATTATTTGGCCTGGGATAATTGTCACATAATCTAGAGGTTAATAGTATATCAGAAGACGTGTTTGCCAATCCTCTAGAACACTGGGTTTTGCTAGCTATTTTCGTTGGACTGTGAATCTATTTGATTGACGCAGTCTAAGCCAATAGATTTGAAGCTTAACTCTCCAGTCTTCAGGGTCCCAATTTAGTTTAGCAAACGATATCATAAACAGTAAAATAGTCTATTTATTGTAAAGATTTTGAAATTGCAATCAGGATCCATAAAATTCAAAGTTTATAAAGATTTTGTCTCTGATTTTTTCTTTTTATTGTAGACGTTTCTGCCATTGACTCCGGCCTTCATCAGTGATTACAAAAGATTGCTTGCGCGAGAATTCAAACTTATTATAGCGCGCGCGTGTTTAGTGCGCGAGGATTTTTTAATGTTCTATAATTAAACGCGCGCGCGCTATAATAAGTTTGAATTCTTGCGCAAGCAATCTTTTGTAATCACTGATGAAGGCCGGAGTCAATGGCCGAAACTTCTACAATAAAAAGAAAAAATCAGAGACAGAATCTTTATAAACTTTGAAGTCTATTTATTTGTAATTTGTATAATTCTTTTTGTTTATAAGTCAGTGACATTAATCGAACATTTAACTCAGTTCTACAACCTTGAAAACACTAAGGTGAAGAACTTTCCTAGTTAAATGATACTAATTAATAATACTTTATATATTTCCGGGATTTTATAAGACAATTTTAGAACCTCGCGCGCAACGACGTCAGGCGCGATTTAACGTTGAGAAATTGTAATTTGAGAACCTCTTGCAAGCTATCATTTTACTGATGAAAGCCACTGGTAAATGTTTGAAACTTCTAGTTTTGTAAAGTTAAAATCAGAGATAAACAACATTTTTTAATATTATGAATCCTGATTGCAGTGCAAATTTAAGATATTAACACTTATAAATAACTAGCTATAGGTTGATAATATCAAACATGGTAAAGAAGAACGTTAATACAAGCTGGTTTTAAGAGACAAAATAATTTAGTCAATTTGGTTTTGAAATTAAATTAATAATTAATTATAATATTTGAACAAACACAGCCGGTATGTTGGCTTGTCTATTATTGACGGAAACCTGACAGCGTATGAATTTCAAATATTAAATAAAGGGGAGATGAAACAATTTGGAATATAATTTATTCCTTTAAAAGATTGATATGTGGATTGATTGCGTTTCTGTCAGAAAACCTTACCAACGCAGCAAGCAGGTTCAAGCGAACTTCTGGCCACCTCATGGGGACCATTGCTCAATGGTTGATAGTCTTGGGTATGATTGCGGGATTGTTACTAGGGTTACCAGGTACGTAGGTCTTTTAATTTGGATTCTAGCTGTGGATAGAACACTGCTATCCCATAAAACAAAAACCATTAATTGGTTAAAAATCTTTAATTGTGGTCTTTTATACTTTGTACGTACAATGTTCTGATAGCATCTAAAAGCGCAAATGTTACGTAAACTAATATGAAAAAAAGACAAACTAAATAATGGACTTTCAAAAGTTTGTTTATGAGAACAATATAATACCACATTCCTGTTAAATGCTCAGTTACGCGCGTTGGTTGAATTTTCACTGCAGTAGTTGCACTTTTATTATGTTAAGTTATTCAATATGTGTCCCAACATGCAGAAATTTTATAAGACTAAGAAAATAAGTGAAACCACGAAAGAAATCAAACCCGTCTGTTGATTTGCCACAAAACTCACTCACTCTCGATATAAGAGTTTATACAAGTACTGATTGTAAAACGTGAACTACCAGATTATTTGAACGGCGAAAACACCAACTTTTATTCGAGGACAATGGCCGATAACACTTTCAGAAAAAACTAACAACATATCTAACAGATATAAAGGCTTCCTGTTTTTGGTGTAGGGGTGGATCCCTCATAAATTGTGAATGAGTTTTCCCATGTATTTATATGACATACGTTTTACCCTAACAGCTGCTAGGGTATTTAATGTCGGATAAAAGAAGGCGCTGAATATTTTAAAGAGAAAACAATTGACAACAAATTATTCTATATATCACCAACTAAGAATATGAGTACTTGCTCGATATCTGGAAAGTCTGAGGTTTGCTCCCTATTGGAGTGCATTTTTTTCTTTAGTCCTATATCAAAATGTAAGAGAGAAAAAAGAAATGAACATCTGACAGGTTGACATCTCTAAACTGATTTTCAGATGCAAATTTTTCTTGAGATTTTCAGTAATTTCAGTATTATCTTCGATTCTCAAAACTCATTTGTAATTTGTACTCTTTACATAATAATACTATGCAGAAATAATAATAATAATAATATGCAACTTATAGAGCGCTATTTCCTGTAGCTCAATAGCGCTTTACATCGATTAAAGAACAAAAATTTAACAAAAAACTGTCTTGAAATAAAAAGTCTTTAAACTTGATTTAAAAGCTGTTAAGTCTTTACACTTGCGTATATGGTCGGGAAGTTCGTTCCACAGCTTGGGGGCAGCATAAGAAAAGGACCGTTGGCCATACTTCACCAAGTTGGTGGATGGTATCTCAAGTAGGTTCTTTGTAGATGATTGCAGACTTCTTGTAGGAAGGTAGGGTCGTAGCATATCCATTACATATTGAGGAGCTAGACCATTAAGTGCCTTGAACGTGATTAGAAGTATCTTGTACGCAATACGTTTGTTAACGGGCAACCAATGCAATTGCTTGAGAATTGGAGTGATGTGCTGAAATTTCTTCTCTCTGGTTACCAACCTGGCTGCTGAGTTCTGAACGTTAACATTCTGGAGGCGGTCAATGAGGAACTTTGACAGTCCATATAGTAAAGAGTTGCAGCTGTCGAGTTTTGCTGTGATAAATGCATGGACGAGAATTTAAGTGTTCGATTTTGACAGGCAGTCCCTAATTCTTGAGATATTGCGTAGATGGAAGAAGCATGTCTTACAGATGTCAGCGACATGTTGTTCCAGGGACATATGTTTGTCAAAAATCACGCCAATGTTTCTTGCTGAAGTAGATGGCTGAATACTCTCGTTAGACACATGTAGGTGATCAATTGATGGACTTGGACGATGGTGGGCACTCAGCACCAACAATTCCGTTTTTTCTCCATTTAGCTTTAGCTTATTACATAACATCCATGAATCAATCTCTTTTACACAAGACTCAATACACGATAACAACACCCGCTGGTCGGCGGTAGTTTGCTCAAAAGCCAGGTATAGCTGTGTATCATCCGCGTAGAGCCGGCCGGAAACACCTAAACCTTGTCGAAGTGAAGGGTGTATATGCATATGATAAGTAAATCTTTGGTTAACTGTCGACAATAGATAAAATGACAGACGTCATAATGGAGCTGTCTGTTATTACGCATCTGATAGTGCAAAACAATATGAGCCGATCAGGTGTAAATTAATGTGGTGGTCGGCCATTAGCATCATAACACCTAACGGTGTTTGTGTGGTCGGTTTATGACAACTGTTGTTAGGATCAATTTGGAGATAAAACACCATGTAAATAAAATGCTGTAGCTTTACCCGATAAACATGTCTTAAATATAATCCAAAAGGTTAGCCCTTGGGTTATCTCAAAATATTTCTTATGAGTTCTGATGTTAGTATTTAGATAGAATGAATGTGTATGTGAGAGGGAGTGATTCTGAGTACCAAGATACGGCAATCATTGATAAAATGATAAGCATTTTTTTATTTAAGGTGACCCATCAGAAATCCATACGTATTCGTCTTTGTCTTGACAAAGGTTTTGATCATAACTTTTTAGAATCGCGTGCAGTTTTTCATAAAGTGGGTTCTAAGAATGCTCGGATTTTGTAATGAACACTTCTAAAACCCCATGTAGTTTGAAACTAACCTCACAATCAACGAAAGAGATGATTTAATGTGGGCTTAATTATTGATAAAAGCCCAAAAGCGATCACCAAACAGACAAACTGTTGAAAAGTATAAGCAATTTTAGTCAATGTTCATAAAGCGCTAAAAAAGCCAAACAAATCTAGGAAGTTGCTTTTAAAGTTGGTACTCACGTTGGTTTCAAACTACATGGGATGTCAGAATTGCTCACTACGACTTCCGAGTATTTTCAGTGCACACTTTTGACGGCAAATCGTGCTGACATTTCACTCCATAGATTTTTGTTAAACTCGTTCAGTTTTAAGATTGGCTCATTGTAGGTTGCTTTCAAGAGGCTGATTCTTTTTGTCCAACAAAATCTTGACGGTCCTGAAACCGCCCAGTTGGCTCAGTTGGATGAGCGCCGGTCTTCAGTGCGGAAGGTCGGGGTTCGATTCCCCGGCCGGATCAACATTCAGAGTCTTTAAATAACTGAGAAGGTGCTACCTTTGTATTTACATCTGCAAATGGCTAGACCTTCACGTCTTCTCAGAATAGGACGTTAAACCGTAGGTCCCGTCTCTCCACACTATCTAACCCAGCATTGGAGGGGAGGTTAAAGAACCCACAACACTATTCGGGGAGAGTAGGCCATGAAGTTGTCGGTGTGTTAGTGGTCTGTCCTAGTACACTACAGGGCCCACAGTAATTGACTAATGAAGGAAAAGCTACTGATAAACTAAAGCCCATTGCTTCATTTTTCTCCAATAAAGATAGTGTTTCTACGTTATCAATCGACCACTTGCTAGTGCCCAGACCTCCATGATTAAGCTAATGTTCTATACTATAAGGGCGCACGGGAGATGCGCAGTAGCAAGAGTCCCGAAGGGTCTTTAAAACACACAATTTTCACACGAGAAAAGGAGTTTGGCAAAGAAGTTTGATTGACGGACGTAAAAACCTTAACTCTCAACATTCATGATGTAACTTCTCTCTCTTTTTATAATTCGGATTTGTTGTAGAATGATTATAAAAATTTACATTCGCTTCAGTATTTGAACTTTTAGAAAAGTAAACTGTGTCTCTGAGCCATGTACTGCATTCTCTCCTCGCGTTGTCCTCCATACGTACCACGTGACAGAATGTGACGTCACGTCAAAGTGATGTATACTGTGCTCATTTGCTTTAGAAAAGATACTATAATGGCCTGCCAGCTGCGTTTCCGACCGGAAACTTGTTTTCTTTGGAAAACTATGTTTTCAATTTTTTCGGTATTTTACATATATACTAAAATTTCATACCATGACAGCATGATGATGTTTCTCTTACAGATGTTTACGGTAAAAAATGTAAAGATGTGATCTTTTGCGAGGAAGAAAAAGGCAGCTACCTACGTCATCATCTCATACATCGACTAATAACCTACACTAGCTCACAGTGTCAGGTGGAATGCTACCTGACGGAGCACTGTCAATCGTACAATTACCGCGCTATCAACACCACCTGTGAAATCAACGATTCTAATCATTACCAGCATCCTGATGACCTTGTCAATGACACTGATTATTTGTATTCTGCAACCAAGGTATGGTTTGATCAAGTACTGAGTTCTGCCTTTTTGCATTACTTCCTTCAAACATTTCAGTGCCTCATGATCACAGAAAATGGTAACGGCTTTTTAAACGGTCCTGACGTCTTCAATAATCAGTCCAAGAAGTTAAACTGATTAGTTTTGAGAACCACTTAAAAAAGAATGGGTGAATTTCCCGAGACATATCCGGAGTGTCCTGTATCAATCCTTCAGTTGTTAGGACTGCAGCATTCTATTTCAGCTTTAAAATAACTCTTGGGCCACAAGTTCATCAGTTTGTAACTGTTTCGCGTAACCCTCTTTAAATAAAGTCTTATTATTATTATTACTATTACTCTTGTCATTATACCTACGTGAATTTATGCATACACACAAAGTCTTCAATTTAAACTTTCATTTATGTTTTATAAAAATCCTATTTGCGCGCAAATATTCCATATCATATTTCCTCAGAATCCTTGCAATAGTCGTCCTTGTCACAATAAAAGTGTTTGCCGACCAGACTTTACAAATAACAGCTACCACTGCTTATGCCTTGAGCCAGGATATAGAGGACCAAATTGTGACGAAGGTACGTAATAATTAAAGTAGAACTGCTATTTGAATAACAGCGTGCAAAGAACATAACGACAGTCATCTCACCCACTGACTCGAGTTAGTCTGAGAGAAAACAACTTTTTTATAACTTGCCGAACTATACAGCATAACCATAGAGATACCAAGAGAACGTCGTGTAAGGTAAAAAGGTAAAAGACATATTTTAATAGTCATCATCTGACTAATAAAGTTAAGTCCGACGGTGCATTCATTTTATGGGATGGAAGATTCTCGAAACGTACGTGGCTGAAAGCTATGTAAGGAACATTATTCAACTGTTTGTTTTCGCCATCGAATATCCGAAGATCGCTGTAAAGCGAACTTTACTATATAGGCACTGTTCATCACATTTATCACACGCAGCCTTAGTGGGTGTTTTTCACTTTGCGGACATCAGTGTAAGATCTAGAAGCTTCTTACTACAATAACTATCCCCAGAACAGAAGGCATTATGGGCATTGTGAGAGAATAAATTCATCGTAATATTTGCTATAATGAAGTCGTCTTGTTGTGTCAGTTCTTTTACGTGTTGGGCTTTGTAAACGTTTTAAGAATGACTGTAGTATTAATTTATTGAACTTGCTATTCCTTTTCCTTTCAGACATCGATGAGTGTAAAACTGGACAACATTACTGTCCTGCTCACAGCATTTGTCACAACGATGTGGGGTCATATCACTGCGATTGCGAACGTGGCTATCAAGAATTTCAAGAAAAGTGCTTCCCTCTATGTAAGAAAATGTTTTAAATAAATTTTGTCTTTTATTTTAAAAAACTCTTCTGAAAGAGATACAATCAAATAATAATCAAAATTCGAAGAGAAGTTCAAATTCATATTCCATGGACTCGGTATAGAACTTCAGATTCCTAATCGGAAAGATCCAAGTGGTAGTCACTAGCATTGTCGATATTACTTTGCAGTAATCATAAAACGCAAATTCCCCACAGGTTCAATTGAAAAAATAGATAAAAATTAATGTTGATTTTCTAGTCTGAACTTTATGACACATTTGCTTGCTTTAACTGAATCACAAGTATTCATTCCAAAACGGGCCCCAAAAACTTCCTAACGCCTGATTAGCAGCTATGTCCAGTATACAGATGACAGCCACTTGTGCCACTGTGTGTGTATGACCAGTGTCATCGAGTGTCACCGTCGAGCTCCAGCAAACTATTGCAGCCATCGGATGCTGGGGCTTGCACACTAGAGAGGATCGATCGGCCATTTGTTGTACTGTTTGGGGTTTCACGAGTACAGAGCCGGATATGAGTTCTCTACCCCAACTCTGAAAACGAGGGTGCGGATTTTACCAAAGTCAGAGAGAGTACTAGCCGGTTCAACCGAACACACTTTGCTAGATGTGGTTCAGTCGGAACTTGGTACTACAGAGAGTCCAGTGGCAACGTTCCTGCGTTCGTCGCTGGAGTTTTCAAGATAAAAGCAGCGGTATATATCATCACGATGATGATAAATTTCATCAATTTTGTGTCTGGGATGATTTTAAGTGGTATTGAATAAAGGTCACGACGTCAGAATGTATCATTCGCGGCTTATCTAGAGATCAACAGAAACCGTCAAATCTTCTCCTTACGTAGGAGACGGGTGATTTGGTCATTGGTAGAAGCACTTTTAGGCAAGCGGGCTAATATATTAGTCTAGAGCTCAGGCATTGGAGCGAAATTGGCTGGCAGCGAAAATGGCTTTTTGCTCTTTTTCCTAGGAATACCGAAATTCTGCCGTTTCTTCATCGTTACGATCGTCAAAACAGTATACAGAGCGCATGCTCTGTTGTGATCTTTTAATTGTTCCATTGTCAACTTTTTAATCGGAACTCGTATAAAGGTAGCAAAAGTATACCTAATAATAATAACTATAAGTATATCTTTCTTTCTTTCTTTCTTTTTACTGCAAGTGGCCCATCAGGCACAATGTTGTAAATATGTGCATGATTGGTAGGCTTTATGAGGCTACTGGTGTGTGTAGAGGACGAAACACGTCTATGAGGGATTAAGGTTTAAGGTTTAGGTTTAAGTATATTCCAGCACCTGCTGTAGTAGTAGCTCCACTGCTGGTTGTAATACACTGATTTTAAGGCCTCATTTAACCAGCAGTTTTCAACGCTAATCCCGCAGGCCGGCCTTGTTGCTGGAACGTCTCCATATAAATGGAGACCGAGGCCTACCGTTTAACGTCCTTATCCGAGAAGACGTGAAAGTCTAACCATTTGCAGATGTAATTACAAAGGCAAGCACCTTCTCCTCAGTTATTTTAAGACCCTGAGTGTATGGTCGTCACGGGATTGAACCCACGACCTCCCGCACGAGAAACCGACGCTCAACCAACTGCATGAGCCAACCGGGCGATTGTTTGGTATCACTTGTTTCTTCAAAATCTGGCGAGCTGCTTCGAATCAAATCAGCCATTGCCAACTGAACCATTTAAACCATATAATCGCGATGAAACTATTTAAAGCTTTAATGTACTAAAAAGTAAATATGGTTTTGCAAAATGAGGAATAACTACTGGTCACAAGTAGTACATTTCTCAATTAGGAATCGCGAGTAAATATGACATATTGTTATGCTTGAAAGTGGATCGCACAATGTCGACAGCGGGGACTTTTCTTTCTCTTGAGTCGCTTAATGCTGAGTATTGCATCTAACAACTTAGTTGTTGTAAATGATCCTGAAAGGCTGCTGGAGCTGGTTTATTACGGAAAGTCTTAATTTTGTATCGAAGCATTGACGCGGCCCTTATGTAACTTAGCTTTTTGGAAAACACTCTTTCCATATCCTTATTTGTTTTCTAACCAGGAGGCAACAGTACGGGGTTTGGGCTTACCTGTCAACAAGTTGAATCGACGGTTAGCTAGGTTGTCGTGGTATTATAGGTGCTGTACTACTTCCTCGCTAAGGTCCACTGGGTAATATCGTTAAGATCCCTGGATACTACTGAGCAAATTAAGCATTTTTCGACAGGAACAGTAAAGACGGAGAAACACGACATTATTTCGACTGGGTTTCCTGTGGCAACCCAGTAATAACAGTTTCCTTATTGGAGTTCGTATCAAGGGGTTGAAATAAGGTCCCTGGGAAGTTTTAGCTGATTTTCGACGGTCGTTGTTCAGATTTGATGTCCACAGACGTTGATGAGTTCCACTACAAGAGCAGCCAGGCGATAACATTAAATTGACCTATCATTTACTGTTGTCACCGGCATATGATGCGATGCCGTGGTACTTATCCACGATGTGGACTGTCTGTCTCTCATGTGAGTAGCTTGTGGAAGGAGGACATCTGCTTCAAACTCATCTACATAATTATGGCTTGAGTTAGTCCTTCGACGTACGTTAAATTGTTATACACCGATTTTGGTACCTGTCATGTGGAATTGTTTTAATCACGAAGAACACCCAAGCCCCCAAAATTTTAGGAAATGCGTAAATGTTTATTTGTTTTTCTTTGCGATATGACCTACTGGAGGATTTAATTATAGGTTTCGACTTGAATTGACTCCACTTTTAGCAGAAAAAAAGATTAGTGTGCAATCAAACGATAGCTGAGAGGTGTGCTACGTGTGCTACCTATACACAACGATATTTATCCTGGTTACGAAGCTTGTCCTTGAATACCACGAGAATATTTAGTTATTCATTCATTTATTTTATAAAATAACTAAGATACTAGCTACGCACGCTCTGACTGGCTGACAGCTGTGTTTGCACTAGTCCAGTCCCAGACTCTCTTTCTTGCCGCTCCAGGACTCGCGGAGAAAGAGAGTCCAGTATAACTTGCATGCGCATGTGCAAAATGAGCCAATCAATTGATTAATTAGTATTTTGCGAGCTTGCAATATGCAAATGTCAGTGTTTGGTAGCAGTGGTAGTGATGCGTATCGAAAAATTCACAAATACGTCTTTCACAACTGTCTATCCGTAAATGGCCTGTAACTGCTCAAACTTTGGTAAAAGATTATAGTTGGTTTTTCCAAGTGCATAGCTCACTGAATCAACAAATGGCTTTCCGAAATGAGACTGATATCGTGTATACAAAACACTTTCTTCTTCAGCCATCTTGAATCATTAGATGACTTTAGGATTTGTAACCACGCGATCACCACATGAATGTGGTGATCGCGTGGTCACTAAGCTGACATGCGCATGCAAGTTATACTGGACTCTCTTTCTCCGCGAGTCCTGGAGCGGCAAGAAAGAGAGTCTGGGACTGCACTATGTTTGCACATAAGCATGTAAACATGGTTGTGACGTCACCATCTTTGTGCTTGGCGGCACAATTTGAAAACATAAAAAAAAAACTTTAAAAAAAATTAACTCAAACTGAGAAAGATCAAAGCTGGAAAGTGGATGAAGAGCTAGCACACTTTAATTTTCTGGGTTTGGAGGAGTCTTTTGCAGAGCCTGGACCAAAAAGACAGAAACAAGGAGATAGATTTGCAACAATGAGCGATGAAGACTTAGACAAACTAAGAGGGAGCTGCATCAAAGTCGACAAAATATGCTACCACATACGCAGTGACAGTTTTTAAAGGTATTTTTTATTGAAAAATTATCATCTTAAATATTTGTATTAAGTAAAAACTTCAGTTTCGCTACATAAAAAAACTTCTAAATACATTCGTGTTAATATTCAGAATGGGCTTTGGCAAGAGGAATTGATGACGATATTGGGTAAAAAAGCTAGAAGGACCTGGATGAAAACTTGCGACACTTTCATGCCGAGGCGAGGAACAAAACTGGTGGAAATTACAGCAGAAGCACTTTACTTGGTTTCCGATGAATGGTATAGAGAGGTTTTTAAGCAACCCACCCTACTAGAAAGGTATACATATTGCCACTGACCCTGCTTTCCAACAGTCAAACCAAATGCTAGACGCCAAGCTAAAGAATATGAAGCAACATGGTGAGGGGAATGTAAAGCACAAACCTTGCATAGAGAATGAAGACTTGCGACTTCTGAAAGACTGTCCTGCCATGGAAGGACAAAGAAACTTAACGAAATCCAGCTTTGCTTTCATCGAAGCCATATGCAACTATGGCACACGATGAAGCAAGTAAAACTCGCCAAGGAGGGCTAAGCGACAACACAACAAGCTTTGAAAAGCTAGCCAGAATTTACCAAACGGAGCATCCAAACGACGGTTATAATGCTCTTCGTCTTTATCTAGAGAAGCTAAACCCAAAGTGCAACGCTTTCTTCCAATTCCCGGAGCGTTTTTGGATGGGTCCACAAGAAAAAGTATACAGTGTGGTTTGAGAATCGATGTCTTGGGGGTGAATAAGTTAGGAGATATGATGAAAGATCTCAGCCGAGCAGCCAATCTCTCAAAGAACTACACTAACCACAGTGTAAGAGTAACGGCCATAACACCTTGGTCAAATGCTTGCCTGTCCAACCGCCATATAGTCACTATCTGGCCACAGGAACGAGAACTCTCTCCGTCACTACAACACACGTACTTCGTCTCAACAGCTTCAGGTATGCAGCAGCGTGCTTTCAACTGCTCTTACTTCTGATCAGCAGATAGTACCTTATCAAGGAAATCAACAACCAGTTCTTGCTTCAGCCAGAGCCACCACAAGCACCATTCTATAGCTAGCACAATATATGCACACAAACCACGAAGAGAAAGTCAGCTTTGCTGTCATGTTTTCAGCTAGGTTGTCAGATCGGCCAAGTTCGTGTTTCTTTCAACTCTTTCAGCAATGACCAGAGCCATGATCAACCTCAGTAACTTTGTTTGACATAATTTAACTTGTTGTTTTCTTTTTACGAACATTTTTATCGATATTTTTGGACATTTTAACTGAACTTTCGACCTTTTTATAAGTTTTCGAGCGTGCCGCCGTTCGCTCTCTCGCCGATCACCAGACCAGATAAAACCAATAGAAAACTTTTTCCTGTGTTTGCATATAGCCTGATATAAACACTCGAGGGGTTGGGAGAATTCTCGAGAGTTATGCAAACCGGCCCTCGACTTCGTCTCGGGTTTGCATAAGTGATCTCCCAACCCCTCTCGTGTTTATATCAGTCTATGCAAACACGGAAAATGTTTCCTATTGCTCACAAATAACAACTTTATTTGCAGGGATAATGTTTTAAAAAATGCAAAAATGGGTGTCGACAGGGAGGAACTGAGTCCCTATGATAAGTCAACACCAAAAAATTAGATGTTAAGGAAACACACTGATTTTGATCTATCGAAACGTAAAGGTACAACATACTGATCGTACTAAATGGGAACGGTCTTTATTTAGTATTCATCCGTTAGTTTAGTGTTCGTTAATGGTCTTTCAGCATTCATTTCAGAGTCCCTTTCAGCTGAGTATTTTTCTTTCACTAGTTGCTGATTATAAAATCACAGTACATACGTCGTCTGCATTCTTGGCTGGAACAAATGCAAAGGATTTTTTTCAAATTAGCGGGACTCAACTCAACCAGCCAAAGACTACAAAGGAAATCCAGCTGCATGGAGAATTTGAACTCGGCTCGTAAGTACCTTTTGTTCGTCACACAGCGCTTTTCCATCGCATATACGCCCTGTATCTTTAGTAATACTTATAGTCATTGCAGTTCAGGCCTTAGTCGAGATATATAGGTGCGCCATTGGCTGCTAAAAAGCTTTCACAGTGCTTCACACAATCGTTTTTTTGTGACTCCTATGAAATCATTAATGCAAAACTTCGCAAGCTGTTTCCATATATTATGTCTAAAATCGCTGCGATTACAGGCAGTCAACTGTTCAACGATCGTAGCGACCGTTGTGAATCGATAAAGCGTATGGGTGGAGTTTTCATATGATTGCTACGATCAGTGATGCCGAAAAAATAGAACAAACTCTTTTTTTCAAACGTCACAAGCACTGATGTTGTCAATCAGGTTTTTCAGTACCCTACAACCCTTTTCGGTGAAATAGGTGTATACACGTCAGTGATCATCCAATTTTGTTGCCAGTCTCTCGTACCACCCAGTACGTTGCATGAAAAACAGCTAAACTTCTCTGAAGTTTAGATGAAAAACAGCTAAACTTCTCTGAACCCAATAATTGTAAGCGATCCTTACCTTTCTCCATATTTTCATGTTCTAGAACTGATGTCTTCAAGAATAACAAGCTCGACAGCCTTAACTCTATAACAGCACTGACTATCCGATTCAAAACACAGCGGTTTGCCATTTTTGATGGATGGCACCTATACAAGGTGGATAGATCAACCGCCTGAATTCCTTGAAATTCATATATATATATAATTAACAATTAGACTACGAGTTCGAGTTTTCTATCGGCTGATAGTTGACGAGGGCGAAGCCCGAGTCAGCTGTCAAAGCCAAGAGAAAACTAGGATGAGTATCAAATTGTTTTAGTAAAAATCTACTAGCTAAGTATTCTAATGCAAAATTTACAAAACTAAATTTGGTGATAATTTTTAACCTAAAAAACTGGGAAATTTCGGAAAGCTACGCATAAAAAATTATAGCTAGTTTCCATGGCAACTGTTTTTCTTTTGGGAGCCGAGGAAAATCGGCAGCTAGTCCAGCTGTGAAGCTTTCTTCCGCTAAAAAGAAGTGATTTTGATCATAGAAGAAAGTCGAAAGCTCAAAAAACAAAAGCAGTACGGATTATCTGATGCTTGTGGAGATTTCTTTGTATTATTCGGGGCAAAAAGACGAAAAAAGATCGAGCTGACCGACCGGCTCGCCGTGAACTGATTCGGTGAAAGTGAAGCTTTTCAAATTACTAGCTTCAACACGAAGGAATCCTGCAGAAAAGTTATTGAAAGGTAATAAAAAGTTATTCTACACTTATGTATTCCCTGTTTATCTAATTTAGAAAGTTTTTGTCTCATCTTTTTTTCAAACGAAAACAATACCGTTTTTGTCCTTAAAGTGACTACTTGCTCGCTTCCTGAGAGTTTGTTTTTCTGTGACTTTGAAGTCATTCACGCCGAACATCGACCAAAAAAGAAAACAAAGTAAAGGCGTTCCAAACTAAATTGGCTTTTTCCGTTTTAGAAAATTTCTACCAAGTTAACGTTTTTTAGATAAATCGTACTGCCAGTGGATAAACAGATAACTGACAATCAGACTTTTTAATTAGAAATTCGCCAAATGAAAAAAATATCAAAAATCAAAAATGAACGGTAAAAATACATAAAATGGAAAAAGCCAATTTAGTTTGGAACGCCTTAGTAATTTTTCACTAAATTTTGCTATTGTACTTGAATACTGTTGAGTTATCTTAGACAGTTTAGACTTGAAAGCCACTTTTTTCACTTTTGGAAGTACGGTCCGGCCGTAGCAGATCGGTGATTGAACTCTCTCAGTTTTTTATCAAAATCGCAAAAATTTCTCTTCTTATATATCAACATTTGTACGTGTTGTTTTGTAGAAATATCAGCCGTGGTATTTATGGCAAATATAATTAAAAACCATGTTTTATCTATAGAAATTTTCTGATAATTTTCAAATCACGAATCCCTATTTTCTCTACTCACCTTCTATCACTATTAGAAGGTGAGTAGAGTAGCCAATCAGAATGCGAGATTTGCATTAGAATACTAGTAGATTTTTACTAAATATTTACAAGCTTTTCCTTCCAATGAAGGGAGGGACATGCACCACAACAGCTTTCGCCAATTACTGTTGGCCTTGTAAATAGTTTTGTAGCTCAGATTACACACACCGGCGACTTCAGGCCTATATATCTGAGCAGCACGAAACCCTCTTGAAGGGGAGCGGTGATTGGTTTGAAAAACAATTGTCTTTTGAAAACGGCGAATGAAAACATTGAATCCTATTGTATTCCGTTGGCCAATCAAAAAAATGCGTCCAATAAACCCACTTCGTGCTATTAGCCGCTACATTCCTGAATAGTAGTATGGGTTCTTTATTGTCTCTAGCTCCGATGCAATGTCGTAATGTGTGGAGAGACGGGGGCCTACGGTTTAACGTTCATATCCGAGAAGACTGAAGGTCTAACCATTTGCAAATGTAGTTACAAAGGCAGCACCTTCTCAATGAGTTAAAGACCCTGCATGCAGTGTTGGTCTGGTCGGGAAATCGAACCCCGACCTTCCGCACTGAAGACCGGCGCTTAGCTTACCATTCTCTTTTGTCTCCTTCTAGGTCGTTGTTGAAAACAAGATTGAAAGATTCAGAGCAAGTTTCGAATGTAACAACTGGTTCAAAAAATCGTCGTCTATGACGTGGAAACCTTCAAATGTCAAAAATTTCTAGAATTCACATTTCTCAAAATGTTAAAGTTTCGGTTTCCGGTTGGCTTAAATCCCTGGCAAATAAATGTAAATGCCATAGAAATGGCCTGATCACACTTACGTCCAAAAATCATGGGTCCCTGTTTTTGTACATGTCAGTATATGAATATCACAGTTAACATCGTTATGTCACTAACCATTACTCGGGATCTTTTCTACAACGCAGTTGTTCTTCTTTTTATTGTACAATGTCTCCTCTTACTCCAACTAGAAGTCTCCTCTTCTAGCAAAGGCATCTAACCAGCGCCCTATTTATGCGTATGTCTTGTGGGAAAATTCCTAACCCACAAGTGTTTGCCGATTAAACACTTGGATGTTATAGGGTGTGGCGTTAGATGTCCTTGCCAGATTAGATGGACACGATACATATGTAATTGTAACTACGAACTATTAATAACTTTGAAAATAAGCACTTCTCAACAGTTAAATGGATCCACTAAGGTGGCTCGAATTAAATAGGTTGTGTTGCCTTAGCAGTGGATAACAAAGATAGCTGAAATCAGTTTTTCTAAAATATCTCCAGACACTCAAGTACTTTGTAACAAAGTACACACCAAAGCAAAGGAAATAAAATATAATATATTTCCTATAATTTGATAAGACAAGACATTTTCTTTTCAAAGTGAGTTTATTAGGGAAAGTTGATTAGCGGAAGGGATAAGAACAACATGCACGAGAATCTGGTTTGCAAAACTAAATGTACAGAGCAGTGTCAATTTATACTCACACAAATTGATAATCAAATGCGCCCTAGCTATGGCGAGCTCGTGGATTGGAATTTTGCAAGCATGGATAGGTTTTCATCTGTACAAATTGTGTATTTTAGAGTTCTGCACTTTTTGCTATTAAGTCTTTATTTACATAATAATCTAATGGCATAATATTTGTGTTGTCATGTGAAGAACACTGAAGACATTTGTGTCTCTATAGAAAACTTCATAAAATATAGCTGGATATCAAACTGATATCAAAAAATAATAATGTAATTTATACAGGCAAACCAGATTAGAGCGTATAGTTTAATTTATCTTTTCCAATAATTTATATTGGATGAACGACGAACTTTATTGTAACTTTAACTTGATCCAGCTATATATTTTATGAAGTCTTCGACAGAGATGGGAGCAAGGATGTCACAGTTGGTTGGTGCGCGGCTTCGGTGCGAGAGGTCCCGAGTTCGATTCCCAGTGAACTCACATCCTGGGTTCGAATTCTTTATTTTCCGTGTAGTTTAATTAGCTTTAAATATCATTATCATTATCATTACCCATTAAAAGGAGCACTGATGGAAAGAGGGGTAAAACGAGCGCGCCGTCGACCTCCAGTTTATTGATCAATTTGTGAGCTACTACTGAAATACGTCCTGACTCTTTACCTTCTTTTAGAGCTACATGCAAATGTAAAATTGTCATTTGAGCTTCGGTTTTGCGTGTTTGCTGTTCTTCGCTTGACAACACAAAAACAGCAAATATTATGCCTTCATTTCGATGTTTTGAATCTTTGTAAGATATTTTGAATCGTACTAATAATGTCCAAATACATGGAAAATCATTCAATAAAGCTCAATAAAGTTGTAAACATATTTCCTTTGCATCCCAATTCTTCTTCTTCGATGTATAGAACACATTGAAGGGTACTCTAAAATGGCCAACGCAGCGTATATACAGCACAAATCTGAAAATATATTCTCTCAATTTAGATGTTTTGAAGCTTTATAAATCAATTTATTGAACGCACTGATGTCCAAATGTACATCGATAATCATTTGATGGACTTTTTCAAACAAAAATCATTTGATGGACTTTTTAAAACATTTCTTTTGCAACAACCGTTGCAGGTACATCTATGTTCATTATTTAGGCAAATCGATCTATCTCAAGTGAGGTCTGGGACCGAGTTGACTATGGAGTGAGTTAGTGATCACGTGAGTGAGTGAGCAACACATATGCACATCTGTCCCCTAAACTAACTCGCGGGTTTGCAATCCACGAGTTAAAAAGCGATAAACCAATCAAACAATGATCCTCGACCAGGAGGGAGTGGAAGTCTCAAACGACTGTGTTCAGCGTAGTTTCCTTTCATGAAGTAACAGCGGTATGGTTGATTTGGCACGTGCTTCAGAAACATAAGTGATGCTGGTCTTTACCAACTGCAAAAGGTTCACGTTCACCTTCGCCGCGAAGGTCAATTTCAATCAGTAAATAACAGTCTTAAATATCATACGATTTTTTCCAGTTTTCTCCTGCATGGCTGCTTGTATTTGAAGGTGATTTCATTGCTTTGCATTGCGCACACTAACTGAGCACGATTCGGTCACTCGTGCGAGCGCGCGCACATTCGATTTTCATGATGGCGGCTGTTTCGATGAAAGGCCAAAAACGGCCTTTATGAAAGTATATCAGTAACTAAAATCAACAATAATGACCTGAAATGAATATAAAGAAGCTAAGAAAACATCGATGAAGGGCTTTTTGAACACTATAGAAGCAAAGGCTTTTTTCGTAGAAACTCGCCCCAATCTTCACGCGGAAAACACCAAATGTATGCGATAAAGTGGAGCGGCGTTTTACAAAATATCTGCAAAACGATCTCGCTATTGTTTCCTAGTATATATAAGTACAAAAACAGTTTGGATTGGAAACAGGAACAGGAACGCGGGAAGGTGTCAATTTTTGCCCATGCGATGATTTGGGAGTGAGGTGTTCATGATTTCGTTCCGTTTCACAACAAAAAGTAAAATTTAACCATTGGAGAGAGCCTGACTGTAGGTTAGGTTCAGAAATATGTTTATATCAATATTAATTTATTATCAATTCATAGCTCCACTTCAACAATTGCTGGGTTTCATCCATTCCTTAATTTGGGGATTCATGATCAGAAGACAATAGAGCGGTAGCCATGTTGGATGAACAAACAAGTGACGCTAATGAGAAATCTTTTGTTGCAGTTCATCCAAGATGGCTGCCGTGACGTCACATGCAACCCAAGAATAGCAAACAAATACAGGCATCCTGATCAGTCCATATAGTCCGGTCGATTAAGCTCGAAAATTGTTCGACTTTTGATACAAGCACCAAACTTCCCACGATTATAGGCATACCCATACTGATTAAATTCTGATATAGTGTCACGCCCAATTCGCATTGTTATGCCAATTAGCGGCAATATAAATGTTTTGTTAATAAGACCCCCCACGAAGCAGTTCTTTTTGCTTTTTTTGTTTAGTGTTGTTAGGTTTTAATTAAAAATATTGGTGAAATTGGGATTGCCTTCCTTTATTATGCACTATCTTATAATTTGGCATAATTAAAAGCAAATTCAACAATAATTTCACAGGTTCTCCAGAACTCAGTAACGCAAATACAGTAGTACTGAGAATATAATATTATAAAGTCGAAAGATATTTCACTATAAAGTCGAAAAAGCTTTAGTGTAACAATAACGTTTTAGTTTGTGTGAAATACTCTTTCATTGCTAATTGCTAATGAATTTGCACATGTTTTTGTCATGTCTGTCATGAGTTGCACTTGCAATTCGCACGTCATGTTACGTTATTGCTGTATACTTGCATATCGTGAAAGATAACAAGGAGAATTAGTTTAACGAAATATCAGGTTTATCAGGCCGGGGAGCCAAGCATGTCCGAAGTCCCAAAAGCTCAGTCTGTTGAGAGGCCAAGCCAGGCCGCATTAGCACTAGCCCAGCTTCTTAAATACAACAGTGTAAAGCATGCCCGTGAATCTGAAGGAAATAGTCGAAATGTTAAAAGTCAAGAAACCCTGTTGCCAATATACATAGGTCTGATGCTCTATAAAAAGACACGTAAAAAGGAGCTTATAGACAAACTACATGCTCTGGGCGTGTCCATTTCATATGAGAAGGTGTTAGCTCTATCGACAGCTATTGCGAATTCAGTTTGCGAGCATTTCATGGCTACAAGTTCATTCCATGGTACCAGCATATCTTTGATACAACATCCTGCTGTAAAAGGGGGAACGTGTCGACAGCACTGGTATGAGCATCTTAAGAAATGTGTCCCCAGCCAAGAGTATAGTTCCATTACCCTTCAGTTATACAAACGTACTCCCTGTGGCAAGTCAAACGTCAAGTGCCTTAATGGTGCCAAGCCCACAGTGCAATATACAGGGTCATGACGAACAAGTACGTAGTGCCAAAACAAAGGAAACTGAGTGGCCCTGGAAAAGGTCAAAGACTTGACTTGATTTGGGATGAATACATTCCCAACAGCCTCAAATCATGCACCAGAGGAGAAGTACTGGTGTGAGAAGAGGAGTTCAGCCATCAGTTGCGCTACCCAAAAATTGGCAAAACTTTTTGCGTTCAGAGGAAGTAGTGAAAATAGGGATGGAGGGCAAACCGATCATTACTACGCATGGTACAAAAGTACTTTGCTCACCGCCTTCATTTCAAAGTGATAGCCTATCACCTTGCTTGCACGAGGATGTGGACACACGAATACTTGTACACCTGGCTGATGCAGTGGCGAAAGGCCACAGATCTGTCATGATTCGATGTTGTTGTGTTAGTTGTTGCTGCTGTCCATGCTCTGGATGTATCTGAGCTGTGGATATCTTTTGGAACCGGCAAAGATCATAAGATATTAGCAGTGCATCTACTGGCGAAAACTCCTGGCTCTGTTAAATCAAAGTGTCTTCCTGTTTTTCACGCCTTGACAGGGTGTGATACAACTTCCTTCTTCGCTGGCTGTGGAAAGAAAATTGCCTGGAGCACCTGGGAGAACTTCCCTGATGTTACAAACGCCTTTTTGGAGCTCTCAAGCTCCCCATCTGTAGTTACCAATGAAAATTTGTCAATTGTTGAAAGATTTGTCATTCTTATGTACGACAAGGGTAGCCCCCTTAATAAGGTAAGTGTTTTGCATCGAATCATCACATGGCTTCTTTACAAATGAACCTCTCCTTAACTTACGTTTGCAAACCTCACTCATCCCAGGTCAACGATGCTCGAACGTACTTGTTTACTAAGAAAGGAAGAAGTATCGAAGGGATTCCACCCACACAAGACGCTCTAGCACAACACGTTAAGCACGCCATCTATCAAGGAGGATATATTTGGGGAAATGGCACGCACCATTCCATTGCCTATGCTTCCTGGTCCCACTGATTGGGGATGGACTGTTGACCAAGAAGGAAAGTTCCAGTCACGATGGACTACTCTCCCTGCTGCAGCTGTCAGCTGTAAAAAGCTTGTCCACTGCGGATGTAAGAAGGGCTATGGTAAAAGGTGCAAGTGTGTCAAGGCCAATCTTCCATGTACCTCTTTGTGTTTCTGATGGACAGAACATTTGACATTGAATGATCCTTACAAGTAAAACATTGATGATCACATATTTATTTAATACATATCTTGCTTCGCTGCCATAGTAACACATTGTTTACACTGAATATGAGATATTAAGTTCATATTAAATATGACAGCACATGGACTGGTGCTAACGAAAGACAGACGCACATTATACCTTAAACTTGAAATTTTTGGAAAATTAAGGAGTTCGTTGCCATGGCAACGGATTGTTCAGAATATATATGATATGCTATTAGTAATCATAGCTATAGTTAACAATTTAGTATGGTGTTATTGGCTTAAAATGAAGAAAAACTCCGAAATTACATAAATTATAATAAATAATATGGTTACCATGAAAACAAACTTGATTCCAGCTTGGCACTATATCAAAAGATGTTTGTCTTGGTGACCACTATCAGTGTGCCAAGTTTCATCAGTGCTTGTATCAAAAAACGAACAATTCAGCCAAAATTTCAAGCTAATCGACTAGACTAATAGCCAGATTTCCCAATGGAATAATTTATGTCCGACAAACAGGATCTTTAGATTGTTGTAAAGATTTTGAAATTGCAATCAGGATCCATAAAATTCAAAGTTTATAAAGATTAGATTGTTGTTTGTCGATAGATTTTAAAGTTTTAACAAGTTTCATTTTGATAGAAAATCAGAGTATCTAGCTATTAAATTTTTTCCGTACAATATTTTGCAATCACAATTATTCTTGTGCAGTTTACAGAATTGTAGCTCGGAAGTCGGCTATATATTCATTTCACGCTCTGCTGATTAGACTAGGCGCATTTTCGAAAAATCAGATACCTAGAGGCATTTTGGGGTAGAAGCTGGTAACATAACTATTCTAAACTGATTTTTCATGCTGAATGCGAATATGACAGTTACCGAGACGTATTCTGCAATTTTATACGTGTAAATGACGTATTTTGTGAATTGCTATAGTCATTTCATACTAACGGCTTTTTCATGTAATTCCTAAAGTTCCCGAACTTAAAAACAATGACCATACCTGGAAAGAGCATATCAAAATCAGTAAAACTGTGAAGCTAGTTTGAAGGATATAAGTTGAAAAATCAAGGAGATACGAATTTTCAAAAAACGAAACTTTTGTATATATAAAAACACGTGTTATGCAAGAGATATCAGCAAATTTCGATTTTTGAAAATTCGTATCTCCTTGATTTTTCAACTTATATCCTTCAAACTTCACAGTTTTCCTGATTTTGATGTGCTCTTTCCACCTATGGTAAGTTTGAGAAATTTTGAAATTACATGAAAAAGCCGTTAGTATAAAATGACTGTGTAGCAATTCACAAAATACGTCATTTACATGTATAAGATTACAGAATACGTCTTGGTAACTGTCATATTCGGATTCAGCATGAAAAAGTAGTTTAGAATAGTCATGTTACCAGCTTCTACCCTAAAATGCCTTCTGCACTTTTTGCGATCGACTTTTTCAGTTTTGCGCCTGGTCTAGATTGGTTGGCTGTCTAGTAGTGTTCAACATGATGGTAACTTAAGGCGAAATTATGCTGGTAACAACAACAGTTTTTGATAAATGAAAACAGTACTAGTTTTCATTGACCAGTTCTCGATTTGTACTTCTTATAGGACTATTCGACTATCAATTTTAATTTACAGTACAGTACGATTGTAGTAGCCAAACAACAACAAAAACAACAACGACGACGACGACGACAAAAAATATGCTAAATACTTAACTATCTGAAGTTGGTCATATCAAACATAGCACGGTTGAAAAAATTATTTAGTCAATCCATTTTTGAAAATAATAAATGATTTCTTTATTATAAAATGCTTGAACAAATACAGGTACCTGTTTGGCTTGTCTATTATTGACGAAGACAGCGTATAAAATTCAAATAGAGAGATGAATCAATTTTGAATGTAATTTATTCCTCTAAAAGATTGACGTGTGGTTGATTACAATTTTGTCACAAAAAAACTTGTCTTTGCCAAGGTAGCAAGCAGGCTCAAGCGAACTTCTGGCCGTCGTATGGAGACCATTGCTCAATGGTTTATAGTCTTGGGTATGATTGCGGGATCAGTGTTACTAGGGTTACCAGGTAGGTCTTTTGGATTCTAGCCTTGGATAGAACACCGCTATCTCATAATTATAACAAAAAAAATTAATTGGTTAAGTATTTTTAATTGCGATCTCTTGCACTTTGTGCGTACAAAGTTCTGATACAAACCTAGCATATCAGAGTAAATGTGATGGAAACTATGGGAAAAACAGAAAAACTAAATAATGGACTTTTATTAAAACTGAAGTTTGTTTGTTCAAAACCACATCACATGTCTCATGTTAAATGCTCAGTTCGGAAGTTTTAATAGTTACACTTTTTTATGTTAAATTATTCATTGTGTGTCACAAAAGAAATTTCATAAGACTAGGAAAAACTGAAACCATGAGAGAAATCAAACCCGTCTGTTGATTTACCACACAACTCACTCTCGATCTAAGAGCTCGTACAAGTACCGTTTCTAAGACGTGAACTGCCAGGTGATTTCAAAGGCAAAAACCGCAACGTTTTAATCAGGCGTTTTATACTAAAACCAATAATTCTGTAAGAAGAAAATGAAAAAGAAAAAGAAAAAATAAAGAAAAGAAAAGAAAAAAAGCAAGATGGCCATCAAATTTCGTGGTGTACTGAGGAGTCATTCATGAATTAATGAGCTTTTTGTCCACTGCATTAGTTACATGCTATACGTCTTATCCTAACAGCTGCTGGCCTATTTAATATCTTGATTAACGGAGAAAGGCAAGCTAAGTTGAAGTTGCTTTTATTTTGTTTAGTTTCTTATCAATTCTTCACTTCTCGAGTTTCATCAAAAAATTCTAAATACTACTCAAGTTATTATGAAGAGATAAAGTTAAAATTCCCGAGCATTTTCGATATTTTGCAGAGAAAACATTGAAAAACATAGGAATGTAATTAAAATTTAGTAATTTCAAAGGAATTAATTATTCCTATTGCCTGTTCATAAGCGGCAAAAATTGTACTTTCTGTTTCTTTATCATCGTCATCATCATCATCATCATCATCATCATCATCATTGGTCTACTTGTAAATAAGTAAATGTATGGTGAAACTGCTAAATTACCATCTACTGTTTTAGTGAGGAAACGAATATCTGACATCGACTGAATTTGATGCAAATATTAATAGTAACAAAATATATTAAAAAACATAAATGACAATAAACATATTTTTGTTTTGTCTATTTACAAACATTTTTAGAATCTGATACCAAACAACTTTATTTATTATATGGCACAAACTACTTCCGATTATATCGCGCGCACGCTGATCGGCTAAATTTCGATTTATCAAAAAATCTTAGCGATATCATGTGGTATCATCTATATATGTTATTGACCGAGCGTGAGGTCCGGATAGGAGGATATTTGATCGAGTTCTTTTTTGCGTGCAGGTACGGACCGAGCCGATCTTTCTCCATATAGATAATTATCTGTACACATGAATTGTTCATGATAAAACTTCCAAAATTTCCGTTCTGTTCAACGACTTCACTTGTGGCTTAGTTGTTAGGGAATGAGATAAGAGAGGTACACTAGATTAGAGGCTCGAGTATAGGTGGGTTCATGAAAAAATTTGAATCGTTAAAAGTTAAAGTTAGACAAATTATTAGATTTTTAAGAGCTAATATTTCTAAGTGTGACCAAAGTAAGCGTCACATAGAAAAATAGGGAAAGGCAACTACTGTAAATTAAGGACCAATTGCAACAATGTTCTAATGTCCTTGGACTTGAAATTTGTTCAAGTCCGCCGGACACTGGAACAGATTTTCAGTTAGTGCTTGAGGGAACTTTCCGGGGTTAAAAACTAACCACACCCTATTTCCATTGTTTAATGTACGTTTTGAATTTAGGGGGAAGACCCGTGGCAGGTTTTGAATTTTGAATTCAAAACCTGCATCAGGTTTTTTTGCCAAGCTAGTCATATATACACACTAGAAGTCAGAAAGTCTTAAATTTAAGGAATTGATATCTTACGAATCGACCCTACCGAGCCTCGAACCCTAAACCCTTCGCATCTTAGGGAATGTTTACATGGCAGTAGGATATCCTAGCAAGCAAATCATCATCTGCTACACATTTACTGCATTCTGTTTAGTAGGATGATCCTAGTACCCGAAGTGAAGACACAAATTTCCATGTAAACAGAATGCAGTAAATGTATAGCAGGAATGATGATTCGCCTGCTTGGATGATCCTAGTGCTGGGATGGTCCTAGTTTCATGTAAACAACCCTCTTAGTCCATTTACTTACCACTATGCTATCCGGTAAATGGTTGACCATGACGGAATTTTAAGAAGCTTTATCTCAACACAGCTATTGTTCGACGTTAATTTGATGCAAATATAAATCACTCGATATACCTTAAATCCGATGATTTGATTTCTTATTTCTAGAATTTTTGCATTGAAATGATGAAAATAGGGTTTGGTTAGTTTATTTAGTTTTTAACGTATCTCGGGACCGTTTCTACTGCGCATCTCCACGCGCATTCGAGCACGCGCACTTTTATTAAAGAACATTCGCTTGTCCGTGGGAAGTCTGGGCACTAGCGAGTCAACGATTGAAAGCGAAAAATAACATTTTATCGACCAAACTATCTGCAAAATGTTTTATCACAAAATAATGTACACTGTGTAGAGTAGGAGCAAAAGCTCAAAATTTAAAATTTAGCGAATATTATCGGTCGAAAAAGCCGGCAAGAACAACGGTAAAATGACTGACTTTAGGTGTTCGTTTTTGAAGAGTTTTATCCCTAATTTGTTCTTCTCTAACTCATTAAATAATACGGTGACCCCCTGATTTTATGAATGATTTGAACTCATAATCTTATAAACTTTTCATATGAAGAAAACAAGTAACCTTCTATTGTTAGGATTTTGAGTAAATTTATTTTTTCTCTGTCTGGTCCTTCAAAAACGTGTATTCTGGAAGGCTATTTTTCGCGCATTGTTGTTGATCTTTCGCTTCTTCGCAAACTGTTCGGCAACAACTTAGTTCCAAATGTTTTTCTACACCATATGGTATCATTTTGTTTGCTTATAAATATTTTTGGTTGTTCCAAAATTTCTATATTTTGACCAGATGTCGCAAGTCAATTTTTATAAAAAGTGTCCAAAACACCTCACATCTCCCCCCTCATATCTCGAGAGTGTACACGGTGACTCCCCCTTTTTATTTCACCTTTGATTTCCACCTATGTACCTCTTTCTTTGGAGTAATTTTGAAGATAAGTTTATCGTAAAATCTATGAGTCCCGAACTACCTTATCCACTTCAAACGCACGGCTCTCGGTCTAGAATTTCAATGCAAACCCTCGCCCTAGCGTTTGAACCTTTATTACATGGGCTTCCTGTGGAAGCGAAGCCCATGTTTTAAATTCGCCTTTATTTATGTTTGTCGTCTTGGTCGTCAAAATGTCCACGCATGCGTGTTGTCGTCTTGATCGGGAATTATCCACGCAAAAGGGCATTTGTCGAGATACCGTGAATTTTTCGTGAAACTTAAGCCAAACAAGCTACCTATCTATACAAAAGCGACTTATATTTCAGCTTATACCAACTCTAAAACCACAAAGAATCCAAGTACAGAATGTGAACAAAGATATACCGAGCAAAAAATGAGGATTTCAAGCGAACAAGATACAAGACTAGCGACTGTGTTTACACAAAACCATCCCACACTCAAGGCAAAGCGACATCAAAGATGATCATTTCTTTTGTAATAATGCTAAGTACACTCATCTGTTTCTTTTATTCTTTTTACTTCAAGAAAGTATGTTTTATTTTCCTTATTTAATACTATTAACTTTATTAGGGTACAAAACAGTCAAGTTCTTCGACTGCTATACTCAAACTGTTGTCATTTCATCGTTCAGTGATTGTGATGTATTAGATAAGACTAGTTGCTTGATTATAAGCTTACATGCATATAATGATCGATGCAGAGTCACAATAAAGATCACCGATAATATTAGATCTCGTTATTCAAGATTTGTTTATTATAATTATAGGCATTTACGTTGTCATCGTAGCCGTGAACTCAGTAGCAAGCTTTGTTTATCATAAAATACGCTCAAATGTACCACAACAGTTTTACAAACTGAACTTGAATGTCTACGAAAATTAGAACAAATATTGATAGCACAGCGTATGGTACATGTATTTGAAAAAATTGTCATTATGCCTAAAGGTCAGCAACGTAAGGTTAAAGGCTCTATTTGCAATGTACCAGTGCAATGTGATAAGACATGTAACATTCTGCCTCGTCCTCCAGCGATTAAGTTAAAAATAAAACTACAATTTAGAGGTCATGTATATTTTGAAGCTGCCAGACCAACATCTGTACAAGCAGCACTTTAATACATGGCTTAAAGCTAGTAACACATTGTATAAAGATGTTGTTATTGATTGTACAAATATTAGCAATGACCACACAGATATAACACATATTACTGAAGCTGAAGATAAATTGGATAATAAGTCGCTTTTTCAAGAATAGATGCGTAGCTTGTTTGATAGAAGTATCAGTACATATTGATTTTATAGCTAAATTGTACATTGTTATACGTAATAAAAACGAAGCTTATGACTAATTAGGAAGCCCATGTTCACGCAGTTATGCGTCTAGTTTAAAGTATCGTCACAAGGTCCAAATCGGAGTATCTAATTGCCTGGCTACCTCGTAGGTAATTAATGAGGATTTGAATTTAATATCCAGCTTCCCCATGTGCATTTATGCATATTCCGTCCATAACTTCTTAATAAATCGTCTTTTGTTTTGCAACGGAAAAATTAAAATAAATAATTTGAGTAGATTGGTGTATCCATCAGCATCATCTTTCTTAACGCCTGCTGCTTCCCAGTTTGCGCGCGACAATAGTTTTAATTTCAGCAAATTTATGGCATAAAAAGTGCAAGGTACATGTACGTATCTAGCACAGCAACAAACCATCTCAGTTGTAATTGGTTGAAATCGATAGAAGATTAAATGGCAGTTGCCAGTGGAGTTGTGGGAAAATATGAGCCGATCAGGTGTCATTAGTGTATCTATCATCTAGCAGTGATTGTTTGGTTAGACTATACTACTACACTGCTCGCTTGCTTCAAAAAAGATGCCAGCTGCATTTGCAAGCTGAAACTTGTTTTCTTTGGAAAAGTAAAATTTGTGAATTTTTTAGATAATTTATATATAATTCCATCCCTGTGACAGCATAACGTTTCTTTTACAGATGCTTTCGGTAAAAGATGTAAGAATGTGATCTTTTACGAGGAAGAAAAAGGCAGCTACCTACGTCATCATCTCATACATCGACTAATAACCTACACTAGCTCACAGTGTCGGGTGGAATGCTACCTGACGGAGCACTGTCAATCGTACAATTACCGCGCTATCAACATCACCTGTGAAATCAACGATTCTAATCATTATCAGCATCCTGATGACCTTGTCAGTGACACTGATTATCTGTATTCTGCAACCAAGGTATATCGTCCTTAATAAAGCAGCTGAAGATGTCTCTCAACTTGCATTTATTTGTTTGAACATTCAAAAAGGGCCGTCCCCGTAAAAAATAAGGGACCATTAAGATACCATCAAAATCAGCGAACGTTTCTTACGATATATTGTGCATTTCGCAGTTATGGCAGTAAGTCCTGAATAAATGATGATGATGGTGATGATGGTGATGGTGATGAAGACTTTACTGATTTATTGAGGGTAAAAACATATTTACTGGTGACTATGTTTTTACCCTCAATAAATAAAGTCGTCATCATAATAATCATCATCAACATCATTTATTCAGGACTCACTGCCATAACTGCGAAATGCACAATATATCGTAAGAAACGCTCACTGATTTTGATGGTATCTTAATGGTCCCTTATTTTTTTAAGGCCGGTACACACGAGGGAGCACGCTCCCGGAGCGTTTTTCCATGACTAGTACACACGAGGGAGCATGTTCAATTTGCCCCCGGCGCACGCCCCCCAATTATTCAACAAGTTTGATATCATGGAGCATTTTGCGGGGTGAAAATTCTGCTCCCAAGGAGCAAGTTTACCCATGAAATCTTTGGTACACACGATGGAGCTTTGCTCCGGGAGCGTGCGCCGGGAGCGTGCTCCCTCGTGTGTACCGGCCTTTACGGGGAGCCCTTTTTGAATGTTTAAACAAATTAATTCTTCCAACCCTTAAGCCCTCATACCAAAATAGTCATGACAACATTTGTGGGGTAAAGGGGCATAGGGATAGGTGCTCCATCTGTGCATGCATTCACACAGGCATACTGGTCAGGCAAAGAGAGGTGATAATCCTCTCTCTAGGGTTGATCATTCCCTAGACCACTGGCTTGGCAGGAGGTGCACCACACACTCACTCTCAGGGGAGATACACAACACTCCCCGAGGCCGCCCAGGGATGCTCCAAAGGAGGTGGCAAAGAGAGGTGATAATCCTCTTTCTAGGGGTAATAATCCCCTAGGCCACTGGCTTGGCAGGAGGTGCACCACACGCTCATTCTCCAAGGAGATACACAACACTCCCGGAGGCCGCCTCATCCCCTCAAAGGGGTAATAATCCCCTTAATTACCCAATAGACTCCATGGCAACGTAGACGGAAGGGTACCTATCACCAGTAATTGTAGCAGCCATAAAAAGTCTATGGGGCAAAGAGCGACCAGTATGGGAGCACTTATCCCTAACCCATGATTTATTTATCCAAATAATCTCAACTCTAGATGATTACAATGATGATGACTTAACCTAAAGCATCATAGCCGGACACGTAAACCCTAAAACCACTTTGTGGAAAAAGGGGCCGTGTACCCCCAACCACTGCTAAAATGCGAACCTTTGGGGTTATAAGGTTTACAAAGTGTACTCAATTTCTGCTAATCTTTCCTATTCTCATAACTTACATTTGGATTACATAGAATCGTTCCAAACATTAATTACAATGTAACAATACTGTCAATAACAAAAAGGGATGGGTGGGAGGGAAACAAAGTTATAGCTTGCAGTGTAAACTTGCATCTGACTGAAACATGAGCTAATCACAAATATAGTAAACACCTTGACAGCATCGGCATGCTGTACTGTGATTGGTTTGTAAATATAAGCACATGAACAACTTGTAGTAAAGTGACCCTTTGAACCCTAGTCATTCTAAACGATGCACCGCAATGATAGCTTGTTACATTTGCATTGTTGAGCATTGCAGAGCTTAAGGTTGAATCATTAACTTAATTTATATGGATATAAATTGGCTTAAATGCAAGTTGAGAGACATCTTCAATGAAATGACAGCATTCAGGCTCTTTTTGATTGTAAACCTTGATGGTTGTGAATTTCATTGACAATGGACTTAAAAATTGTCCAATTTTACGACTACCATAGTTGTGCTTGGACGTCGTTTTTGGATAGCCTCCGTTGCAGACGTCTTTTGTAGTTCGCCGAAAAGCTCCCACAACGACGTCGTTAGTTGTGGGAGCTTTTCGGCGAACTACAAAAGACGTCTTCAACAGAGGCTATTTTTTGGAAGAGAAGGTGGTGGATGGGTGGATGCATAGATAGTTTATTAATAACCAAATCCTAGCAGTATGAATTGCGTATCGATAGATAAATATTCAATTCTAAAAGATGATGAAATGTGTTTCCTCAGAACCCTTGCAATAGTCGTCCTTGCAACAATATTAGTGTTTGCAGACCAGACTTTAGCAATGACAGTTACGACTGCTTATGCCTTCAACCAGGATATGGAGGACCCAACTGTGAAGGTAAACTTTTGTATCAACCAAACGGACCGATTAACGGACTGAAGAATCCCCGTCAAACAAACAAACAAACAAACAAACAAACATCATACACACATACATACACTAAACAAAGCAAAATAAAATTGACGTCCCTGCTACGACGACAGAAAAGGTAGAAAAGTAGTTAGGTGATATTAGTTTTCACTAGACAAGTACAAGTTCGTGCATCGTTTATTTCAGATATCAACGAATGTACAAGTGGCATCTATAACTGTCCTGTCCACAGCCTTTGTCGCAACACCGAAGGCTCATATCACTGCGAATGCAATGCTGGATATCAAAAAGTTCAAGACAAGTGTTTTCCTCTCTGTAAGTTGTCACTGTTGTGAAACAAAAAGAAGACAATTCATGCTCACATAACGTTGTCCAAACACTGCAATCCATGCGGACCATTCTTCATGATTTCCGACACTGTGTACCATTGTTTTTCATTCCTATTTAGTTTTAAGCTTTGTATTTTCTTCCATAGTTGCTGACTATAAAATACAAGTTCATACGTCATCTGATTTGTGGTCTGGAACCGATGCAAGTGTGTTTTTGAAAATTGAAGGAACTCATTTAAACCAATCAAAAACTACAAAGGAAATACGGGTCTATGGAAAGTTTGAAGCGAGTTCGTAAGTATTCAATTACCAGTCATGGACCGCATCGGCAAAATTTTCCAATTCGCGGTACACGGAACTGAACGTAGGCGCGCGTCCGAATCAATTTTGACGGGTGTTTTGATAATTTGTAGCGGATGGCGTTCTATGTGTCACACGCCTGAGCCAACAATTATACAGATTTAAGTCGGCTTCGGATCTTATCCCGTGCCGACTCCGAGTCATACCAAATGCATTCATTATGCCAAAGTTTTTCAAGCCAACGAAAATAAGTATAGGAAATCGCACGATCTTGAGTACAATTCGGAATTAATAGGTACGAGTAATGTTTTGAAAGTTCTCAAAATAGGACGAGCCTTTAGGCGAGTCCTATTTGAGAGTTTTCAAAACATTACGAGTAACTATTAATTCTGAATTGTACGAGAAGATCGTGCGATTTTTTATTTATAATACACTATCGTTGCCATAGCGACTTAATAGGTACTCTACTGAGTACAATTAACGATATAATTGTACTCCTCTCGTCCAATCAGAATCGAGTAATTTTGTATAGTGTATTATAATAATAATAATTTCTTGTTTATGGTGTATTACTTTTTGACTTTGACTCTAGAATCATCACGTACTGAGGATTGTTTAAGGCAATATATATTGAACTCCCTGCTATAAGTTTCTAATGAATTACTGAAAAGGCTTCACATACTACCAATTTATGAACTTTTCAAATTGTCAACAGTTATTTTTAAAAGTACTCAACCTCCCAGAAATCCACTGGAAGATTTAGACTATGAAGCTAAGGAAATTGAATAATCTGAAGAATTGTCGGAACGAAAACATAACGATATCTTCCAATCAATAAAAGACGGTGTTGGACACAGGTGCGCAATGCAAAGCATGCTGGGTGGAAAGTTAGCCAATCAAATCTTAGATCTAGTGTAACATTAGCCACAACAGTTTTATCTTTCAGAAAAAGTAAAAAAAAAGTTTTACATCCAGAAAAAGTACGTATAATAACATCGTTTTTAGCTTATTTGACACTGACGAATTGTCAAGATGTTTTTGTTACGTAAATCAATTCAGTGCTATTCATTGTGAAGGTGTCTTGAACTGTCAGACGATTAAACTGAAATGTTTTGCGAAAAAATCATAGATATGAGCAAAGCACTGTAGTAGAAGAATTGAATTCATGAAGTGGACAGAAAATAAAGCTAATGCTTACGCGGTTGTGTTTCGTCGTGATATCACGTCTTAAGGACACAAAACGAAGACAGTAAAACCGCCTACTGCCGCTAAGAGAAGATTCTTTGAATGATTGAGATTCTTTGAATGATTGAGATTCTATCACCAACCAAGGAAAAGCAAAATAACCCACCAAAGGCAACTCATTTACCGAATAATGAGCTTTACTAGAGTTGTTTACAGCTCGACGACTGGAGCAAAATCAATCTAATTATACCCATGGTGCTTTGCACTCCAGTGTCAAACACCGCCTGAATCAATAATAGGTCGGTTACTGTAAAGTAAAGTAACCGACTGACCGATCTTGCGCCGAAAATAGCCGTCTCATATAGATTCTACAGACTCTTCACAATCGATAGCTGATCGTTAAAGCTCGTAGCTATAGTTTGTACCGAACACTTCCCGAGAATTACGGACTTAAAGACCTACTTACTTTACACGGCGGACGATAGCATAGTAGATACGTTTCCATAGAAACGGTATTCACAAAACGTTGAGCGATTAATAATAAGGCTGCGCATGCTCAGTCGTATGCAACGCAGGAATCCCGGCTTCGAAATAGTAAGCTGCTCGCTTCTCTCACGAGTAGTGTAGCAGCAACTCGTAAGATCTGTTGTGATTGGAGAAACAAAACAATACATTTCATTGTCAACTAGTTCTATTGTTTTATTTTCTATTGATTTACAGTGAGGGTATCAATCCAATAGGATTACATTTTACGAGGGCTGCTACACCACCCTCTCTCGCAGCATTAAAATTGTTAAAACACAAAACACGTCCTTTTCAAGAGACTATATATTTAAACAGAGACAGAGTCCTTGGAGCAGATCTGGCGTTACTGAGTCTGTGCATGTTGTTTGATTTTACTTATATCGCCATTGTAAAAGTAAGACTAGAAATACCTTGTTATAAGTTACAAACTGAACTGAACTAGACGCCTAATAGGCGTTCACTCGGGCTACACCTGTGTATAGTACTTGGGGAGAAATGGAGAAGAGAAGTTGATGGAAACCAGTTTGACTTGTCAGTGTCTTTTGATTGCAAAAATGCATGACAAGTACTCCCAGAGTAGAACACAAATTATATTGGGGAGAAAGTAGTTTGTACATAATTGTATCACATCATGGTGGTTATTAATATACTGCTGGTCTTTTTATCATGCCAGACATATACAGTATACAGTCTGCTTATTATTTTGTAAATGCCTACCAAATGATCCAATATGATCTATAGACAATACATTATAGCTCAGACAATTTAAATTTCTATTCTGTACTTTTTTACTTTGATTTATGGAAACAAAACTTACAAACTGTGGCAGACTGTTTCGATGTCCAAGTTAAAATGATTTTGATATTGCTTTTGTCACATTGGTAGATTCTAGAAGTACCACAGTTACCTTTCTGTGAAATCATTTCAGTTTCTTAACACAACTTTTCAATACATGTATTGCCATGTTTTTAATATGGGGCAGATCAATGATTACAGCAGTAGTCAGTTGCTGATGCTTTATTTGAAGAAGTGTAATGTCATACAATATATGCTCAGTACCGATACCATATGTAGCTCCTCCGTGCACATCAATCTGATACTACTACATACAGTAATATCTTCAATTCAATCCACTTTATCTTGTTTCTGTGAACATGGTTGCACAAAGCTTGTACAAATTTGTGGTTGAGTATCACTTTTCATTGATTGAAAATATCATTTTGTACATTCTAAAATTATTCTTCAATTGTTGATAATATAAGGTCTCATAAACATTACTATCATTTCCATGATTATCCATCACTATATTCTTATCTACTAACATTGAGCATGATTGACAATAAAGTGCATTCAATATAATCATGACATTGTACAAAATACAGATTGCACTAAATATTTATAAGTTAATAATAAAAAATCATTTGTTTTCCATTGTTTATTTGGTGTAATTTTGCACCATTTACTAATTCCTGTTTCCTGGCTTAATCATTGAATACACCTTAGTCACCTTATTACGCAAAGGCAAGAATCTCCTAGTCTTTCTAGTTAAAATAAACATTGTAGATATTGTTAGTTAATTAGTTCATTTTTGTGGTTACTCCCGTCTAAAGGACGGAGTACCACTATGCTATGGCGCGATGTAAGGGTGGAAGTCTGTAACACCCGAACGCCCGACTCTTTTCCGAGATCGGTCCGATCTTCCGATGCCCATCTTCTGGATAACACAGAAAACATATGTTTCAAAATAGCTAGCTAGAAGGAAAATCAATGAATTTTACTGTCGTTACTAAAAGGCAGATAAACGTGTCGGAGAACACATGCTCTAGAATTGATACAAACTGAACATGGAACATATATAGCGTGACTGAATAAGCACTCTCAGACATGTCCACTGATACACACGAAAAATTACAGACGTTATTAAAGGAGAAGCCAGCAACAAAAATCTTTTTCACTCCAACATCAAAGTCAACCAAGCTTTTAGTGTTCGTACTCTATCATCACTGACAAGAGTCAAAGAAGATAAACAAACGAAGACTCGGCATTTTGAAAGGACTGAAAGCCGCCGTCCCGAGCGCCGTGAAGGCCGCCATCGAGTCCGCTAGCCGAAAACAGCAACAGAAAGGGATATTGAGTTAGTTTATTGGATTAGTGTTTTATGAAGCAATTTCTTTTATATTTATAGCGACATTTTAGAAAGAAGCATTTTTGCATTTGTATTGTAAACACACTGACAATAAATATACTAAAATTCACTATCCGAAAACGTGTAACTTCTGCATGGTCGAGTGGATAAACCATGGCTTCCCAAGCGAAAGGTCTAGGGTTCGAGCCACGGCCACGACGGTGATTGATTTTTTTTTTCACTTTTTTTTCACACATTTTTTTTTTTCTTTTATAGCTAATGACTCTATTTTCGCTAAAAAAATTATTGATTTATTGATTTAGATTTTTGTCTTCAAATGAAAACTCGTTATTTTACTAAAATATATTGTTTGGGCTTCCTGTGGTCATTTCGGTCAATCCACGAGCTACTTCGCCAGAGTACAACTATTTGCAACTAAATATTAAAAAATTGGAGTAACCACATGAGCTCTTTGAGCGCCTTTAATTAACACGGCTCTCAGGAAGAGCATGACTGTAGACACCGTGTAAGCAAATATTATGTGCAAGCAGTGGTGAAATATTATTAATAAAAACAAACTACTGATCTATTAAAGACAATATCTCCGTGTCTTACATGTCTGTCATCACTGAAGTGAAGTTCGCTGCCACAAATCGATCTGTCTCGTGTTCTTGTACGATCAATACATTATTTAACAAATAGATTCCATTTTTCCGTGCGTCTGTACTCTAATCGATGCACAGATGACGTCAAAATGTGGTGAGAACAAAAAAGTACGCCACGAGACGAAGTCGAGTGGCGTGACTGTTGTTCTCACCACATTTTGACGTTTTCTGTGCATCGATTAGAGTACAGACGCACGGAAAAATGGAATCTATCTGTTTTATATAATATTTATCGAAACATTCCAACCAATCAGAGCGCGCGTAAGATTCGATGACGCCATCTATGTGTGTGTACTCTAATCACACATGGTTGTTCGACCAATCAGAGCGCGCGTAATATGCCAATTATTATATAAAACTTGATTACAACAGCTGGTAAGAAGGTCATCACTAAATTCGAGAATTCGATATTAACGATTAAAGCAAAGTATCTTGAGATTAAAAGCCAATAGTTCGAAAAATTCCGATTGATAGCGTCCGCCATTTTGTTCTCAAATCTCTCGCGACCACAGGAAGCCTCGTGGTCAACAGTGTACCCCAAAGGCTTCTGGGTAATTTGCCGATTTGCGACGTTGATAGATAGATAGATATATAGATAGATAGATTGATAGACCGAAAAGGTAAACCTAGACTCGAGCTACCACAGGTAGCCCGAGTAATAAAAAGGTCTGTTCACGTTACAAAAGTTAACACTAACTGCCTCAGTTTTAGTTAATTACAATGTTACCTGCCTCTATCTACTGATTTATTCATCACTTTTGTTTTTGTTGTTAGCGAAGTTACTTTTGAAGCCAAGAAACTCGCAAATTTGAACTCTCTAACGACTTTGGTTGTGCGAATTGAAGGTGGTGGTCGTCTAAGTGGATGGAAGTTAAGACAGGTGAGATAGATTAGCTGAAACATCACAAACGAATTCAAAGTTAGAGTAGAGCTTTTATACACAGAAAAGCTTTTTGGCGTCTTCTACCAATATTTATAGAGTTTCATTCTTTCTTTTCTCGTTATTTTTCCCTTTATTTTACTTTTCTCTACGACTTTCGATTATTTCATATTTTCTTTTTCAATGCTTTATTTCTATCTTACTAAGTCATTAGTGATCACCATTATTTTTTGCTACTTATAGGTCGTTGTTGACAACACGATTGAAAGATTCAGAACTACGTTCTACTGTGAATGCTGGATTAAAAGCCCATCGTCCACGAGAGTTCCGCCCACAAATGTCGAGAAGCACTAATTAGCACGATTATGTGCACTCCAACAAAAATTGGCTACGTCTTTCTTCCTTTTCAGGAGAAGCGTATTTCAAAATAACTGTTTCTCGTGTCATCAACAAAACACACAGTGAAATGTTGCTACTGGACCAGGTTGATAATTTCTATGCATAGTGTACCAGAATTCGTGATGAGTGAACCAGCTTGCTTGTAGAATCGCAAAGAATTATATTATTGCATTATATCCTTTACAACTTTGTAAAATATTCAGTGCCAACTAACTGAGATCTAGTTGCAGGCGGACATTGCACTCGCATTTTCTCAAGGCAACGAATCGTGTGTAGTCGTCTGCTCGTATTTCCTGTCGAACGCGTACGCTTAATCCCCATCATGTGGCAGCATAGCATAATAAAGAACAGATAGAAAATCGTACACAGAACATGCATATACCAAGGACGTGTCCACTGTCCGTTATAGCCGGATGATTTTACTAGGTTTTTTTTATTACAAAAATTTCTATTTGCGCCCATAACCAAACGTCTTTTAATGCATATAGCTATCCAGAAGAATATATACAGACTTTACAATATAGCCATCTAATATTGTAATTACCTATCATATTTGGCAAAGAAATAGTAACTATCAACAAAACGATAAAAAGCTTATTAATTTACTTAGTATTCCCTTCCCGAAATATCATAAAATACAAGCTGACCCTCCACCCTTACAAAAATACCCTTATGAAATAGTGAGGCTGAGCTAGTACCCCTGTAAAATTTTAATTTGGACTTCCCTCCCCTGCCCGCCCCCCCCCCCCCCTCTCTCAACAGAACTTAAACAAAATTGATATAGTTTTATCTGTATTAACTGTAAACGACTTGTCCTTGCCCCTGTCTATCTCATGCCTGTCCAACTTACAAGGCAAAGAACACTTTCAAAAGTAAGAGAACTTTTTGTACAGAGTGCATTTGAAAATCAGGCATCCATAAATAAATATGTTCTTAGTGCATTGCACCTGTATAAAACTGAAACATAATAAAGCCACTAAAATTAGATCAAAGACAAAGTGCATTGTTTAGCATGACAGTCAAATATACACTGACCATTCCTTGTCACGCAAGCCTGGTGACAGAGACGAACATGTGGTGGACAAGTCATGTGACAGTTGGGACCAAAACACAACTGGACACATTTATCAGCATTGCATTCGATGCGGCCACAGTCTCCTCCATTGCATACCTGTTGACAAAGCTTTGCATTGCATGTCATTAATGGACAGGTTCCTCTTGCACAGTTCTGATTGCAGGTCTCCTTCGTTGAACAATTTAAGTTGCAATTACCACCATGGCATGTTTGATTGCAGGAATGCATGTTATCTGACTGATCGCAAACTAAGGAACACCCTTCAAATGATGTACAAGATTGTCGACATACGCCACTCTCCACGGAGTCGCACACCTCTGATTTTCCAGATCCTGGCGGACGCTTACGCTCATATTGACAGTAGCCAGCATAACAACTCGGGATACACTTTTCTGCGTTGCAGAACATTTTGCAGTTTCCTCCAGTGCAGTATTGCAGACAGGTTTCAGTGTTGTGTGATAAGCATTTCATAGTGCAATTGCCACCTCGGCAAATCTGACTGCAAACTTTTGCAGATACGCAATCCATTTCACAACCTCCTGTGACACACTCTTGTATACAAACTCCAGATGTGCACGTGAGTTTAGCACATCCCCCTCCTATACATACCTGACTGCATTTATGATTATCATTGCAGTCAAGCTTACAATTACCTCCAAAACAGATTTGACTATGATTATAAAAGTTGTCCTTATTAATGATGTCACAGTTACCATGGATACATTCTTGATAGCAAGTCTTATTCAGGAGACCAAAATTACAATTGTCAATGACGGCAACTTGATTTGGAGGTTTTTCCTGTCTTGAATCATAAATACATCTCCCATCACGACAGGATCGTGCACATTTCTCGGCTTTGCAAAGCATGATACAGTTGCCATAGATACAAGTTTGCTTGCAATATTTGACGCCCAATGGACAGTTCATGAGACATCTGCCAGCTTTACACATCTGGATACATCGTTTAGACCGTGCAGAACACGTCATAGTTACACCAGCAGCATTGCTCTCTTGTAGACATTCTTCACTGTTACACTTGAGGTTACATAGACTTCGTAAACAAATCTGTTTACATTTCTGTGAAGTGCATTGCATTGACTGGCATGAGCCTGCAAGGCATCGCTGACGGCAATCATTAGGTGCAATGCATGACAGGTTACATTTTCCTGCATGACAAAGCTGGTCGCAGTTTCTGAATTTCTCTGATACGTGACAAGTCATATTTCGTCTTCGTGTTGCCCAGTACTGATGACAAGTAAATGAACTGCGTAAGTTACATTGGGACCCTTCATAGAGGGCATTGCTTGAGGCAGCTGCTCCAATATTTAATAAAGAAGCTAAGATCAACACGTTCACAGCCACGTTTCTCCCTAGTAAGACAACATGAAAAACATGCTGTTAGAGACTATCAACGATTTCGTATATTCTAGTGACTACTTATTTAGTGATTCCGGTACCATTTACTTAATACAGCAATTGTTTGGGAAAGTAAAGATTTTTACTATGAAAAACGGTCGATTAAGGACGTATCACTAATGTTTTTACGGAGTTTCAAAATTCGGCGATCCCTTATAAGTTTTGCTTTCTGTGCAACTACAACTACTTTTTGTGTGTGGTTCACTGTAGCAAAAAAATCCCAGGGGAGGGTGGATGGGTTAAACCAGATTAAAAAATAAAAAATAAAAAATAAGAAAAAAATTTGACGAGTAGGAATAAATAACAATACAAGTATCTTTAGGAAATATGGTTGGGGTAGAATAATTTAAATGCAGCTTGATTCGACCAGTGCGCTACTCTCTGCGTCAAGCAAGTTTGCTAAAATGATCTTCAACTCAGAGAAATCAGGAAAACAATTAAATGTCTGGTTTTGCTCAGTGTCTGACGTAAATAGACGTAAAAAGTGCCAAAACATTTCCGCGTGAAAGGAAAAAATTGCTGTAAACTATGAGTATTCAAACCAGCCAAAATCTCCGATTTTGTCGTTTGTTGGGTACTAATTTGTATTCAGGTTTAATGCTTTTTTAAAGCCATAACATTTTACATTTTTTATCGTGGATGAACTAAAACGAACAACATTTTTATACTATTTGTCCTTTTTCAGTTAAATTTTATCGTGACACATACGGTACCATACCGGTGCTATATGTTCAAAACGGGGATATGGATTTCTTTTCCGAAATGCAAACCGCCTTAAACGAACATATTTCAACCAAGAAAAAAGAATGAGATTTGAACATTGGACAGGTCAATCTTTCCCCGGGAGTCAAGAGACGCTTTCTTATGAGGAGAAAAGTAGATTGTAGGTTAGTCTAAGTAGATTTCTTCACATTAAGTGCCTCATTAAAATATTTTACATTCAAAAAATTAAGATTATCGTCGAGAAAAGAAACTTCAAAATCGTTAAGATTTATTTAGGTAACCCTGTAGTCGCACTGCAATTAAAAATCCCTTTTTGGTCGAGCTTTTAACTTGCGCTTTCATCAGTGGGGATCCTATTGTACCGATTGAATATGCATCAAACTTAAGGTCGGGACACAGTAGGCGACAAGTCGCTCTCAGCTGGGACACGACACGGGAACAGGTCGCTGCTACAAATCGTTTAAGTTTGAATTAACACAAGCTAATGACTATATATTTTTTGTACCTACTTTTGATAACAAGTTTCAGTGCACTGTTAACCGACGTTTGGTCTTTAAAACGATCGGATATTTGTGTATAAACGTTACTCAATGTTTGAGACAAAGTTACTCAAACAAAATGAATCCACAACCACTCAAAAATCTGAGCCAGTAAAAAAGTTGTTCAGTAATTGGAGTACCCTCAAACTACTGATTGTGCATAAATGAACATCGGTATAAAGAGTGAACAAGAAGCATCTTAAGAACTGGCCACCATTTTGTCTCACGGAAATTGGATTTAAGATTTATTTAGGTGACCTTGTAGTCGCGCTGTAATTAGAAATCCCTTTTTTGGTCGAGCTTTTAAGTTGCGCTTTCATCAGTGGGGAATCTATGTTACCGATCTAGTATACATCACACTTAAGGTAGGGACACAGTAGGCGACAAGTCGCCTTCAGCTGCGACACGACGCTGGAAATTAAAGAATTTTTTTACTTTGTCCCCGCTACAAGTTGTATAAATTGGTTAGAATTCGTGCATGTGATTGCAGCGACAAAATGAGTAAAAGCGTTTGACACTTCTGCGACACGTCTATGCAACAAAAAAATATACACATATTTCAAAAAAACGTTGTCGGTGGAAGGTCTTAAGCCTACGCGACTCGCCCGGAAGGGAGTTTGGGTAGAGATTACTGAACATAGAAAAGGCACATCAACATCACATCAACACGACAATTCAAGAATCTTGCTTCTACCTTATACAACAAAGAACTTGAATTGAAGATGTAAAAAGTCAAGTCTAAACCGAAAATTGAGTGAGGTTTTTAAACTACCCATACTCCTTTTCGGTCGAGTCGCGTGGGCTTTAGGCCTCTCATCCGACAACCTTATTTGAAATAGGTGTATATCAACCAATGAGAGAGCATCATTTATTTTCCCATATCTTTCTGTGACTCTTTCAAAGTGGCGAAGAAGCACGCGTGCAAGCTAAGACAAGCAATCTCTTTACTTAGAGCATTCTTCCCCTTCAAAATGGAATGTAACCACAACTAAAACGTTAGCCTGCCTACAGGCTCTCCATGGGAGGGGGAGAGGGGAATGGGGAGGGGGGCTGTGGAGGAGGAGGAGGACTCCTTCCCCTTCCCTTTTCCTTTCCCCCTCCCCTGAAGAGCCTGTAGGCAGGCTACTAAAATCAGTGTAAATGCAATGTTATAAACAAAAAGGATTCGTGTGGGAGAAACATTACAGACTACAGGGAAAAGCACTACTCCAAAGCGCAAAAAAATTACCCCCCCCCCCCCCCCAAAAAAAAAAATTACTCCAAAGTGCCAAAAAGAAGAAATAAAAAGCATGGTATAATCTACGTAGCTAAGCTTTAGATTATTTTAAAAAGTACTCATACTCTCTTCATTTAAAAAGGCCCGGCCAAACGGGAAATTGATGACCAATGTTTGGTGATCCAACATTGTTTGGTCCCCGAAACTTTTTACGGGTGGCCCAACGCCATCAAACATTGCCGCAAAACAACAGCTATCAACAGATATTTATGGGCTATAAAAACGGGCCGTATCTATGGATACGAGAGAATAAGCAACCGTAGTATGCGTGCGCGCATCAAACATGTTTGTTTTGGCCGGCCAAACGAATCCAACATTGGCCATCAAACACGAGAACAAAAGAAATGTTTGATGTCGTTTGATTGAATGTTTGATGGAGTTCAAATTCTACCAAACATGTTTGATGCTCCATTAAACAACATCAAACACCACAAAACAAGGTGGCCAAATGACAAAATGTTGGATTGCCAAACTATGTTTGATCGTGTTTGGTCATCAAACATCTCCCGTTTGGCCGGGCCTTGGGGGTGTCATACAAAGGGATCTTTGTGTGGCCTTTAAGAAAGATACGTCCAAACATGACTCAAAGTTGCGGTTACGGTTCTGTCATAGTACGGCGGAAATCATATTTGCCACTAATACGAATTCTTCTGTAACGACAACAATGTTTCATTTTATCAAATTACTCGATGCTTTTATAGGACTTTAGGACTTTTGTGCCTTTGTGTGGACAGAAGTATTTTGATACACGCGTGTGGAAGGATCCCTTAGGTAATTTGCCCTTATTTTGGAACCTCTGGAAATCTAAAGCATGCATTCTTTCAAATATACGAAGTTGAAGAATGCTATGACTTCATGAGTAAAAAGATTTTGTTTTCAATGTTACTCAAAAAACAACAACAAACAAACAAACGAACAAACAAACAAACAAACAAAAACAAACAAACAAACAAACAAACAAACAAACAAACAAAAAACAAACAAAGGAAATGGCGTGACACAATCGGCTGTACACCAGAAGCAAGTTATTTCTTAACTGAAATACAATTGATAAACGGGGGCGGACCAACATGTTAGAACATCCGCCAAATTATTTAGCAAAGAAGGGCGTGGTGTGGCTCCTAATCTGATTTGGCGCTATAACAACATGAGTCCCTCCAAAGCCGTTTCTAACTGTCTTACGAGCATATAGAAGTAATGTCCCTTCATTTTTGTAGATTTCGCTACAGGGTAATTCTATTCGTTGTGATCATTTTTCATCCCTCAATATTCTTTTTTTGTCACTTAAAAATATTTTCTTTTGCAGATAGTCATCACCGCAAATACATTTATCATATGATACCGTGCGATCAGGTCGTGAGATCGTGATTCATCTGCTAGTATCACATGGCGATAGCCACAGTCTTTTCACCATATCAGTCGACTACATTTGTTCAAAGATTCTATACCGCTGTTTCAAATATCGCTTTTATGTTAGAACTAAGTAAGGGTTTCCCCGCAGTTAAAAGGAAATGACGCACAGTCAGACTGTATTGATGACCTGATATAACGACGTGCCAACGATAAAACACTTCCGTCAAATTGGTACCACCCAAACTTTAGGTAAAAAATAGGAAAGGATTATTATACTCTAAAGCAGAAATATAGAAATATACATAAAAATGCATGAACAGGAATAATAAAATTCCAACGATATTAATGAGAAATATTTATAAATGAATACATGTGTGTCAAGAGTGTCGGACGTTATAAGTTTTTAATTGTTAGGTTAAATTCCTTTGCTGCATTTACGACCTTATTCATTACTTTTTCACCGCAAGTTAAGAGCGAAGGCAGTTCTTAAAATCACTTTGGACTACGATGACTGATCTTCAATATCGCTGTTTTGACTGCTTTGCGAGATTATAAATCACGCGTATCAGATTCTCACGCTCTGTAAATTTCTTTAATAACACATGTTTTAAACAGAAAATCATGTTCGCTCATTAGAAACCTTTTAGACTCGTAAACTGTTAGCGTTTGACCTCAAGTGGGTGGCGAGTTTTGTAACGGAGTGTCAACTGTAGCAAAATGAAAATAAAGAACATTTGGGCATTTCTATTTTGAAATGTTTCAGTATCCGCGAAATTTTTGGATTTCGTCAATGAAAACCCTTTGATAAGTATACCGGGTAAGTATATTTTCAGATGGCCTAAACGTGCGGATTAAATAAGATACATGGTTTAGGATTTAGAATACAGACGTTGAAAATTGTCAAGGGTGTATGGCTAGACTATTTGTAAAACAGATGAGCCTGGATAAGTATGCTGTACAGTGAAAGAGGAACTTTATATAGCTCATGAAAATGCCCCGCTCTCAGTTGTACGATTTGACGAAGACTAAACATACATGATAAGAGACAACACAAGTCTAATTTGAAGATTCAGACAGTCGCATTCAGTATAGAGAGCAAATATGTTGATGGAATTATGTGAACGAATTAAACAAAATCAATTTTACAAAACGAATGAATTGACTAATCAAGCAAATGAATTGTCCTTGGAAGGTTTAAGAGCAGATGCGGAATCCCACAGACGCACATTCTGGAACAGAACTGTTTGCGAACAAACTCATCACATTACTGTTGTTTATAAACGTTTGACAAATCGCATTTACAAACTTACTCTAAAGAAATGCTTGTTAGTCTGTTGATAAATGAAAAGAAGTTTAAACTTACCCCAACAAGAGCCACTCATTTTGGTTGTGTAGCTCACGAAGATCTTGTAAGCACGTATGACAGTTTCCTGTACCTAATCGATCCTCTTGATGAACCAAGGGTCGAGTTACACAAGCAAGTAGGTGGGTGTTTACTCATGCATAAAGATTATCCACCAACACTTCAAAAACATCCACGATATATCCTTAATGAAACTTCAAAGTTCATGGGTCGTGTTAACAATTATTAATTTTTGTCGTTTCCAAACTTAGTATATTTTGATTAGCCTAGCTAAGACATCTAAATGATATACGACAGCATGTACCGTGATCTTGTTTTAGCCCCAGAAAACCACACACACAAAGGGATCCTTACAAAGTGCAGAAAGACTGTGTCAGTACACTTTTAACAGATCACGAGGTCAATAAACACAGAGTACTGAGAGGGACAGGGTGAGTAGTTCCATTAATATCATCGCATTCCAACAAGGTTATCTATCCATGATTTAGACAGGATGAACTCACCGACCGCATATCATTCGTGCTATCAAAGAAAAAAGAACTGCGATAACAAGTTGTCACTACTGTAAAGAATTACTTTGGGTCTTGATCAATGACATTCTTCTAGCGGGAAAGGTTACCAAAATAAAGAAGTGTCAATTTTCTTCTTTTTCGTTTTTAATTTGGAAAAGCATTTTTGCAGTTTTTACTGTTTTTGTTTCAAATAGGTTGTGATTCTGATATACGGGGTCTTTCGCCAGTGCAAGTTACACTGCTAGTAAAATGTGGTCTTAAAGTGTATTTATTTATGGTGCATGGGCCCAGGGATACATTTTTCATTGGACTGTAAAACTGCACGGTAATAGTCTGCGTTAAATCCGGAAAAAAAGACGAGAGTTTTATACGAATGTGACGTCTGTTTTCACTAGGCTGTGTGAACAGACTCTGTGGAGGGAGGGGAGGGAAGGGGTAGGGAGGGAGACGAGAAGTAGGGGGGGGGGGGGGGAGGAAGGAGAACTATCCTCCCCTTTTCTCCTCTCCACACCCCATTCCTTCCTAGCTTCCCTTTCCAGAGTTTTTTTTATTTCAGAGGCTAGTTTCTCATCACACTAAAACTACTATAGCGTGAAGCGACCGCGAAGTAGTTTGAAATATCTCAGATTTCGTAAAGTGCTGCAGTGATCAGCTCACTCCGTAGCCTGCGTGCATCCGGAATTTACTCGCGTTACTCGTAATCTCCGTTATTACGAAGAAAAAACCGGATGCAGCGCAGGCTACTCACTCCGCCATAACTGAGATAAACAGCCCCAGCCCTAGGGGGAGGGGGTGGTGAGTGGGTGAGGAGGTCGTACCTGGGTAGACGAACACAGCCGTGGACATTGTATAGAGGCTAAGAGAGTAGTCAAATTAAAAATAGACAACTGAAAATGTTCAAAATAGCAGTATTTTATAATTTTCAAAATGGTGTTCTATGTAAATCTATTAACTTAAATTATAAAAATTTAGTGAATTATAAAAAATCACACAAAATGAACGAGATTCGTTTTCCCAATTTGAGTCATAGGGAAATGAAATTCATAAATAAACATTTTGGGCTTCCTGTTGTTAGTAGTATTCTGGGATATGCTGGGTTGAACTCGTGTGAAGTCTTGTGTGCTACGTTTGTTAATAGAAGAGAAGTTGTGTTGGATGTTTATCAAGACTTTGGTTTTTACGGGAAAGATGTGTCTTCTGTCCGGGGAATAGTAGGTCAGTGAGTATATCTTTGCCGTTTTGTGTAGCCTGTACATCACTTTGAACCCTAGGATAAGGACGTTTTAGCTCATCGTGGCGAAGAGTATTTCAAAATGGCGCCAAACAGCTCAGGCGTTAATAGCTGTGTATTTCCTTTACAATGCGACGCTAAATAAGGTTGTTCTCAAAAGCCATTTTTACATTTTAGGTATAGAGTATCATCTATTTCTCTTGGAGTTATTAAAGAAAGAAACTTTCTTGTTATTCTTTGAGGTTTGGTCGTTTACTGGATGTCATCTTAAAATTGCAATCAAAATGATTTCTCGATGAATTGATTTTACCGGTTGCAGGTATGTATATGTAGTCCCAAGTCTAAAGTAAAATACTTTTCAAGAATCATTGAAATGTAGAATCGTACTTCAATCGTGTCCGATCGTGTCGTAATCTTTGGAAAACATTTCAGTTATAACGTCTCTACTTTTTTTACGAGTCAAGCTCGAGCCCGAGTCAAGTACGAGTCATCTCGAGTCAACTCGAAATTCATTTTCACTGTCATTTTTTTGGTAAAAAAATTGAATAAAACCCAAAAACATTTTCCAGTTCGATTTCAAGCAACTGAGCTCCTACCAGTGACACAGCTGATATAAACATATATATCCGCACAGGGTTCTTGACTAAGCCGTTTCTAATAGAAAGGGGTGTTGTTACAATGCGAAATAGCGAAATAGCGAAACAGAAATACTCAAAAAAAAACTAATTTGATAGAGAAAATATTTCTTAATAGTTGTAAATATAAAACCTAGTTCAATCTGCTATTTTTACTTCATTCAAAGTTGTTTAGTCTTCTGAATGTACATCATCAACTTCAAATCAATGATATCTATCTGTCGTCGGCTTTCCACATCTAAATTCCAAGCTTATTAAACTGCTAAAATAAAATTTCCAGTCATGAGTGGTTATTTTAGAATTTGTTACTTTTCGATTCGCTGGTTAGGGACTGTTTGTTAATTATTGTCAGGAGGGGGTGGTGTTTAGGTTATGAAAAGCATCAATTAAAAAATGCACCTCCCTCAAATATCAAAATTCAAAAAATGTACCACCCATGTGGCTTCCTTTGCAAAACATTGTACCCCCCTAAGGTTTTTAAGCCTGTTGTGAACAGTCAGCAAAACATCCTTGTCGTTTACTTTTGGAATGTAGTTTGGCTCTAGTCTATCTCCCACTGCGGCTCCATTTTTCGAGTTTAAGAAATTGAATGATTTCTCAATTTTATCTTTTTTTTACATCCCAGAGTCTTTTTCTCTCTTGTATAAATGCCAATCGAAATTGTTTTTTGTCATTAAAATACTTGCTGGAGGTAGCATAAAATTGGGTCCACAGTAATTGGCGTTGCTGTTGTGGCTTCCCTGCCTTGTAATGTATTATATGTCATTGTATTGTTTTTTGTTGGCGAAGTTAATAAATTAAATTAAATTAATTAAATTAAGATTCTTTGAGTACTTTATTGGAGAATTCAGTGTCTGCATGGGAGCTGTGAGGTAGATATCCAAGTTCAGTATTTTTCCAGTCGTTTGTTGATTTGGCATTAACCATTTGACTAGTATGTTCACTTTCATTGCATGTTGTTTCTCTGTCCTTTGAGCATGGTAAGTCTGAATATCGAATTGATTATCATAATTAGCTACCAATAAGTTATATAAAGTTTACAAGTTAGTTACCAGTTTGTAGCTTAACAGGCCTTTTTACTCGTGCCCAGGCCTTTAGGCCGGGAACGAGTTATAAACTGCAAATGTTTTTCCCCCCCTCTGTTCGTCCTGAGGAACTTCTGATTGGTTAAGAACGTAAAAACAATGCCCTTCATTCATCACCTTTGAGCGACTGCGAACCCAAGCCAGGAACTTTAGGAATGCAAGATGGCCGACTACAAAGAAAATAGCTTTCAGAGACAGGCTTTTCCTGCAGTAGAACAATGGATAATTTGGAGCTTTTAACTCGAGATATACCTATATACTTATAAGAGCTTCAGAATGGGCTGTTATTTTGAGCTTCATCTCCAATACTTTGACCAAATATCAAATTCTAAATGGAGTACTAGAAAGGAGGCCCTCGCGATAAAGACTATTTCCTAGGAGCTGGGAATCTACGAATTTCTCATCCTACATGTTGCTAAACAAACATACATAGAAGCAAGTCAATTATATTCCTCATTCAAGCATTCAAGAGATCTTGAGAGGTTTTTGTACTGAATTTTAAGACCAGACCATTGCATGGAATGGCTAGGTTCAATTGACCTTGTTGGTCACATAACGTCTTAAAACATCTGAAACATGAACGAAAAAATACACAATTTGTTATTGTGTCAAAAACGGCTTTGTAGAAGTCTTTACAGCAAATAATTGAGATACATAGTGAAATAAAAAGTTGAATAAACTGGTATATTTGCAGGAAACATTTTTGCATGTCGGAGATATATTAATAGCTGCTGACAGACAAATTGACTAATTAGATATCTTTAGTTTAAGTTAGCTGATTCAAAAAGGGTCTTTATGTTACGGTTAACTATTTCCCAGAATGGTGAAGAATGTGTGAAACGGCTCGGGGAAGAGTATGCACGGGGCCGGTCATTGGAGCCTCTCCTAAAAGGGGCTCCCGGGGCACGAGTGAACGCACATGTGTGTCTAGTTAAAATATTAAAATGCACTCCATCGTATTCTATTCATAAAAATAATTTTTTTTCTCCAAATCTTCAAATTACATGATTGTTTTTAGATGATGAAATATTTCTTTATTAGTTATTGGATCCATCATGTATATATTTTACCGATTCCATCCATTGATTTATGTCAAGTATTATTCACATATGATATCAAATAAACGTTTATGCTTTATTAGTGACATAATTTTTATAAAGATTGAACAAAGGAATTTTAGTATTGTATGTTACCTGTCTTTGGACTTTCCAGGTCTTTTCTTTGTGCTCTTAAAATGGCTTCTGCTAACTTATCATAATCAATTCCATCCGTCATATTGAAGCCTGACTGGAAAAGGACTGGTAACTACTAAATGGGATCCCTGTAACGCAAATACACAGGAAGCCCATATAACAGTTTAAAAGGCAAATATGATACGAGAACCATATAAAAACAAAACGAAATGTCGGTTTTGGTTATAATATTTTTATTTGATTTTATTAGAATTTTCACGCGAAATACGTTGAATTGAAAGCCATTTCCAAGAAATATATCCCCCAACTATTTTACCAAAAATTAAAATCTACCTCCCGTTTTCAAAAATGTACCCCTCCTATCTAAACACAGCCCCCCTCCTGATGATAATTAATGAACAGTCCCTTATTGCCCTGAAGATATGTTTAAAATTCTAAAAGGCATATTATATTTGATTCCACGTTACAGCCGTTTCAGATTACAGGTACTTAATTGATAACAATTGATAATTGATAATGCGACTTTCGATTACGTAATAAAGGTTCCAATTCATCAATAGTTGTTGGTTAATTATTCGTTCGTTGATCACTCATCCATCCATCCATTCATTTAATGACTGATCATTTATTCGCAATATATCACTGAAAATTTATCATTCTCTCATGCAACAATTCACCTTTCATAATGTGATTGTTTATTTTGTTTGTTTGTAATGATATATTGAATAAAAAATAAATGAGTAAATAGATAAATGAATGAATGAATAAATGAATAAATTTATGAGTTAAGTTAACAGACAGCTAGACAGAAATATAATAGAGAATGTTACTGAAATATTTTCTATCTTTATTATATAAGCCAATTTATAGTGTAAAATACGATATTTTTTCATTTGCTTTAAGTATTTTTGCGGCTTACGACAAATAGAAGACAAATAGACGAGAAGATGGGTAAACTGATCTGGCCCTGCGCACGGTGTTGGTGTACATTGCTGCTTGTCAAGGTTTCATTCCGAAAAAAGCTTTATTTTTGCCGTATTTTAAACATTTTATCACAGAACACTTTTGTATTTTGCAAAAACTGAGGCAAATATATCAAGGTTCTAACTGGTATCGCATATTTCCAATACAAGAAAGATAACTTAAAGATATTGAGGTAAAATCTCGACTGCCTCGGCTAAAAATCAGACATTTACGCTGGACACTCGTTTTGCTTTCCGTCGTCATTTTCTGAAGATCGTGCCCAAATCGCGCCTAAGGTTCCTCGGAATCGTGCCTATCATGCCTCGAAATTGCGCCTACTGTGCCTTGGAATCGTGCCTTGAAATTATGCCTATCGTGCCTTGAAATCGTGCCTACCATGCCTTGGAATCATGCTTTGAAACAAGACGCATAGCTGCGTGAACTCGGGCTTTCTATGTAGTAAATCATGAGCTCTCTTTGTTAACATTGTCTCTCCATTCGCTTATTCTGCTGTGCTCTATCTTTGACCTAAAAGCTTATTTATACAGGCTTAGCCTTCTTTTCTAGAAGGACCCATCGGATTAAAAATTGATTTTTGTTTACCCGTGAAATAGTTTTTTCACACTATAAACTTATTTGACTTCTGCAGTGTACTATCAATTTTAATCATGTTATTTTGATTCATTTGCTTTATTAACAACGACGACTTTTACAATAATTTGAAAAGACAAAGTTTATCTGTTTATCAGTTTATCTGAAGGGTCAGTGCTTGAGCGCCGGACCGGAAATCCGAATGTCGTAGGCTCAAATCACGCTGAGGGCTCGGAATTTTTAAGAGCTGAAACTTTTACACTCTAGAAGCATTCACATCCAACTAACACATTTTCGAGTGACAATCCAATCATTTACTTACATATCAGAATTGTTGGTAATTCTGCCTTTTGCTGAATACTCACAACTTCAACACAGATTATTAGCAGAATTGATTCCCAGTTGGTGATCATTAAAGATGAAAACAGTGTCAAACACTGACTACTGCTCTATGTTTTAACTTTATAATTATTAGACTACGTTGAAATTTCCATTATTTTCTTGGTTTTTAGCTTTCAAATAGCAATACAGTTTAGATGACTTGGGTATAGTTCAACAAATACGTTCGTAAACAAACTTTCTAACCTTTCTGATCTTGTTCTTCAGACGTTCCATAGTTCGTAATGATATTCTACTTGGTTCACGATCGCGTTTAAATCACTCGACGATGCTTATGAATACGCTTTACATTAGATCACTCATTTGATATAGCATGGTTCTCGATAGGTTCACTCAGAAATGTTTGCTCCTAAATTGATACTCTCATATAAAGTCCGCGGACCGACCCGTTCCGAAAACGCTCGACATCTTTTAGTGTTGGCCTACCGCGAACAGCGTGTGTATTTATATGTAGTTTGAGCGTATAAGAAAACATATTTACCCGTAAATTTGATAGCGACAACTTCGACAGTTCATCCGCCATGATTTCCAAACATATGCTTTGCTTACTTCCAAGCATGCGCTTTACGATCTGCACGCATGCGCTTTACCTACTAGACTGCGATTTGTGACTGAACGACAATGAAGCCCAATTTTAAACTCGGGCATTCCACAGGAAGCCCGAGTAATTATGCCTATCGTGCCTTGAAATTGCGCCCGCCGTACCTTGGATCGTGCTTTGAAATTATGCCTGTCGTGCCCTCGCAATTACGCCATGCCAAATCACATCTATCGTGCCGTGGAGAGGCTTCAAAACATGTTTATCACAATATTTATCGAAGTAATGGGTAGAATAATTTAAATGCAGCTTGATTCGACCAGTGTGCTGCTCTCTGCATCAAGCAAGTGTGCTAAAATGGTCTTCAACTCAGAGAAATCAGGAAAACAATTAAATGTTTGGTTTTGCTCAGTGGCTGATGTAAATAGACGTAAAAAGTGCCAAAACATTTCCGCGTGAAAGGAAAAATTTGCTGTAATTTTATATTTATACTATATTAACTTTGAATGATATTATTTCAGGAACCAAAATACGATAGCTTCGTTTAGATTGAGTAAGCGATTCTTGTAAGCCATGTTAAACCGATTCAGAGTCTGTACACAGTGGACGAGTGACTTATGACATGTCGCGACACTTAGAATTTTTTGAACTGGATTAAATGTCACGCACTTCAATATTAGGACTTCTATCATATTTATTACAACTTAAATAGCATCGCATACCAGAAGAAAATGTTAAAAAGATACTATTTGTTTCGAACAGTTTGAAGAACTATTTTTGCAAACATTTCGGCAAACGGCAAAGCAATTCAAAGACTCCCGTAGGCGGACTTCAATTCGTACGGGAGTCAAAATGATTATAGATTTTCACGGACACCCTTTCAGGGACAAAAATACGATATCTTCGTCTAGATGGAGTAAGCAATTCTTGTAAGCCATGTTAAACTGATTCAGAGTAATTCTACGAAATTCTACGTGAAAATCTCAATAATTTTGACTCCCTTACGAACAGCGAATTGAAGTCCACGTACGGGAGTCTTTGAATTCGCTTTGCCATTAATTCGTGAAATGTTTGCAAAAATAGTTCTTCAAACTCAGTCCGAAACAAATAGTATCTCTCTTTTAACCTTTTCTTCTGGTATGCGATGCTATTTAAGTTGTAATAAATATGATCGAAATCCTAATATTGAAGTGCATGACATTTGATCGAGTTGAAAAATTCTAAGTGTCACGACATCAGTCGCTCGTCCACTGTGTACAGACTCGTAGAATTACTCTGAATCAGTTTAACATGGCTTACAAGAATCGCTTACTCAATCTAAATGGAGCTATTGTATTTTGGTTCCTGAAATAATACAGAATCACCGTGAAAATCTCAATAATTTTGACTCCCGTATGAATAGCAAACAAGGTGACGTACGAATAGCCACTGCGTTAATTCATTTCCTAATATTTTGACATCTTTAGTACTACTGACTTGCGTAGCGGCCCTACTTAAATAAACAAGCAAAAAAAATTCAACGTACTTCTGGTCATGGACTCCATAAACTTCAAAAAGCGTTTTGCATACACAAAAATATTAAACCCCCGACACTTCAATTTTTTTCCAAATTACATTGAAACTGTTTTATCTTTTTTCATATTTTGAACCAAGATCTTTTAGTGAACAAAAAACATACAAACTTTTAACTAGCTCTGCACAGAAAGTACAAACCAATCTAAACGTGATGGTTTGACACTGTTATCATAAACTTGACAAATGGACGACCGATTCTTCAAGTGATGTTCTTACGCGTGGATCAGCATCCATTGTCATTTTCAGTTTTTTGGTCATGGGAATTTTACATTTCTTGTGATTAAAATAGATCATGTGACCAAAAGAAAAAACATCACTACAGGTGGTAGGCTTTCCAGTACCATCCAAGACTTCTGGTGCAATGCGAGATTTTAGGTTTACTTCTTTAAGATGGTTTGGCTGTGGTGTTCTAGGTTTCCACTCTTCTATCGCCAAACTACATCCAAAATCTATAATCACAGGATTGTAAGGCTCACTATCACCAGAAGTGGGTTCTAAAATATTGTTACCTTTAAGGTCATTATGCAAAAAGCCCATGCCATGCACATGTTTTAAACCTCTGCGATGCGTTGAAAAACTGTATGCCATGTTTTTGCATCGAGAAAATGACTTTTCTCTGCTGCTTTAAACACTGTCAAGCTACTGTCTCTGACGCCATGAAACAATAATACGAGACAGACTGAAAGAGTTTCTTTACAAACACCAAAAAGAAGAGGTAATCCTTTGTGGTCACCAAGACCCATGATAACATTTGCTTCTTTCTCTACTGACCTTGTAAGATCACATAACGTCTTTTAACCATTTTGATCATTATATTCTTTGACTGCCACATTTATACCCCTGTACTTTGTTAATTAGCACGTACCGTAAGTTCCGGCCCCAAGAGCAGGTAATCCCTTGACACGATGTATCAGTTTGCGGTCAAGTTTTTTTATTTCTGACTGCTTTATTTTTGGTCTCTTTTTGGGAATTTCTAGTAGTATATTGGGGTCCAGACGTGCCGGATTTTAGGGTGCTAAGGTGCTAAAATGGAGCTAAAATGGAGCTAAAAGGTGCTAAAGGTGCTAACCTTGATTTTAATTTATGCAAAAAAATTAAATATTCATTATTAGTTTGTGAAGGTATATAAATAAAGGAATATTCTGTTTGTAAACGAAATTATTTAACCCAAACTCAAGTGACTTGTAACATACAAGATGGAAGAAAGTTTTTCATTTAATTGCCTATGTGAAATCCCTGCTAAATCGTACAAAGCTAAGACTGGTGAAGTTTGGTATCGTTGTGGCAAAAAGATTGATTTTTCTGTGGAAAGAAAAAAGCAGATACCATTCCGTGAACTAGGCTTTAATGTTAATATGTCTCAAGAAATGATCGAATCTTTAAGTTCGTTGATTGAAGATGGCTTTAATTTCAAGATACATACGCTAAGGTGTGATTATCACCACTTGTTCGCAAAACTTCTTCGCGTGAATGACCAAGAAAAAGAAAATTATGGAAGATGGTTCTACGTTTGCAACGCTGCACCACCTGATGGTACTTGTAACTTTTTCAAGTGGTTTGATGAAGATGAAGATGAAGAAGATCTAAACGAAGCCAGGTACACAACACCACCACCTGCCCCCGTGAAAAAGTGCAAGATCTTGTACACTCCAAAACCAAACTTGACCAAGAAAGGAAAAAAAGTACGTTGATAGACATTGAATAATTTGATCTCTTGAGTATTTGGAACTTTGAACTTTTTTCTTTTTATTCTTTATGAAATTTCAATTATTTTATGTTATTGAATTTATTACTATTAGTCGTGTAACTTTTATTTTCACTTAAGATATTAATTTAGACATGATTTGTGTACAGGTTTCGTTGCTTTAGTGTTGAGAATCATATATTTGTGTAGAAGATTGTATTTTATTTCGTTAGAATTTTAAAACTGAATATCATTAAAACTGTTCACAATATGTGTTTTGCATCTAAAACTGATGCTCATTAAGGCTGTATTTCTGTTAGCATCTAAAAAACTGACGCTTATTAATGTTGTATTTCTGTTAGCATCTAAAAAACTGACACTTATTAATGCTGTATTTCTACGATAAATAATAGCCAGCTAAGCATTCATTGATAGAGACATCATTTGTAGGACATGTACAATTGCTTACATTTAGCTTCGCACGTCGTGAACACAATAAGCACATAATCCGTCTATTGAAATGCCTATCAACAACTCTTTTGCTATAAATGTAGCCGTGGCTACCTGGAAATTATACTGCTTGGTCAAACTTTTACCTGTGAGTTCGTGCAAGTTTAATACTAATAATGGAAGGACAAGATTCACTCAAATTCTAGCTAAGCATTCATTCATAGAGACATCGTTTGTAGGACATGTACAATTGTGTACAATTGTGTACAAGTTGTGTACATTTAGCATCGCACGCGGTGAACACAATAAGCACATAATCCGTCTATTGAAATGCCTATCAACAACTCTTTTGCTATAAATATAACCGTGGCTACCTGGAAATTATACTGCTTGGTCAAACTTTTATACTGTGGCTACCTGGAAATTATGCTGCTTGGTCAAACTTTTATCTGTGAGTTGGTGCAAGTTAATACTAATAATGGAAGGACAAGATTCACTCAAATTGGTAAGTGAACATTTTCTAAACAAATAAAACATCTAATATTCTATTTAATAATTTACTAATTTTAAAATTGAATGGAACTTAAGAGTTGAACTAGCGTCTGAATTATTTGTTTTATTTGATTTATTGCATTAGAACTGGACAGAAAGTCAGCTGGAAAAAGCAATTGCTGGTGATATAAATTCTGAAGATTTAAATTTATCAAATCTTGTAAGTTTATTTGTTCGAATCTTGTAAATTTTTATCAAATCTTGTACAATTATATACATTTTAACTACACTAGTATAATTTTCATATATCTTATAAAGCTCTTTATTTGTTTTAAGACTGGTAGCTTGATGGATGATTCTATTGATACACAACTAACACCGAATGTTGAAAATCTTGTAAGTCGAAAAAATATTATCTTAAATAACGCCATTTCAGTTTCCATCTAATTTTTTTTTCTTTACTTTTTTTTTTATCTTTCTGTTAGGTTAATATATGTTGGGCGGACTCACAGTTGGATAACCTGTGTTCTCAACAAAATTGGATGGATACGTTTGTAGATTCGAGAATTGAAGTGAGTGAACTTGATGGGTCGTTTGATACAAGCAATCCTGAAGACAAGACAGGTTCTAAGGTTAGTGTTATTTTTATGATAGATATTACACCAAGTAACATCAGAGTTTTCAATTTGTTGTTCAGTTGACTTTTGTTCAATAATTTTTTGTTATTACTCTTTCCAGAATAATGACTCCGCGTGTAATGAAGATCTAGACAACATGATTTTGATGAGCTCTTGGACAAGTCGGGAGGAAAAATTAGTAAGTCAAATTCTATAATTTCATCCTTAACAGGTTAAATGTGTTCATTTCTTTTGTTTGTTTCATTTTAGGAAGCGGCCAGCATTCCTGAAGAGGTCTTGGAAGATTGGGGGACGGATCTAGAAATGGATGAATCTGAGGTATATATATTTATATAATTCGTTAATTATTATCTCTTTCAAGTTATATTTATCATCGTTTTATATCACTCTAGATTGATTATAGTTCTACCCCTATTACTGATCCTTCAGAGTGTTTTGTAAATGGAGAAACAACAGAGGTGCGTGCAGTCAATCATCAGTTACAATGCAGTTTATCAGTAGCCAAACTCTGAGATTTTTAATAGCTTTGGTTTTCTCCCTCTTAAATAGAGTGCACAAGTTGACATTGCTCAAAAAGATAATATGACTTACAGTACTGGTCCAGATATAGTTGAGGTCAGTAACTGATCACACGCTCTTGAGAAAATTTTTTTTTGTAAATTTCTTTACTTAAAATAATTTGTAATCCTTTGTGTTCTTTATTTTATTTGGTAGATTGAAGTGGTGCAAGTTGGAGGTGGGAAAAGTGGTCCCAATTTGGATGAGCGAACAACTATTACACAACAGGTAAATTAGTGTTTCTATTGTTGTTTGTAATCCAAGATTACAACACATCTTTCACACTAAATAAAAACAACTGGTCTGAGTGAATAGACGTAAATATAAATTTATTTATTTCTTATAGGGACAGACAAGAAAAAGATTTCCATGTGGGAAGTGTTTAAAGACCTATGCTTCAAAACAGGGATTAGAACGCCATATTGAGAGTGGTCACAAAAAGAATAAACCATTTGTATGTGAACATTGTCAAAAAAGATTTAGTTTCAAGTTTCATTTAAACTGACAAAAAAACTCACGAGAAAAACAAATACGTTAAATACGTTAACAAATACGTTAACAAATACGTTAACAAACGTTAAATTTATTTATTTATTTATTTACTAAACTTTCACCAATTAAAACAACAAATAAAAATAAAATAATAAATAAAAATATAAAATAAATAATGGTGAGGGACACGCAACAGAGCTGGGCTCCAATTAAAGCGTGCCCTATTAATAAAAATAATTTACATTAATTAAAATGGCATTCACAAGCCTCTAGGTAAAGATTTACAGTATGGTCAACAAGAACACGGCTAGCTTGTGAAGGCCATTTTAAACAATAATAATAATACACACACAAGGAAAAAAAAAAAAAACGAAATTCATAAATTATTCTACTATATATATATAAAACTATGAAGGTAATATTCAGTTTCCTTTCTCCTAATCAGACAAAGATAAAAATATATATAGATATATAAAATTTGGCAAAGTATACGTATATATATAAAAAATAAATACTGATATGTTTTTTTAACTAATATATATATACTATTACTATTATATGATCTCTTAACTGATTAAAGTCTAAATCTACTCAGTAACAGCAAGCATTAGTCGTTAAAATGTTACGAGAAGAGCAGCATTTAAGACAGATGGATTTCCAAGTGTTAAAAGTGTTAATATCAAAGGCAGTCTTAAGAGCATTAGTATAATAAGCAATTAACTGTTTTAAATTGCTTAAATTGTCAATGTATGTTTCTTCAATCAGGTATGTAAAAGACATGACATCAATGCATTTGTTTTCAAGCCTCACAAGTGGGTGATTTGTTGGGAGGTGCCAAAGAGCATTCTCTAAAAGTGCCCTGTCACTGGGATTTAAATCAAACTGGGCTAACCACTGCACCTCAGTATTGACAGACTTCCTTGTGTCTGATATTTTACAAAACATTTTGAGGACTAACAAACCCTTCTCATCAAATAAGCCAATTCTGGATTAATTGATATTGACCCCCTTTGTACCTCTACTTCTCAAGAGTTGCTGAGCTTCCTCCACAACAGATGCACTTGGTAGTGCTGTGACTTTAAATGGATTAGTGCAGCAGAATTTTCCACAAATGGTTGTGACAGTAGCAGAAATGCATGTTTGCACCTGAGGTATCATATGGCGAAGAGATGCTAGTTGATGTCCACTATTGCACTGAGCAATAGCATCTTGAAGAGCCTTGCCATCTCTAACAGGATGATTTGTGAACACTGAAGACAAGCATTCATCATCATCATCATCATCACTGTCAATAAATACAGTTGTTTGAGAACTGTTGACTGGAGAAGCTGAGTTGGATTGTGCTCCATTATTACCATTGTTATTTAGAACTGCAGTGACTTGAGGCCTGTTGGCAGAATGTGTTGAGGTGGACTGTGGATCATCATAACAATCTTCATCATCTAGAACTAAAGGACTGTTGGCTGGAGATGTTTGTGTGGACTGTGCCTCATCATTACAATCTTCATCGTCTAGAACTATGGTGTTCTGAGGGCTGTTGGCTGGAGATGTTGGTGTAGACTGTGCCTCATTACAATCTTCATCGTCTAGAACTTCAGTGTTCTGGGGACTGTTTGCTAGAGATATTGGTGTGGACTGTCCTTCATCATTCACATCTTCATCATTATTCTCAGTCGTAATTTCTTTATCCTTGGAAGGCTACATTCTAGTGCTTCAGATGGCTTTTTTTCATAGTCTTTTTCCCACTTGTTGTGATTATATGTCAAAAGACCAGAAACAACCTTTTCATCTACATATGTTCCCTTGACTTTGTCATATGTGTACTTCAAGGAGTCATCCCCAAGTAAATCAGTAAATAAGTTGTCAATAACAACCACCCACTTTTTCTTTTCATCAGACCAGCTTGAAATCTCTGGTTTGAAATCTTTTCCACAGCCACAGTAACTTAATTTCTTTTTACCTGGATATCAAATAGATTTATAAATTTATTTGATATTCTCTCAGCTTGGACATCTTTGAACACTAATTTCGTTTTACAACCCTTTTAACTCTACATATATGTACATGTATATATGTTGACAAGGTTGTAAAATGAAAAGTTCTCAAAGAAGATAAAAGTATGTACAGAAAAGACTATAAGATGTTGAACCTAAAGACATGAAATTAAATTCATCATTGTCAATAAATTATTATTTAATTAATAATAATTATTCAATAGCGATGCGCGGACATGACGTCACTAAAATGTCACGCGATACTAGGATCGGACATTTCAACCGGATGTGCGGTATATTTACTGTGTAATGTATGGCGAAACCAGATAATTTATCAACGAAAAAAGTGGTTATATTGACTGAAAACGACGAAGTTCCTGGCTCAAAATTTACCAGCTGCCCTGAAGATTGATTTTGATCATAGACCTTTAGACTACAGAAGAGTATCTGAAGATCATATCCGTAGATTGGTCGTCAACTTACAATCAATCCCAGATCCGGAACTATCAATGTGGGAGACACAGCTGAAAATAGAGTAGTGAAAGGGAAGCAGTATTGATTAAGCAAGTGCATAGATTATTGGATAATCTAAAATCAAGTTCACTAGGTGAACTTCAAGGGACAAAAGCCCAAAGTCAAAGTGAGAGCTGGTGTTCGACTGACAGCCTCAACGGCTTTAGATGCACTAAAGATCGGAAAACTGATTAGCGAGGGTGCAACAAATGCAGGTGTTTGTGCAAGCAAGTACATCAGCTATCATCTATGGCACCTGATCTACAGACAACCTGGATGAAATATGGTCTGGAGTGTGAACCAAAAGCCATAGCGAAATATGAAAATCAGACCAAGAAAAATGTTACTTCCACGGGTTTGTGGGTCAACCCTAAATATCCTTACCTTGCTTGTTCACCTGATGGCCTAGTTGATGATGATGGAATAATTAAATTGTTAAAGTTGTTTAAGGACAATGAGATTCAAAAGGTTGTCAAGAATGGTAGCACTGTTATTTCAAAAGACATTTTAGCCAGACAATGTTTTAAAACTGAAGATGGAAAATGTGTGTTGAAGGAAAGTCATAGCTACTACCATCAAATGCAACTCCAGCTGCTGGTTACCGAAAGAACATATTGTGACTGTGCTGTATGCTACAGATGGCCCTGTATCGATTGAGAGAATATACAGAGATGAACTATTGATGTCAGAATTATTGAAACATTTACCAGCATTTTGGTTTCAAGTGATTGCACCGGATGTTTTTTAGATGGGAGTACCAAGGGATCTGCTTCCATTCGTATTACCAAAGGACAACTTCCCTTCCATTCAGCTATCTAAACTAACAACACCAACAAGTAAGTTGCATACAGGTAGACAAATGACATATTTTGTTTGATACTTTCTTGTAACTGGAAAATTTCTCTCATTTACATTTTACTTGTGTTTCTTAACAGCAGTACCATCAGACCCCCACCCTACAGCAGCAGTACCATCGGACCCACACCCTACAGCAGCAGTACCATCTGACCCCCACCCTACAACAGCAGTACCATCTGACCCCCAGCCTACAACAATTCTGCCTGGAACTGTACCTTCAGCCATGCCAACATTACCTGGACCACCTATAGTTATCATTCCTTGGGGAGGAACAACTACTACAGGTGTTACACTGGCAAATACATGTCCATTAGATAATTGGCTTATGATAATTCAAGTGCTACTGAGATTAGGAAAACTGGATCGTGATAGATTTGGTCAAGCTGGGTTGTTTATTAAAACAGCATTGTCACTGATTGGTCAACACATATGCTGAATCTAAATTGTCTGTTGTTCCATTCACACCAGTGATTAACCGAAATGTCATTGATTTATTTGGCAATGAAACAAACTACTTATTAAGGACGTTCGCGTCATTGTTCACGTGCACTTTTACTGCGCATGCTAGCGCACGCTACTTCAACTAAATCCAAGATGGCGGCCTAAAAGAATTTTTTTCAGTAATGACTTTTTTGATTTTTTTAAATAGAAATTATTTAAAAAAATAAAAAAAAAAAAATAAAAAAAGGAATTTTACAGAGGAAAAAAATCGTTGAAAACCTGCAGAAAAAAAGGATGGAAAAGATTCTACTGGACCCAGTCTCCTCTCGGTATTCAAGATGGTGGCCAAAGTTTCAAACTTTGGGGCTCTTACGGCTCAATATATCGGAAACGAATACGGTGACCCCCACTTTTTATTTCAATGTTTGACAAAGAATTACATAGGATGTTAATATTCTAAATTTGAGAAAAATATTATGGTAAAATCATAATAAAAACACCGATTTCTGTGACAAGTTTGAGCGAAGTCGCGGCAAAAGCGTCGCTCATGACTGCCAATTTGAATTAAAAACAACAGCTATTTGTTAAGTATTTACAAATATTTTCACATTCTATTATTTCATGGATTATTGAGTGGTCGTGTAAATAAACATTGAGCAATCCATTTAGTTTTTCTACAAAAAAATGACTTCTATGCTCCACTCGTATAGATTGGCATGCAAGCGATCTGCTATGAGAAAGTGGATGCACTTTGATGTCACCTCACTCCTCAACGAGAACGGTACACTCTTGTCAGTGCTCTCTCTATGTCTCAATTATATTGAGTATGGGAGATCCAGCCGTCTACACTCCCAAAAATGGAATACTCGGCATTAGTAATGAATCAAAACCAAACACCCAAACTCAGCTCAAACTCCCCCGCTCATACGCAAAGGCTTTCCTGGATGAACGCAATGAAATTTTTTGAGCTACTTGGTGGAAAAGCGCAGATAAATCCCTTTAAGGCATTGAGATCTTGGTATTTGGCTGTCTCTTGTTCGGGGGAAGAGTCCTTCACCATAAGAGCTGCTGGATTTTCTGCTGACAGTACTTGAGAGAGCTTCATATAATAGAGTGCAGTGTGCTTACTCTTCCAGCCTACATGAGCCATAACGTCTGCCAGAGAAGCACCAGAAAGGACCAAGGTTATCGCGCAACCTGCCCGAAGGCTGTGAAGGGTTTCACCTTCATCAATATTTGCCTTCCTGAGATACTGTTTAAATCTGTAGGTGGCTGTCGAACCAGAGATTGGCTTGTCTATAACATCCCCCTGGTGGGTAGTGGGACGGAACAAATAGCCTCTGGAAAGGTCAATTCCTAGCTCTCCCGCAATGGCTACATAGGTTTCAATGCCTTTAACTGGACAAACAGAGATATCTGGGTGGCGACGCAAGCCAAACATGTTCTCGGAGCCATCCCGTAAAGTCTTACCCCATGTGTGGTTAAAGAGTAATCCATCATCTTGCGGAAAATGTAAGATTTCAGGACATTTCACTCTACCAAGGTCTGCACCTCGGTCTCCTGAGAAGAAAAGGGTTTTAAAACAAGCTCGATCCTGAGCTAGAATAAATGTATGAGATGGAGGTTGATCTTGCACCAACAGCTGTTGATCAATGTGATGAACTAGCAAACGTAATTTCGGGAGGAACAGCGGAACAGCCTGCTTCTGAGTGACCCGAGCATCCAGCTGTTTCTTCAATAATAGCTTTAAGATTCTGCTTTACTTTAGGCGCTGACGCAGGATTTCCAAGGGCTGAGTTTTCCGATATAGGAGTCTACCGTTGCGTATGACAGACACGTTGGACAAGAGCATTTTGTTGAACCTCTCTGACCTAGGAACTGACAACCATTAGCATGGATTGGTGTCTGGCCATTCCTGTCTTTCCAGACTAAAAATCAACAGACATCGAGAGGAGTAGCTGAAAAGAGGCATTGACTGGCAAGAAATGATTCAAGCTCTTGGCGCAAGGATGACTTCTGCCTTGAGTAGCTCGAAGAGGCAGATGCACTGTCTAGATGCCGCAATCGGTCGTCAATAACAGACAAATTAACATCACACGAGGCAGGGCTACACAATGCCACTCTTAACCGTTTGTAGCCACACATCTGGCAAAACCTGAATCCGTCATCATTTGGGTATTGACAGGAAGGGCAGGAGACAGATGGTACATACAGTCTTGCGACGCGGGGCAGCGCCTGAGAGTTGGAGATAAAACCACAAAGAGAATTATTTAAACAGAAATAAATATATTAAACATGTTGCCAGACTATTATTAAATACAATTCATTGGTTTCAAGATATTATTATGATATCACTACAATCGAAAAACCCACAAATCCCAAGGGGAGGGGTGGAATTCGAAGCCCTGAACTGATGGTACCAATATGGCTTGTTGGTCTCCCTTAGAACAAAGTTTTGCAGAGCATATGCTGCAACTAACCAAGATAGGCCACCAGTATTTCCGTGGATGAATATCAAAAACGACAAATGAAAACTGGAGGTTCGAAAATGACCTCAGAAATCTCAAGACCTGACCAAAGGCGTAGGAGGGAAAACATAAGGATTCCTAGAGAGCTCAGGAGAATCCAAAGGGCTCTGAGCAAATACATTTACTCCAGAAGACGAAAGCAATGGGAATTCAGAAAAGAAAGGTAATGGTTGCCCAACAATTGGAAGGGAGGGCCATAAGATCCACAGAGTGACCCTGCTGGCCACCAAATAGACATTGTACCCTATCCCAGGCAAACGGAGAAATGCATACATCATTCCAAGAAAGTCTCCTGGAGGGGGCGTCAGCTGGGTTCCCTTTAGAAGGGATGAAATGCAGCTGAATACTTATGTTAGAATCAAAGGTTTCATTAAAGATTCTCTTCAGAGCATCAAAAAGAGGCTTAGCCTTGGAACCTTGTTTGTCCCAGGCTCCAATCAGGGATTGACTGTCTGTATAGACATCGAGCCAGGAGCCGGCTATCAAATTGTGACAAGATTGTATTACATTTGCGAGTGCCAAAGCCTCTTTTGTAGCAATGTCATAGGTTACTTGGTCTGAAGGCCAATAGTCAGAGATCACAAAAGATGACTCTCTTGGGCCTAAGACGCCACCCCAACCAGAGCCAGATGCATCCGAATAGAGTATCATGTGCAAATGCTTTTCCAATCTCCAGGGTAGAGACCCACTCCAATTTTCCAAAAATAGCCACCACTGGATTTCCCTGCGCAAGGGTTCTGACAGGACAACCGGCCTCGACGAGCGCATGCCTCTTGAAATTGCTCGGTATATTTCATTTGCAAAGAGTTGAGCACCTGGCACCGCGAGGGAAAAGGAAATGCATTTGCCAGCTAACTTCTGCAAAGTGTTCTCAATGGTCTTCCGACTTAATACGTCCCTCACATTTGCACAATACTTGTTGGAAATTTACAAGACCACATGCAACAACAACCATCTGTGTGGCAATGCCAGAGAGTGTAAGTGGAATTGTTTATCCAAGTAATTTAAAACTCTTTAAACGCTGGTTGAATCTTTCAACCTGGATTCTGGCTTTAGCTATTTTCCTTGTTGATAACTCCTCTGCTGCACTGAGATTTTTCCTGCCTTTTAAAAATGCTGGAATCATGATTTTTGCTTGTAGAGGATTCAGCAAAACCTGCACAGCAAATCCTCTGTCTACCAGTATGATGTCATATGGGTTTATGTGTTTGAGTATACCACACTCCTCAAAGATTTGAATGTCATTACTGTCTCCTTCAAACAAGTCCGACACAAAACAAGCACAAAACAGCAATCAGACATTTGAATGTGTTTGAATGCTTGTACTGAGAGTAGGTATTGCCTTGCTAAATAATTACTGTCATTGTTTTACAGCAAAAACAGTTATGGAAACCATTACTTAATAAGCTTAAGAGAGTATCTTCTATTTTACAGTTTAAACTCAATTGACTGATCAGCCGATAACAAAAAAATTAGACATTAAATTACCTGTACATTCATTGATGCAATGTGATCAACTGTTGCTTTCACTGATGTGTCATCGTACAGCACATCGTAACTTGGTGGTGCATCAGAAGGTATGCAGACAGCAAAGTCTGTAAAAGTAAAATACAATAAAAGTGATCCTTTTTTTGATACTACATGAGACAAAAATTGATTATTAAAAATAATGTGAATACAATAAGTCTTAAATACATGTAGTGAGTTACAATCTGTGTCTTTTTACACCTTCATTTTTATGTCCCATTCTAAAAATAGAAATCTACAGTAGCTGTTTTCTAAGTCAATAATTATGATAAATTTTTAAAACAGACTTACAATGTCCACTTGTGGTGGAGTTTCCCTTATGCACCTGTGGAACAAAAGTGCTTTTTAATGCATTACATGGAGCAAAGCAATATCTCAGGCTGAGTAGTTTTATAGGGAACTTTTTAAATATTGTGAAAGTTAATTAAATATCAATTTTAAACAAGCATTAATTATGATAACTCACTGTTACTCCTCGCAGATGGTAAGCAATGTCATCATCTTTGCCGAACATAAACATAAATTGCTTAATCTTGATATTCCTACACATAAGGTTTTCCACAATTAGTCAACAAATATAATCATCACAACAGTAGAAATAGAAAAAGAGGAAAAGGCACAAGGAACACATAGAAAAGAATAGAAAAAGAATAATCATTATTGTTACATTGCTATTAATAATAATTATCATTTGAAACCTTTGAATGCAGATAGGGTCAAATGTTTTTATAAGTCTTACATTTTGATCTTGGCTGAAATGCTTTAGAGCAACAATTAAAACATCTGGGTGACGTAATATTTTTGTGCTTGCCAGTGTGTCTTTGTTCATGCCACAAGTGTCACAAAATCTGTAGATAAGAAAAAATTAAAATAACTGTTGGAAAAAGGAGCAAAGTTATAGAAACTCATAAATCTTAAATGCAGTTACTTTGTATTATCACCAATCAATACTTCTTCTTTAAGTGACACTTTAATGCAGTCTTCTACAAGATCTCCAGGGCACTGAATTTCTCCTAGCAATTCTACAAATTTGCTGACATGGAAAGAATCCTATAATGGACAATATTCACACATCATTATACTGTATATTGTAGTATTAAAGGCATTACATACTGACAGCATAAAACTTCTACAGTAGTAGATGTACATTTGTAAATTAACTTAAGTGTTCTAACCAATATATATATATATATATGACCACAAACTGCACCTTTCTACATGCCAGACATGTCCATTTATTGATCATGTCACCACTGACAGATTGAATCTAAAAAATAAAGATTCACAGTCAACTATCTTGAACAAGCTTACACTACTGCTTTCCATTCTGGACAATTGATTATACAATCATGTATTTCTTCTTGGGGTAGTATTATGCCCAAATTTTAAAGAATATTTTGTATTAAAACCTTTTTCAGACCATGATCTCTGGATTTTCTGAAGCTTGTTGACTGGTTGCCAGTGGTCTTTCTTTGTTGGTTTAATTAAAGGAGCCAACCACCAACACAGAGTTCTACAGAGGTATTTACAAAAATGACAAATAATGACCTTCTCAATTTTCTGATATTGTACCAAGTGAACCCCAAGTCTGCTTTCATGGCAAGCAAGTCACCCTCTGGGAGAATGATTTTAAAATCCTTTCCCAGTGCTTCTTTTAACATAGCCTGTCTGTCATTAGAGTCTAATGCTTTCAGTTCGTCACATAGCTGTGTATTGTTATTTCCTCCAGAAATGGATGTTCTCACCTTGTCTAAGTACTTGGTTCGTTGTCTCTTCGTCATCGAGTGAGCTTCACTGCTAGAAGTCCGTGGTCTTGACAGTTTTACAACTTCAATAGGCTATGAATATCAAAATGTGTATAAAATCAGGCATACTTTAAGCCATCTGTTTAAGAAATAACAAAAACATTTACACAAAGAAGAGGGAGGGGCTGGAGAATATACACCTGTACCGAGTATGTACATGTATGTATGTTCCATGTTTTTGGAACAGGTTTTAAACACATTCTGTCTACGTATAGGTTGCTTAGACATCATATCTTGTGCAAAATGTTTATCAGATGAATTACAAGTTTTCAATATAATACTTTCTGGTTGAAAGCTCATGGGTACATTTTTGACCCTCAGTAAAATGCAGATAATGCGATTCATAGACATTTAACAGCTGATTGATAGCAACCTACATGTACACTTTTATGACACTTTTGCTGTGCTGTTCCTCTTTTCTCAACCTAACCCTCTAATAAAAACATATATAAATATATAAAAAAAATATAAACATATATTTTGAGAATATCTTTGGCTGTTGGAATGTTTAAAACTGTGGTGCTGGGGACATGTTCATACACCATTTCATTATTTATAGGGGGATTGGCTGGGTGGGTTTAACCAGACTGTAGGGAAGGACTTCAAGTCCAGGTACTTCAACATTGTCCATGTTCCTTTGAGAGCATTTGTGCCCTGAAAACAATTCCAGTTTCATTTCCCTGACACATTGGGTGCACTTGAGTTTGAGATCAGAAATGAGATCCTACAACACTCTTGGGGCAGGTTCCACAAAACCCAAGGGATCCGGCATAGCTTCCTCCTTACATACTGGGCATGTTGTCCCACACATAGTAAATGCAAAAGAAAGGAATGCTGCACAGAAAATGTGAGGCTTTGTTTTGCATTTAGTTTGGACAGGCTGGTCTAAAACTTCTTTCATATTGGGCAAACAAATTCTGACTTGACATCTTCTAAAAAGATTTCTTGGATTAATGGCTTTGTTCCCCTGTAGCTAGGGACTGTTTTTACCAGATCTTGGAACAGTGATATATCTGGATCAAAACTGATTGCATGTGTCAAGCCGTCGTTAGTTCCATACTCAGAAGTGATTTTTTTATTGGACGAAGGTCTCCCACAATTTGGTTTCTTTGGCCTACCCCCTTTACACTGTGTGGAGTATTGACAATAAACTGGACAATTGCCTGACCTTGGATGTTTTGGCCACTCCTTAACATATATTCTTATGCTGTCTCTCTGTAGCACTTGTAGCAGACACGACTAGGTGTCTGCTAGTTTGGGTCTTCTTGTAGTACTTTTACACCAAGAAATTCCAACAGATTCTCAGCAATTTCTTCACAAGAACGACTATCATTGTATTTTTCCTTTGCTTTGTTCAAACGAGAACCACAAATTCTTCACAATTCTTGCATTATAATTTTGTGGCCGTCTAAGCCAAGGTTTGTCATTTTTTTAAATTCAAGAATTTTAAACTTTAAAGTTCAATACAAAGAAAGATGTTTTGTTTTTATTGGTACAGACGGTAACATACAATACAATGCAATACAATACAATAACTTTATTATTGGTACTTTGGTATTTTCATACATGAGTATGCTCCAATAATTAAATAAAAAAACAACAAAGAATAATGCATATTTCTAAATATATATAAGTATACCATCTAACTCCAGGTCTTATTCAAATCTATACTTGTTGAGTTTGACATCACTACTTGAAATTAGTTGTATTTGTATATATTTAAAATATTAACAGTAACTGTAAGTAATACAATAACAATTATATTCATTTTGTATTTGTAACTAATTTAACTAACCTATAACCTAACCATTCTAGTAGTTTGTTTATATATTTGTATTATATTTTCATCCTTCATATTTATTATATATGTAAATAAATTTTGGTAATCAAACAACTCAAATATTGAGTTTGTTTCTAATATTTTGTTCATGAATTGTTTTCTAATTTCAATAAAATTATTGTTGGAACATTTGAAAAAATAATGAAATTCATTGCCAATTTCTCCACTTTCACAAATGTCACATTTCCTTTTATCCCTTTCAATATTCAAATGTCTCCCTTTTTCAATTGGGAAGCTATGGGCAGACATTCTAAACTTTGAAACGGATGATCATACTTTAAAATCTTTGATCATATCTAAATATTCCTCAAAATGAGGTTTGTATTTTACACTTAAAAATAATTCTACTTTTCCAAAAGGTCTCAGAAGCACAAAGGATGTGATAATTTTTAGAGAGATTCCGGAATAAAATCCTTAGGACTAAGTAAATTGCTAAGTTTAAATGGAGAAAATATAATCTTAATCTTAATCTTAAGATTATATTTTCTCCATTTAAACTTAGCAATTTACTTAGTCCTAAGGATTTTATTCCGGAATCTCTCAAATCACGCGTTGTGTATCAGTTTTCTTGTGTGGGCTGTGGAGTTCGTTATATTGGGGAAACCCATAGGCATTTTTCCACACGTGTAAACAAGCATTTATTCCGGGATAAAATCACATGTTTTTAAACATCTTACTAGTTCAAAGGACTGCAAGGACAAATGTGATCTATCGTGTTTTAAAATACTAGATTCTGCTTCTAGTAATTTCCAGTTAAAAATTAAAGAGGGCTATTTCATTGAACGGTTGAAATCTGAGTTAAACAAACAAGTTGAACATGTCAGTTTAACTTTGTTATGTTAGTTAGTTTATCTTTCAGTTATCTTTAGTTTATACTCTACTTTAGATAACTTGTTTTCTTATTGGTTAGTTTAAATTTTGTTCGTTAGTAACTGAATGTATAGGTATCAGTATATATTCACGCGCATTGTAATATTATCTCATATGGCTGAAGATGATGATGTAACATCGAAACATGTACCAAATTAAAAGAGTTGTTTTATGTTTAAAAATTCTACTTTTGATTTAATTTCCCCTGATCTTATTCTCTCTGTTTCTTTTTCCCAGTCACTCATGTAAATGTTTTTAAGAAAAGTACTAAATTGTCTGGTAAATGATTTGTCATGAATTTCCATTAAATTAGATTGACCTAAATAAAAAAATACATAATATTTAAAAACCCACGGTCACGGTTTAAAACGCATGCGACACACAACGTAAACAATCCAATTTTCCCGCTCTTTTTTGTATTTTTGATTTCCAGTGGGAACGCATCCGTTCAGGTACGCATCTGTACATGTACAAGTAGTAGTTCTTGAGCTACTACATACAGGAACAAGGATAGCATTCTACAAAACAGACTATTCTGGATTGGAAAAACTGCAAAGATTGATAATGTAAGACGAGACAGAAAGGAATGTGCAAATATGGAAAACACAATCGCATTTTCCAGCAACTTCAATGATCTTTTGCTGCAAGCTAGACACACACGCCATCAGGTAAATTTACTGGGTTTATTTGCACATGTACCACAAGAATGACTTTACATAATCACTGAGTTACCTGTAATCTTTCCAAAAAACATTTTTCTGCGCTATGTAAGAGATATTTACCAAAATGTGATCCCAAAAAGAGCCTACATTCATCGACAGATATCACAACAAGAAAAAAATGTAGGAACTGCTTTTTCTGTTCTTATGATCAATAAAAGTACAATTAATATAACTTTTATCAGTAGCTTGTCGACAAAACTTCTTAAACCTCCATTTTTTAATGCTGAACTTTCATCATTATTTAGAAAATTGTCCATAAATGAAATTGAAGTGTGAGGACAAACGAACAATTTTTCAGTGAATGAATAAGTGCCAAAAAACAATGCTTAAATGGAAAGACTACCTTTTCTGTTATGGTTTGTACAACATCGAAAATGTAATAAACGCAATAATGTTGAGAAAAATCCGCATTTCTTGCAGCCATTGCCGACTCCATGACCTATCGATGGTACCATTTATCTGAGCCCACAGTTGGACACTTAGCGGTCCTTTATACAAATGTTTTACTTCACATGCACAAACAAAGTTTCCATTTTTTAGTGCTTAGGAACAGCCGTGTGCTGGCTGCACACCCAGTAATGAATGAGCCTTGAGTTTCCGCTTATATTCCCAAACGCTTCCACAACAATTTTTGCAAATTCCTCACGGGTTGGTACGAGGTCCGCATTCGCCTGACTGTATGTGATGAGGTAGACGGTTCGAACTTGTCTTCCATTCAAATTAGAATCATGAAGGTTGGCGATGTCCAAGTGTGAATTTTCTCTTTATTTTGGTAGCATAGACAATTATTGAGCTAAAATTTATAGAAATTAAGTCTTGTGGGTCTACGATATAGATTAACGCTGAGGTTTTCTGTGCAGGTTTTTTGGTCTCCCGCAGAATTCCCACGGGTAAAATTTACACTTTACAGTCACTGCGCATGCTCAGAGTCTCTCCTAGGGTCTCAGACAGCAGTGGCCAAAAGTCTTTGAACACTTCCCTGTACAATGACCACCTTTCCCCCTTTTCAATGTTGGCTGGTTTGCCATCGTGTGCTGGACTTCCAAAAGTTAACCAACATTGATTTGGGGGAGAGGGGTATTTGAACAATTTTTGACCGCCGCTGTAGGTCCCTTGTAGTGTATTTAAGGTTCTTCAGGAAAAGCCTCCATTCATGCGAGTAGTCTAGGTAAGCAATGGATGGAAATTCCCAGAAATATGGTGCCAGAAATCTCTCACATTCCAAACCAAGTCCTAGGTAGGGGATGCCAGCTTTAACATTTTCTGTTGTTGGAGTCATGAGTGTTGCAAGCTGCTGAGAGCTGGTGACCAGCAGAGTCAGTGGAAAATCCTGTTAGCTTTAATGGTTGCTGCCTAACAGACCTATCTTGCTTGAATCTGGCCATCTTTAACAATTCACTACAAACTTTACGGAGATGCTGAGCTGTAAACCCTTTAGATGGACTTGGCCACACACAATGGACTAAATGACTTTGCAAAGGAGATGACAGCGAGGAAAAATTGTGGATATAGGTGCCAGATGCCAGAGCAGAATATTTTACAATGCTACAAATCAGCCTTTTTAGAGCAGTGAAGTCATCTGGGTCACCTTGCATAACATTTTTCCGTGGAACTGGAGTTATTGTTGGCCATTTTTGTACAAATGGGCCCCAAGAACATCCCACTAACTGTATCTTACCATGCTCATCTAGGTGTGGTTCCAAATATCTTAGAGTCCTGCATTCATCACTGCATTCTGTAACTGGCCCTCCATTGTATTCCTCAATAGCTTTCTCCACCACATCCCAATTCATACCTGGATGAACTTTGCCTTGAGCTCTCGCATGTACAGCAGCAGTTGAAGAGGAAGCAAGGCCAAACATGTCTTCAAGAAGGGAGTAGTTAAATCTTCCAATCTTGTTCTTGTAGAGTCCACTGACATCTTTGATAATATCAAGAAATTTGTGGTTGTTCTTGCTCTTCAACTTTCCAATCAAATTTTTGAGTACCATTAACTGCATTGGAGATGTTCTTTTCAAACAGTACCATGAGATCAGTTATAACTTTCTGTTCTTCCTGACCTTCACAAGACTGCCAAAGAACATCTTCCCATGTCTTGGTTGGTAAGCATTACCCTTCTTAGCCTTACTTCTTCTTCTTCAGCTCGAATTCGAGCCACTTTCTCTTCTTCAAGTGCTTCTTTTTTTTCATGTAGCTATGTCTGAATCCATGCAAACCGTACTGAGTATCAGCAGTATGTGGCTTTTTCCCTTTTGCTTATCAGGTTTTCCAGGTAAGCCTTCTGTTTAAAGCAATTGGTACATGTGTAGGGATTTTCTCCAACTGGTAAAGCAGTCCCAAGACATGCAGGGTCGGTGCTCTTTATCCCTTCTTTCACTGAAACTCTTTTTCCTCCAGTTTTCACTTCTGTGTTGCGGGGGACATAAACTGATCGAAAAATACTTTTTGATTCCTCTTCAAGTTTCTTGGCTTCTTTTGGGAGACATGTCACCCAACCTTTGTATGTATGACAGTTTGAGTGGCTTTTATCATCACACAACTTTGCACCAGGTTAAGATCTTTCCTGGAAGAGAGTTTTTGGCTGAATGCGTAGAATTATCATTATCATCTTTAAAGTGGTCTACTATTTGTGGATCCCACAAATGAAGACAAGGAACTGAAGAAATCTTCTTTGTAAAAAAAATCTGTAATGCCACTTTTCTTCAGCTTTTCAAAGGCTTATCAGTATTTGAAAACCATTGGAGGGCACTTTGGTGAGCTTTACAAATGAAATGCTCATACACTTGTCTCATTCCTTCAAATTGCAGTGAAGCTTGGTCCTTGTTGAATGAAGAAGAAGTAATTGTCTAATAATTCTAATAATGATATGGGAAATAGTAAAGGAAATTTATGAAAATTACTTCTTCATTCAACTTTTTTGTTTGAAGTTCGGTTGTTCTTATACTTCGCATAGTGAAAGAGCTTTGAAGTCCCCAAAATCCTTTTTTTATTTTTAATTTTTTGAAGATAAGTATTAGAAACATTAATAAGAATATATAGTAAAATCCTCTAACGTCATAATGACGTCACTGATAATTTGAAATATCCCTAATAAAGCTCCATGACCAAAAGTTTTAACTTAGTTACGTAGAAACACTTCATAATAGTAATACATGTTCGTTGCATCATCACTTGCAGTTTCCAATGGCTTCTAATGGCTTTTAATGGTTATTAGTGACGTCACTTTTATGACGTCATTGTGAAACGAAAATCCCTTATAACTCGACAACGAAATGTCGGATCGAGATAAAAATTGCACCAAATTTTAGAGAATGGCATTCTCTTTCAAACTATGTAGTTTTGAGAATCTCTTGAAGTAATCTAGATGATCTCGAAAAATGTAACAATTCGTTATGACGTCAAAATCACGTCAATGGTAACTTTTAAACATGGCAAAATAAATCGCCACTTATAGTTAACCATCACTGGAAATTTCATTGCAAATGATCAAATATTGTTAAAGATACAAAGGCTAGGGCAAAAATGGCACATTTAACATGCTGATTTTGGGGTCCTTTGTGCCCGGTGTGTTCTTTTTCAACACTTATTAGATCCCAAAATACTCTACGTGAATTTGCATATATGGTGAATGTTTTTAAGAACTTAATACCACATATCTAAGATTTACAATAACTCAGCATTATGTGCATTATGTGCACTGTAGACAGACACAGACATATTCCTGCTCAGTTTCTCTGTAAAGACAGAACTGATGCATTTTTTTCCTGGCCAGTAACTTTGATTTAATATAAACCTACATGTATATTTTATGTAGACAGACACAGACATATTCCTGGTCAATCTCTCTATAAAGACAGATTAATTTTTTTTCTGGCCAATAACTTTAATATAAAGCTACATGTAGCAATATGTCTTTTTTCCTGGTCATTGAAAAGAAAAAAGTTAATTGGGATGCATCTTCCACCCAAATACAAGATATAGGTGATAATGACATATATTGTATTCCTGACCAGTGAGTGAAGATATCAAAACACTTTAACCTTGATTTAAAAAAAAAATCTCAATAAAATATCTAAAGCAAAAGGAGTAATGAAATCCTATCAGTGGCGAGATTGTCACATTACCAAAAATATTGCAGTGTAATGCAATGGCCACTTAAAAACTGAAACACTATGAGCTGACACTATTGAGTGAATGGGGATATGCACTTAGATTGCACCGTACGTTCATTATAGTTCAGGCGAGCTCAGTTTACAATAATATGTGAGTGAGTGAGCGAGTGACACGTTTGCATATTCTGCCCCCTCATACAATAACTCATGAATTTGTAATCCAGGAGTTAAAAAGTTATGACATATTTCTGGCTAGTTAACAGATTTTGGCTTATCTTGACATACTGTTTGTTAATTATTCCTCAACAGAGACATTAAATTATGAAATAAATAAATTTGAAAGGCAAATTTGTAGGACATTTTTCAATAGCAGTTATGATATCAAGTTACAATGTACAGTACTGAGCAAAATGCATGCCTGAGTAAGTCCTTTGGAAGCTATCTGCAACATTGGAATACCTAAGTGACCATGACAACAATATCAGGAAGATGGGATGTACAAAAAACTGCTTTGTCAAAATTATGTGCCAGCTCTAATTAACCAATTATCTATCTGTGTCACATCTAATCACAGAATGATATTTTCGTTAGCATTGCAGATCAAAGCTGTGGCTTGCCAAAACAACTGATGATCAACAGTCTAAAGTATGTTTAAAAGACAAGATTGCACTGAGTTGATTTTGTACAAATCCACATATGGAATCTAGCCAAGTCAACAGTTAAGTAACCCAGGAAGATCACATGTGTGGTGTACAAAATCAACAATTTTTGCCCTCCTTCATGATAGGTTGATAATTTGCTAATTTTGGACTAATGGACATCATTTGTAAATTAATGTTTTTTTAATTCCACTGAACATCATTGAATAACATTCACTGCATCCAATGAGAATGATCAAAGTAATAACACATTATAGGCCACTCAATTTAAGACAAATCCAAACACAAAATGCAAATTCACCAATAAAATAAAAATCAATGATAATAACCTGTAAATTAACTAATGTATTTATATCAGTAATTGCTGAAAAATTTGTGTGGAATGTTGAGCTGACACCAATCACGAAGTGCAGATAGATGGATTTCAAGACTGGAAACTACGTCATTGAAAAATTAACTTAGTCCTAAATAAAATTCAAGTACTTTCACGGAAAAGTAAAACTTTATAACTCTGCAAAAGGGACGCCAATACATCAGAACGTTTCAGAGCCGTGATTACAATTTCATTGCTTTCACGTAAAAGATGAATTAAAGTCTGTAACTCTGTAAAAGTTTGAGCTGAACAGAGATTTAGTTGATATAAGTTGATAATTAATCAAAGGGCAGATGAGCTTGACTGAGCCAACGGCCATCATGCATCAGTGAACTTTTATTTTATTGTGTTTTGATTGTAATTTTAAACAGTAATTTGTAGTATAGTAATTTGTAGTGCAGTAATTTGTAGTGTATTTTAAAATTAATTTTCATGGTACGGACTGTGTATAGCGGCAGCCCAAGGCGCCATCCTATGCTCACAGTCTACCATGCATGTTCAGTATATGTTTTGTAAAGTGCCTAGAGCAGATTTTGGATAGGCGCTATATAAATGATCATTCTTCTTCTTCTTCTTATTATTATTATAATATGCTGGATCTTTACAAAGAAATGTATGGCGGCCAACTTTTAAGAATGTAATTCCAAACACTCTCTTCTTTAATATGGGGGCGATTTACACTATTGCTTTACATTCAGGCCTGTGTTACATTAAGGGCCACACAGATTGGCGCCTACAATGGCATTAACAAATTGTAATCTGTAACGTGATTGTTTTGTTTTCAAGTAACCAAGCCGTGCTCCCTGTGGCTGTTGATCCAAAATCCACCAAATTCACATGTAATCTGATCCAATTTGATTGGCGGTTGAAACGATTTCTTTGCTATAAATTCTGGTCATTATGCAGTTATTGGATATCAAACTTTCGGAGACAAACGTAGTATAAAAGTTGAAGACTGGGGCCGAATGTATGTTCGAGTCAAATTGTGACATGACAGGCTTTCCGGCAAGTAAATGGCTTTTTGACAGCGTGCTTGCGCGCTCCCGTTACAGGGCTAATGGTCAGAACACGGTAATAATAAGTAACTCCCCTTGGAAATTTGGAATTTATCTAATACAAGTCGCAAAAATTTGTAGGCAAAAGTAAAGATACTGAATTTTGCGTAAAGCACTATTACGATTTTTGTCCCTTTCATGTCGTAAATGAAACTATAACCATTAGGATTAAATTTCCAGTCAATGATTTGAAAACTAACGGTTTATACTAGTTCAAGTTTATAACTGCTTTGAGTGAAGCTTACCCAAAATGAAGGCTGGATGACAACTGAACAGATATCAAGCACACGGACTTGATTAAATAATCATTAATTTCTTTCAGAGAAGGCTTTGAATGCTACCATGATTATTCAAAGAGCGATGCCTTCTTTCAAATCGGTAAGGCTGATGTTCTTAATAGCTAGAAAGTCGGAAAGTTACATCAGAGAAACTAAGTTTAACAGTTACGGCCAGAAACGATGATCAAAGCAAATGGTTACATTATAACGGTCAAACATTCAAGAACATTACGTTTGGATCCACGGAAGCAAGGCGTTTAGGCGTTGACTCTGAAGTTCCCAGTAAAAGAAGCCAAAGAGGTTCAAACGAAGCTTTAACACAGCTATTCAGCTACACAACAGTCCTGTGTGGCCTTCAACACTGAAATGACCACGATAGCTCAAATGACCACAAAGGAGGTGGGCCTCATTATATGTCAGATACCAGTACATTGTACAGATGCCTTGTCACATTTCCTGTCAAAACGTCCTGGCAATGACATTTCCAACAAAGGCTTTTTATTTTTAAGTTTGAAGTTTAAAGTTTGATTTTGCACGAAGAGCTTTGCGCTTCTTTTAGTAGGGTTGGGGAGAAAAGGGGGAAGCTCAGTCTGGAACGAACCACTCATTTTGCTTTGTTTGCATTTTCACTAGGACATTTGACTAGCTTTATAACATTCCTTTAGGTCATTGTGTAACCAACGTTAACTATTTTTGTTTTCACTAGCAAGGTTTGTGGTGTCATTACATGAATAGATCTAATTACCAGCGTTTAAACCAAAGTTTAACAAACCTTCATAAGAAATAATGTTCTATTAAGTTAAAAAGGAGGAATGATTCTTTAAAATATACAATTGCTGCGTTTTCACAAAAGATTTTGGGGTCCCTAAAGCGAGCCAAGACCGGAAATAGTGTGAAGATACACTCTGAATACTCGCTTGCTGTTTTCACTGTATTTCCGGGGGTTTCTGAGTCAATCAAACTAGTCAAACGCACTTGACATCTGGTGAAGTACTGAATAAAGTCGCACGTGCTTTCACGCTTGGCATAAATGGGCTCGATTTCGCTCATTTTGACATTCCTTATGTTCAGCGGTTTCGCGCGTAAGAGTATCTTTCAAAATGACGGCTCGTTTGAATCTCGAAGAGGTTCTAGAGCTTGTTCAACAAGAAGATAGTGACGAGGATCAGTCTTTTGAAAGTGATGTTGAAGTAAATGAGGACGAGGAGAAGTTGGCGAACTGTTTCGATAGTTTTGATGGAGGAGACGGTTTTAACAAGTCATATTTTAAGGAGAATGCCATCAGTGTACAAATGCCATTAGTACAAGCCGCAAAACCATCAGATGATTTGGGTGAACAACCACAAAGGTTGGAAGGTATGTCCATTAGTTATACTTGAATCCTTAAATGATTGTAAAGACCACAGTGTAGAAGTTTATTGTCATAATTTTGGATCATGTACACAAAAAAGTTTCCATGGTAAAACATTTCTCGACGAGTACGAATCATGCACCAACATTTTTTCCTTTCAAAAAAATATTAAGTTAATTACTAAGGAAAGTTGCTCTGGTAAATTAATTGTGGCTTTAGACATTCCAATGAAAGCATAGTTTGGTTACTTAAGCATTAGAAGATATATCCCTAGTTTCTATGCTCTGTTAGAAACACGCGGGAGTGTTGGGAGAACACGAGAAAGGGTTAGAATCACGAGCCGTAGGCAAGTGATTCTAAACCTTTTCGAGTGTTCTCCCAACACTCCCAAGTGTTTCTAACAGAGCATAGAAACTAGGAATATATCTTCTAATGCTTTTATAAAATAACGACAACAATAATAGCGAAGATATAAATGTAAAATGGACTTTAATATTCGCTTGATCACACAACAAATTCTCCTAACATCGTCAAATGAAGCAATCGACCAATCAAAATGCATCATACATTTATCAACCCGGCGAGTTTGAAGCCTGGCGAAAATAGTTTTACTGCGATGAAAAATTCGACAATATTCTCCACAAAAAGTCAATACAAAGACCAGAACAAACGATGATCAAGTTTACATGTATTTAAAAGTGGATTTCAGAGTTCAGTTACAGGAAAAAACCTCGAAATTGTGAGCAAAAACACTTCAACTTCAGAAACGTGCCTGGCTCAAAGTGTGTTCACCTTTTAGCGGTTATAATGTATTTCCACTTTATCTATATTGCAAGTCGAGAAAATGCTGCCTATTTCGCTTCTGAAGTGGCTACTCTGACTTGAAGCTGTGGAACTCTGCAAGCTCTGGGTGACGGTTTGAGGTTGTATTTCCGTAAGAGCGCTTGAAAGGACGTCGCTACAATCCTTGAGGCTCTTTGAACTTGGTCGGTTATGGTAAGCTTTCAAACTGGACTCATTTCGGTGCCCCGAAATAGCCATGATTTGACGATCTGTGACACGTGCTTCTGCCGAAAAAGTGATGGCTGTTGATCTAACGCAATGGTTGGTGTATAGCTGTGACAAGTTTGATTCTTTGCTTATTTCCTTCATCATGGTCGACAGCTTATTTATGCCTAGAGGCCGGTTTTCAAACCAGACTTGGTCGTTTGACTGCCAATTTCTCTTGGGATATAGATATAGAGCATCACAGGAAGGATTAAGCTTGGAGAAATACGTTTTAAGGGCCGTGTAACCATCTGTTGAAGACGCTGTTTCGTACATTCTGCCAAGTTTTTCGTTGCTTTCGGTATCAACAACTCCTCCAGGGTGATTCTTGCTCGCCTCGTCGTGTGTCATAGTTACATATCTTCGGCTGTTGTTTGGATCTGTGTGGAAAGAAAAACTTGACTTTTTTAAATTTCTTTGGCCCTCGCAACCTCTTCTGCACCAATAGAGGGTGGTATGGAACCACACATTTCTTAGTAAGCCAAGTGGACTTGAAGGTAAGAGTATTTGGCTTGACTTGAGCTTCAAAAGATCTTGTTTTTCAATGGGTGGTTTGTGGGTGATCATGTTGTTTCCTTCACGCTTTAACTGCTTGATTTTAGCATCTAACATCTGGTTAGAAAGAAAGAAGGCTGGGTTTTTGCCAATCTTCAAACCTTTGTTCAGTGGGAGTCCATTAAGGAATCTTTCAATAGCGTAACGAAACCCCAACCGTGCCGACCGGCTGTAATTTTTTCCATTTTTGCATCGAGCCTCCGCGTAAAATTTTCGTAGCGCCATGTCGAGATCCTTTTCTTCCATTTCTTCAAGATTTTTGTCAATATTTCTCTCTTGACACCATTCTGAAATTAAATATACTGTTAAAGTTTAATTGTTAATTTGTGTATTTTTTGGAGATGCTGTTACTATTTATCATTCTTTTATTAAGTTACCGAGGAGTCCGAGCAAGCGCAAGGCAACATCATGCATGACAAATCTGTTGTTCAAAAAAGAGACTATGTCTTGGAAATATATATAGTATTTTGTCTTTAATTATTTTATTTCTAGAGCTACACCACTTAAAGTTATATTATTCCAATACAATACAACTTTATTATTCTCCCTTGGGGTTTTTCAGAATAATATTACAAATTTCAAAATAAAATCTAGTTATAATAATACTTGTTACATGCAATTCGAAAAATTAGAACGCAGATGACGATTATTCAGTCAAACTATTTGTCTTACCTCTGAACACCGAAACTCCCCACTTTGTCGAGTAGTTTGTTTTCTTGCTCGGGGCACTTGCAACAATTTCGTCAAGTGCTGTTTCCTCCAGCTCTGTGAATCTTGTTTTCTTCTCAGCTGGCTGTTTTAATTCATTTTCTTTATTTTCCACTTCATCTATTTCAGCTAGTGCGTTCTCATCAAACTGGTCAAGGCCGTCGAAGTCAAAATTGATACAAAAATTTGGATTTTCTTCATCGGACGACACCATTTTGTATTTCAAAAAAAAATCCAACTCTTGACACTGTTGAAAACCATTTTATATGCTCTTATAGAAACACGGTTTTTTTGCGCGTTTGAGCCAATCAGAGCGCGCGTTATATCATAGTTATTTTATAAATTTTGGATACAAAATCCTGGGCATAAGTTAAAACGTTTTGTATTTGACCTCTATCCTTTCTTGATTAAAAAAACAGGTGTCATTTTTATTATCAAGCTTATATACATGTAGCATGTAACCTTATTTTTTCTCTTGCAGCTGCCAAGCTCTTATCAAAAATGAACTTGAATGCTGGTTTAGTTCTACTGAAAGAAACAAGAATGTGGCTATCTATGATTGAGAGGAGATTGGGTGGGAGGGTTTCAATCAGGAACCCTTTCTATGGAGAGATCAACCGCAGCATTCCTTATGACATATTTGCAGCTCTTAAGTGTGTCATAAGGAATGCTGACGATAAATGCTTCAAAGAGCCTGCTGTTTACCTGTCATCTAACAAGAAGGCTGAAGTTATTTCTTTTACCTCTCTGTGCTCTTTACAGAAGTTCTTTTCAGTACTTTCTGGATTGAGCACAAGAGAGGTAAAGAAATACTTCAGCCGAACACTGACAAGCACATCAAGAACTGGTAACAAAGTCAAGCTTCTTGTGGAGGAAAGGAAAGACTTTGGCTTTCTCTTTAGGAAATCCAGTGGAAAGCTAACTGTCCAGTTTTTCTATGGGGAGTGGAACACTCATGGCTTCCCCAGACACAACTGCACAATCAGGGAACTTTCACCAACAGATGTGTAAAGTTTCCCTTTAGTAGTTGTGCTCTGTTTTATGGATATTTAAAGCTACAATCATTTAATTGGTGAAAAGCCAAACCTGGCTCTTGACAGTGCTCTGTTTTATGAGTATTTAAAGCTACAATCATTAATTGGTGAAAAGTCAAACCTGGCTCTTGACAGTGCTCTGTTTTATGGGTATTTAAAGCTACAATCATTAATTGGTGAAAAGTCAAACCTGGCTCTTGACAGTGCTCTGTTTCATGGGTATTTAAAGCTAAAATTCAATGCAATATTCTCACTTAGATAGCCACATTCAAACCAACTGAACCAGCCCTTTCAATTGGTGGCTGTTCATCCAAATCATTTGATGGTTTTGTTACATGAAATCCAGACAAAGTGGTGTTAGTACCAAGATGGCATTCCCTAAATATGGCTTATTTGAACCTCTTCTCCATCAAAACTGTTACCTAGACATTTTGCCAACTTCAAATCAGACATTTATTTTCTCGTCACTTTCAAATGGCTGATCCTTATTGCTGTGGTTGAGCAGATACACTGTAAATACAAATGTATATATATACTGAAACTCAAAGGAACAAAAACAAAGAACAGAGACAAAGATTTTAAAAATAATTTATTTACAAGAGACATTCAAGGATTTGAAATTATTACCAAAAATTCATCTACTGCAGACACCAAAAGGAAAATCTAATTCCCAATAATTTTTTTATTTACAAGGCAGAGAAATATCTTAATTTACATTGTACAGTTTTATATATTGACACGATATTATTGCTAAAATTCCATGTCTTTGTGTTCAATGTTCTGCATGCAATGCAGGCAAATAATATCAATAGAGAATACAAGCATATATATCAGTACAGATCTTGAATAATTTCAAGACAGATCTCTAGTTATGAACTTGATACTATTTTTTGCTATTTCATGTTGGCCAAGCACAAATGAAGAGATTACTAGAAAAACAGTGTAAATGGTATCTGATCAAAGCATAAAATTCTCAAAAATTATTTTCAAAGTACTAGTAAGAGTACAAACACTAAAAGTGTGCAATACTTTGCACTATTTAGTAGTAAATGGCACATATTAAACAATAGAAAACAAAAGAATTTGCATAATTTAGAACTATTTAGTACCATTTGTTGCACACTTTTAGTGCTTGTACTCTTAGTCTACCTTTTTTATCAAGGGTCTCTTCAAATCTAAATATAAAAATTATGTATATATTTCAAAAACTCAGTCAATTTTAACTGTCAGTGACAGTCAAATATAGTGAGTACAATAAACATTTTGAAATTTAGTTGACTAACAAACACTAGTGTGGAACTCAATTCCATTTGTATTTGTGTCTTTTGAACTAACTGGACATTTAAATTTTATTTCACATTTATTGCATTCACTCTATAAATGGCTTGGACCTATTTATAAAATTCCAAGTGCAGTTTTTTTAAATAATATATTATTATACATAGACATTGCTGTTGACATGTTTTGCATTACCATAAAAAATCTAACACATTTTCATTTGAAGATTTCATGACAGATCACTTACTGTTCTTTTTTTAATTGTCTTTTGTTTTTGTTTTTGTTTTGCATAGCAAATGCTTTGTTATTTGCTGGGTTGCATGTGATGTCAAGGCAGCCATCTTGGATAAACTTTAAATAGATTTTAAATAATAGTCTTGTTTTATTCATCCAACATGACAATCACTTCATTGTCTTTTGATGACCAAAAGAATAGATGAAACCCAGCAACTAGTTTTAAAATTAAGTACCCATGTAATAAATATTACATTTCTGTGTTTAAAAAAAGCTCCATTTAAACTTTAATAAATATGATTCAATAGACTGAGATAAACTTTAAAAACTTCTTAGCTCATTCCCTATCTTTTCAATTATTAACAGTACAATCGGACAAAATTTCAGGAAAAAACTGCATGTAAATTAATTGTACTGTGCTGATACACTTGATCAAATTCTAGTAATTGAAGTGGACTTTACAATGGTCATGTTTTGACATATACTCTAAAATAATATTTCCACTTTTAGTGCCTCATAATCAACTTAAATGCCTTCTGATTTTAAGTTTACATTTCTTTGATCCAAACACAATTAATGTGGGAAATAAAACATTTAAATTTGACTATTACTGTAACATTCAAAGTTTTAGGTTCAATAACGTTGTTAAGACTACATTAGAATATGACGCTAGATAGAGTAACAGTTCAACTGAGCCCATTTCAGCAGTATACCTTGAAGTTATAAACAGCACCAACCACAAAACTGACTGGGCACAAGTATAAATTAACAAATTAAAGCACATTACGTTATAATGCAAAATCAGTAAATGAGTGAATGGGTATAAGAACAGTGAATATCATGTGGTACATGTATGAGCAAATGAGGTAAATGCAGGGATAAATGAGTGACTTAAGTGAATGAAAGAAAATAACTCATAAAACAAAAGGTGGTTGAAATTCTTTTATTTTGCATGACAGAATGAAAATGTACAATGTATAAATACTTAATTAAACATAGTTATAAATGTAGTTTAGACCCAATAACTCAAAGTAGACATTAACTGACTAATGCAAACTGTATAAAATAATGAGTGAATGGGTATAAGAACAGTGAATATCATGTGATACATGTATGAGCAAATGAGGTAAAATGCAGGGATAAAATAATGAATGACTTTTAAATGAATGAAAGAAATTAACTCATGAAAAATGAAATGGTTTGAAATTCTTTTATTCTGCATAACAAACTAATATACATTAAGACCTGTTGACATCACCAAATAATGACTTACCTAGTTTGATACATAGTTTTAATTTCTCCCTGTACCTGTGGCTACAGATCTGACACTGGCTCTCATCTTCATCTTTTTCCATACCACAGTAGCAATACAGAGGCTCATTAGTCCTATTTGGAATGTAGGAACTGGTAGTGGTCTTAGAGGTATTCCAGTTGAAACCTCTTTCTCTCAGCCAAACAAGAGACACGAATTCGTGACGGAAAACTTGTTCCCACCTACACTTGAAAGACGTATTCTGACAGTACTTACAAATGGCAATGTGTTTGGCCTCTATTCCTTCCATTGAATTTAAAGAAAGACCAAACCCATACTTACCTAGCATATCCTCGGTGTGGACAGGAACAACATAACCAACATACCACACAGTGGGAGTGATAGAATGATTAAAAAACAAATTGTTCAAACAAAAGTAATCGTGACAGAGAGTTTTCAGTTGAGGTAGTTGATCATCTAAGAGTTCAAGCCTGTTAAAAAGAGAAACACCTGTCTCTAAACAAAAACATAAATAAGAAATGATATGAAGGCTTACAAAATGTTTATCTACTGCCATAACACAAGACATAACAGATGAAATCAAAATCATGAAGTTGTGCAAAAACATTCTTGAGTCTTTACCAGTGAACCTGTATTCCATGTCCTTCCCTAGAGCCTTGGTCTCATCAAACCAGCGGATAATTTTGTCCCACAGGCGCTTCAAGTCACAACTTGTGCGCATTGCTGTTATGTACTTAAACAAAAGGAGTGTGACTAGGAACCATAGAAATGTTTCACTGATTGGGGAAGATTGGACATATGAAGTACCTCATTTAACAGAAGTTTGTGTGCATGAGCACAGGCATTGTTTTTAAGATGTAATGGCTCAACATGAGCTTTGTCAATCAACTCACCTATGAATGAAGAGAATTCTTGACGACTGTTCTTACTGGCAATAATAGTTACCTGGACCCTCAGAGTTGCAGGAGCCAATTTCTTCTTGCATTGTGACTGACTATTTTTAAAATTTGCAACCTGCTTTGCCACTTTGTCGTTCTTGAAATTTCCAAGGACTCCACATAGTTCCATTGCCTAAAGAAAAACCTCCTGAAACTGACTTATAGTTATCATAGTTTACATTAGCAAATGTCGAAAAGTACTTAGCACTGTTGGGAAGTTCACCAGCAAGAAATGCCATCATCTTCATATCATTAGAAAGCTCTGAAAAATGGAATCTAATAGTTACAGGGGAACCATTAGCAAGAACAGTATAGGAGGATGTTTCTATTTCCTTGATATCTGCTACCAGGGATGTTACATATCTTTGTACGGAAATGGAGTTTTCAGTGCAGTTAGCACCAAACAAAAGAAAGTTCTCGTTACTACTAAGAACTCCTCTTCCTACATTGAGAAAACTAACTAGCAAGGAGAATGCAACATCATATTTCCAAATGGTGCACCATCTCCCCCTAAAGACACACAAAAAAGTGTTAGTTTGACCATTGAACCAAGTAAGTTTATACACAGTCTGATTCAGATAAAAACCAGCAAGCTTTAAGAGAAGATCCTTCAAACAACGGTATACACCATTCACCTTATCCTCCTCCTTCAACCCATCACACAAACATTCCCTCACACTGTACAACTCACCTACGTCAATACTCTTAATGTAGGGCATAAGCTTATTATATGGCACTAATCTAGGTATTGGGCACTTATTTACACTAATACGCTTGGACTTCAGTGAAGGATTCAAAACATAAGCATTATTTCTACCTACAGATATATATTTGATCTTCCCCATTACCCCCCCCCCACTATAGTAGGTAGAAATACTACAGAGCACATTTTCCTCTGACTTTTCATAATTATTCAAGTGACCCTTGTATAGTTTTGGAATGACTTTCTCTGTGACTTTTGGACGGTGTGAAAAAACTTTGGTGATGTTCTTGACACTGCACTTGTTGGCAACTGTATCCACTAGACCAATTTCTGTTGATGTTCTACTTTCTGTTGACCCTCCATGAATAGCTTTAGCTGCACAAAATGTTTCTGATCTTCTTTTCCTGGCTGTTGAAGTACTCAGGTTCATCTGCCCATCATCTTTCATTGATGTAGGTGTTCTGGCATATTTTTGTTTTACCCTTTGTGGTTGTAACAGCTCTTGTTCTATTTCTCTTAATTCCTCTACCTCCCTAACTACCTGTTCTACCTGTTTTGTTAAATAAACTAGAGTCAAATATAATTGTAGCACTTTTTACAAACAGTATGGGTATCTATTAAATTTTGATAAGCATAAAAGGGCTGGCAGAATAGTTACATATTACAAACATTTCTCACATCTGCAAGAAGAAGAAGAACAAGAAAATCAAGTTTTGAATAAATGTAATGTGTGATTTCACTTGTAGTAAATTGATAATAAAACAGATAATAGAAAACAATTGAGCTTCTCATTTCATTTCATCATTAATCGCTTTTTTCAAATATTAATCGAGACCTTAAATTAATTTAAATTAAAACTCATATGAAACTTATATTTAATATTTATAAGAAAATATCAGTACTTTATGTCAGGAATATGATCTGCGAGCTCATTATGCACTGCACGAACACATAGCATCGCTCGGTAGATATTTTGAATGACAATAAATAATCAGGCAAAAATGTTAATTGAAAAACAAATAATTAATAACAGAGACGAATTAACAGCCAGAATCTGCCAATCTATTTACAAAAATCTAGAAAATAATTTTTCTTAATCTTCAAATTACTTATCTACATATCAAGCTGATCAAGATCTTCATTATTTTGAAGCAATGAGAAGGCCATTTTACAAACTACATTTCACGTAATTCAGGCCAGTCTGGGTCATAATTAGGCTCTAAAATTTAGCTGTTTAGTGACTCAAAGTTGCTATAACTCAACCACAATACGTCATAATACAAAGAGGAAGATGGTTGCTTTCTATTTACCCTTTGGAGTCATAAATTGTTCCAGTTGAGTCAGATTAACTATTAGTCACTAAATAGCTACTAATTGTTAGTATCATTTTATTTCATGTTTCAATTGCTTTTGCTCTACTTCAACCAAGGTCACTGAGTTATTCACTCAAACATAATGAATCTCTGAAGATGGTGAATGGGAATATTTCATGTTTATACAATTTCCTTTATTAGAGGGATTTCGCAGAAGCCATGTTTGTGGTCAAAATAATAGAGAAATGAAATCTTTTGTTATTCAAAAACTTTCTATTGTACTTGTCCACAAACATGGCTGCCATGAAATCCCTCTATATGTATGCAAAGTACATAAAAATTAAGCTAAATGTTTATGGAAACTGCTACATTTACAAGAGCAATGGGTTAGCAACAAAAACATATATTTTAGCAGGGAAGTGTAATATTGGTACTTTTTTCCAGGTTATCCAATGTAATAGGGAAGGACATATTGATTAAGTTTGATCAAGAAGTGCTATATTCAAACAGAAAAGGTGATATATTAAAAACCTTATTTTTGGCTTGATTTACATTTCAGGAAATCAAACAGTTTTGAACTGTATACGCAAGATGCCAGAGCAGAAGTGATCAAACAGCAACATGATGGCACTCCTGTCATGGACCACAAAATGTGGATGTTTAAACCCCTGCGATAGGAATGTTACTATAAGTAGTTGTTTTAGTATGTTTGGCCAATTGGTAGTGGTTCTTTCCATAAACTCAGGGCTTTGCACATCTTTGGGACATTAAATTTTTCGTAAAAATCTCCAAACTGTGATCACAGGTTATGTATTTAAATTCTTGGATAGTTCACACAAAAAAATTCAGAGAAAATAATTATGTAAATATGTTACCACTGGTAAATTTTTTTTTGTATATCAGATCACTTGAGGCCAAAAATATTAACTACCCTAAATAGGTCTGATGAAGTATAAATTCAATGTTTTTTGTAAAATAACATATTTTGTTGACCTTAAACATTTCATGGTTAGAGTGATGTCACCTGACCTGCGACATCAGAAATAGCATTTTCCAAAGGGACCGATGAAGAAAACAGGACCATAGATTCTTTTCATCATGTTTGTCTTGACTTAATAAAACCATGCTATTGTTTAATGTTTAAGGTGATACATGACCAAAAATACAGGGAAACCCACAGGATATTTGGCGACAAGTAGAGGAAAGGAGGGAGAGCAGCCTTGCTTTGTGCTAAGAAGCATCAAGGTCAATCTTTGGCTAATCACATTTCAAGTAGATGCTATCAGAAGTTTGACTGTCACTTCACATGCATACCATATGTATGACAAAAATTAATAAAGTGTGAAGTTCTTTTTCAGTTAGTAATTTTTACTTCAGCTAATGAGGTGCTTGCATGGCCAGAGAACCTGTGGGCAGTATGTTGACTTCAATAATATGGATATGAAAAATAAAATAGTGGTATTTGTATTTGGTGTATCACTTGCAGTACCAGACTATGCAACAGCGTTTGTTCCTTTGACCATAGGCAGCCCAAACAAATAACATTGTCTAATCTATGAAATCCATGTCAATTTGCACATAATTAAATGCAAAATGAAAAACTTCAAAATGCCTCTGACTCGTTGCTATTACCACTATGAATCCCCTGTTTTGTTTTCAGCACCATTCAAACATTTCTAGTGTTTTTTTTTTAATGCTGCTGTTTCATTGAAAGAAAGCACAGAGTCAAAAACCAAAAAAACAAACAAACTTAAAATGCTTGGATGGTGCTGAGAACTATTTGGAGTTTCTTGAATAAACCACATTGTTTCATATTTATGCGCAAAGGGACATATATTTCCTTTACGATTATATTGTCAATGAGCATTTATCAGGTATTTCTAAATTATTTTGTAAAACGGAAAAAACCATAGCTTGAAAGAGCATGTGAAAATTAGCAAGATAGTGAAGTTTGAAGGAATTAAATCCAAAACTTGTGAGAATATGAATTTTTGAAAAGTGTGAATTTGTAAGAAAACCTTTGCTGGTAGGCATCTCTTCCTTACCAGCGAATGTTTTCATACAAAATTTCAATTTCAGTAAATTCACATCTTCATGGGTTTGAAAGTTACTTCAATGATTCAAACTTCACAGTTTTATTTATTTCGACATGCTCTTTCCAGCTATGGTAATTTCTCTACTGTGACTTTTGGAATTACATGATAAAAGCTCATTGTTTGGGCTGATTCTGCTCTGACATCAAGAGACAATTTAATCCTTATTTATTAAAAATTCACCATCATCATCATCTTCTTCTTGGTAACTTTTTCCAATAAAGTCATCATAATTGAACTGTGTATCTTCATCATCATCATCATCAGTTTGGTTATTTGCTTCCAATTCATCCTCTGATACCCCTTCTTCATCAAGAATGTGGTCAAGGACTTCCAAGAAAGGTGTTGTAGTACTAAAAACAGACATTCCTATTAGTTACAGGTTGAAGCAAGAATTCTTCAATAATGTTTTATTTAAACCACTACCCAAGAAATACCATTTTATGCATTTCCATTTGTTTTAATTCCTGATTTTAAGAAAAGAACTTATGCTTGCACTTGTGCTTGCGTCGTAGTGAAAACCAGGCTTCAAACCCTCACTATTTTGATATATCAATGAAGTTAAGCAAAATTTTTAAACCCAAAACTCCATACCCTTTCCCATACCTTTGACTTCAAAATGATTATGGATTAGCCAAAAAAAAAAAAAAAAACCCAACAACAACAACAACATTATTTGTCAAGTTCATTACTTTTTAGACAAAGTAAAAAATATCACACTTGTTCACTTGTTCATCCCAGCAGGCGAATCATTCTACCTGCATTCTAGTTAGTAGGATGATTCTAGTACCTGAGGTGAAGACACAAATTTCCATTGTAATGTAAACAGAATACAGTAAATGTATAGCAGGTAGGATGGTTTGCCTGCTAAGATGATTCTAGTGCTAGGATGATCTTAGGGCCATGTAAACACCCCCAAGAATTGGAAATCCCAAAGCCTCCACAACCCATAAATTATGAACGTTCCCTAAGTTTAATATACTTACTCGATGCGGAAATTTCCAAACTTTGGAAACATCTCGGGCTTCTCTTTGCAAAAGTCGCAAAGGTTTCCGCAGCGCCAACATTTCGGGGTTAACTGTGTGAGCAGTCGGTCATCTTCATCTAATTCATGCTCTTTGTGTATAAGCTGGACCGGTACAGAGGGACAGGAGTACTCCGAGAAAGCACCGCACGATTTCAGGTGCTTGAGTCGCGAGGATACTAGCGTCCGCAACTCCTTCGTTGGCATCTGCCCGGGCTTCCAGCCGCCCAGTCTTGTCTCTGAAACATTCTTTTCGAACTGTTCTAGAGTCTTTGGGCTTGAACACAATAGCAATCGCCCCCCCCCCCCCCAAAAAAAACTCCTATTATAGGGTCACCACGAACCTTGTGGTAGCTCCGTAATCCCGATTGGCAACCGAAATAGAAGATTGCCACCTCCAGAAGACCGCTTACACTTTCTGGTAAAGCTTTTCTAGATTTTTTTTCGTTTTCTTTAGCCTCTGTATTCGATGCCATACTATCGATAGTATTGAAGAGTTAACAAATCGCTCAGTTCAGCACAACACATGCAACCAAAAGACAGCCAAAAGACCAAACAAGCACCCATGAAGAAAAGAGGCCTGGTTTCCAAGTTGAAAGCCAATTGGCCGCGGAAAACTGAGCCGGCGTCTGTTGTGACATGTTGTTTTGACAACATATTTGAACACATGTTCAAGATGCCTTCGTTGAATCCGCTTGCTTTTTTACGGCCTTTATACGATATTGCCGTGTGGCAATTCATAATAATGTCAGGCTACATAAGTACAAAAAAACAGCCGACGTTTACATGGAAGATGCAAAAAATTGTGGCTTAATTCATGTGCAAATTGCTGGAGATGCCAGCATTTTCGCACCTTCAAGACAAGATGGAGGACCAACACGTGCGAGATGCAACTGGCCAGTGGAAACTCCACGAAGATGCAACAGATGAACTAACGGCATGGTGTCAGGACCAGTGGAGAAGGAAGAACTTTAAAAGCCAGAAAAAAATTCAACAGTTTGTCACTGAGCCAGCTACTTTGCCGTGGTCGACCAATCTTCCACTCTGTCACAAATGCTGTTGCCCATGTCGAAATTGCATGGAGGAATTGTCACTTGAAGTTCCAGAGGAACTAAGTACGGCACGAGCCATATGCGACTTATCGCTACAATCGACTTCTTCAAGCAGTCCATGCGCCGAATCAACAATGCCTACCACCCAAGAAGAAGGAGAATCAGTCCAACACCAAGCAGATAGTGAACTACCCATGAAAAAAAAATTGCGGAAAAGATAAGACTAAGATGATTTAGAATTGACTGCTCGCAAATGACACTAGCCAACTGGTAATATATTACATACAAGGGCCAATTTACACGATACAATTTTTGCTTACAACTTGTCACATACAACAACCCTACAACTTGCTTACAACTGTTGTAACTAAAGGTTTTAAAACATGTTTTATAATCCTAAAATCTTTTGTTTCTTGTTGCACGCAACAGTTGTAAGCAAAGTTGTAGGGTTGTTGCATGCGACAAGTTGGAAGCAAAAATTGTATCATGTAAACTGGCCTTGAGTAGTTTTGCCTCGTCAAACTCATATCAAGTTATTACAGCTGTAATACGCTAATCGTCTGATACACCTATTTCACAAAAGGTTATAGCGAGAGGCCTCAAGCCTCGTAGCTTAGAGGACCATTTCTGATTGGTGAAATCAGACAGTTGCGCCTGTTGCAGCGAGTTTAAATACAGTAGATTGATTGTTATAGTTCACTATGTCTCCATATTTTTGGAATCGTTCTCAATTAGGTACGTAATGATCAGTACCCCATACATCATATCAATGACGCGTATACATGCAGTTATTTTGAGTTTTTATCAAAAATAAAAGGCGATAATATTGGTGTGCTTCGTTGTGATTATATTGCTTTGGAGAATTGCGCTCAAGCACACGTGCTTAAATAAAAGGGCATTACTTATAAGTGAGAATGGGAAGCATGCACTGTAGAGGACAGGGCAAACAGTGCAACATCCCTGCAACATTTTCCTGGATCAGCATAACAGTTGCACTGAGTTAGATTCTACTTCCGCAGCTGTGGTCACAAACCCTAGTTCGTCTTTAATCCACAGTTTGCGTTGTCGCGAACTGTGGTCACAAACCCTAGTTCGTCTTTAATCCACAGTTTGTGTTGTCGCGAACTGTGATCACAAACCCTAGTTCGTCTTTAATCCACAGTTTGCGTTGTCGTGAACTGTGGTCACAAACCATATAGTTCGCCTTTAATCCACAGTTTGCGTTGTCGCGAATGGCTAGGTTAGTCCACATGATTTAGTCAAAAAAGAAAAAGAAAGGAAGAAAGAATGACTTCGATATGTTATTTCAGTTGGGACAGAGGCTGCAAATTATTGGTTTATACTATATAACTAAATCGTTGTCTCGACTGATAGTTCTCAACTAAATACTTTTACGCACTCCCCTCAAGTATGTTAAGGCTAGGGCCACAATCTGCAAAAATCACTCATTTTTGATACATGCAAATGACTAGACGGCAATTTACCAAACTGGGACCATTAAGGCAGACATCCCGATTAACTGATGAACATTAACTCTAAGCGCTGCATGGACGCAGCCAACAAGGAAACCCTTCAAGGTTATCAACATTTAAGCTGTTTGACGAGATTATTAGAGATGTAAAATACAAACTGTTCCAGACCTGCCTTATCAGTGCAGTTATGTGAGAAAAATGAGGACTATTCCTCCTAATTCGAAAAAAGATTTAATATTTATAATGCCAAGAGGTGTTTTACAGATTGAACTAGTATTTGATATATATTTTTTAGGTTTAAGCCAGTGATTAGCACTCAGAACAGTTTTGTAGTTCAGTACAGTTGTCAGTATATACTTTTACATTAGCTTTTATTTATCTCGTAACTTAAAGTTCAGCTGCAATTGTTTTCTCGATAACCGTCTATCTATCTCGATTTTAGAGTTTCTATCGTCATGTATCGGTAGCCTCACGTCACAGGTAAATGGTAATTACATGGTTTTCCTAAATGGGACCACAATTTTACAGATGAGAGACACCTAATTAATCTTTGATGTTGATATCAAGTTTGCTTTTTACATTATCGCGAACTGCGCCCGTTGGGGTAAATACTACCTAAAATAAGTATGAAAGGGATGATTTCGATGATCTGAATTGAATCTTCAAAGCACATCGAAAACAAAGTGTTTCATTACTTTTATTTTTTGTTTTTGAATTGGTACCTTTTAGGGGTCATTTTCAAAATTTCCCGTCATCTTATATATAGGGGGAACTGCATTAGACCGCGAACTGTGGTTTGTAGAGCATGGTGTATAACCCTTGCTGTGAAGTCCACATTTTGCGATATCGCGAACTGTGGTTTGTAGAGCATGGTGTATAGCCCTTGCTGTGGAGTCCACATTTTGCGATATCGCGAACTGTGGTTTGTAGAACGTCAGTGTAGAATAGCCCTTGTTGTGGACGTTTATATAGCGTATTCCTCCGTTTACATAATTTTGTCATGACCGGCATTATGAATTTTATATCGAATTTCATCCGATCCTGCTCCTGCACTAATTGAATTATGGAAAAAGGGTTTGTATCATTGCGAATACAGTTCTGGGTTGGGAAAACGCAGGTTCAGCACTGTAGAGGTCAGGGCAAACAGCGCAACACTGCTTCACATTCTCACTTAAAAGCAATGTCCTTTTATATATGCATGTCCTTCAGCGCAATTCTTCAAAGCAATCTCAACACAGTACACCAAATTTATCGCTTGTTTTTGAAAAAAAAAGCCTTTAAATGTCATTGTCATGAAATGGGGTTTCATTATAAAGCTCATCAAAAGGGGCATGGCATAACATAGCTGTCTGTCTTATCACTGTCACACTATAATCAACCAATCAGCCAATTAGATTTTAAAGACCCTTTGTTTCGATATGGGTAAACACACAAAAGCATGACATAAAAATAAATTCTTTATTGTGGTACATTACAAAACAGCCAATTACATTTCAAAATACTATTTTGACTAACACTTTTGCTTGGAATTCAAAATTTTGTAAAGTTTCCCCGGCTTGCATTCTCTGTATTTCTCAGTAATACTGGCCTGGATGAAATTGTGATCGCTGAACAATTTATATATGAACTTTCTTTGGCTGTATATTGATACATGCCGTCCCTTGGACGATTTAAAATTTCTCATCTCGGAGGTCCATTCCTTAAGTGGAGGGCAGTCTCTGTATCCATTCTCCCAAATGGACTTGACCTCTTCAAGGCTGCCCACCTTTCTGGGTATCGCTAAAGACTCCAACCAGTCTGTACACGTTTGACAATCGGATCCATACTTTCGAAAGATTGCCAAAGTATCAGTTGAGTGAACTTGGTTGGAAGGCTGCACGGAGGATGGTGGTTGGCTTTGAATAGTTGACAGTTGTTGTCTTTGAATGGATGATGGTTGAATAGTGAATGATTGTGGTTGGATGGTGAATACTTGTGGTTGTATGGAAGATGACTGATTAGCAAATGCTTGAAACTGTATACTGGATGGCTGTGATGGAACGACAGATGGCTGAGAGGGAATAGTGGGTGGCTGTGATGGAATGACAGATGGCTGAGAGGGAATGGTGGGTGGCTGTGATGGAATGGCGAGTGGCTGTGATGGAATGACAGATGGCTGAGAGGAAATGGTGGGTGGCTGTGATGGAATGGTGGGTGGCTCTGATGGAGTGGAGGTTGGCTGTGATGAAATGACAGATGGCTGTGATGGAATGGCAGATGGCTGAGAGGGAATGGTGGGTGGCTGTGATGAAATGGCAGATGGCTGAGAGGGAATGGTGGGTGGCTGTGATGAAATGGCAGATGGCTGAGAGGGAATGGTGGGTGGCTGTGATGGAATGACAGATGGCTGAGAGGGAATGGTGGGTGGCAGTGATGGAATGACAGATGGCTGAGAGGGAATGGTGGGTGGCAGTGATGGAATGGTGGATGATGATTGGTCTTGGGCAGATGGGTTGGCACATGGACACAAAAACAGAGGACCAGTATGCCACTTGTCTTGCTGCATTTAAGGCTGAGCCAACACTTATGTTTGCAGGAAGACTACTTGGTTGAGCTTGGAATGCCTCCAAGCGGTGATTAATACTCTCCAGAGCTTGAACTATTTCTGCATGTCCAGTACTAGATGAAGCAACTGGAGCATTCTGTACAGTTCCAAAGGGTGTCTGATGCAGTTCTTCTTTTAGTTTCTCAGCCTTATTAACAATTTTCTGTGCATTTGTACCAACACCTTCAGAACCCTCAATATCAATGCTTGACAACAAGTCAAGGCACTGAAGAAGTTCTTTGTCCTGTGAAAACAACAGCAAAAGGAACTCAATTAATAAAAAGTCCATTTAACAAATATTTTCCATTTTAATAAATGCATAGAGGATGTCTAAGTTGATGAGAACAACAACTGAATAATGAATGACCTTGCTGCTTAGTGAACTTTTTTCTTCATGATATTTTTATGTTATTATTTTATGCAATATTTGAGGATATGAAAATGTAATCTATTTGTTTTGAGCAATATTTATTGAAATGTATCAACCAATCAGAGTGTGGGTAAGATTCAATGATACCATATGGATATAATGTAATCACACACAGTTCTTGACTAATCCGTGAACATGGAATTTTCATGAAACTTCACACAGTAGTAATTTTTGAGTTGTTTATCAACAAAATGAGTTAAAAAATGGGGGTCATCGTATTGGTTTTTGCGCTGGATAATTTTATACACCATGTTTTGTGTCTTGAGGGCTAAACAGTCTAAAATCGAAATCGCGGCAAACAAAATTCACTTCTTGAATCTGAGTATTAACTGCTAGCCCTCTAAAGTGAACTCTTTTTCACTCTTTGGATAACAAGCTAGCAAGATGATGCGATGAATTGATATGAAAATGCAATTGTTAAGCGAAAGAAGGTAAAATTGGATGATAGTATGTACCCTTGTAGCAGCGTGAAACGGCTTTCAACGATGCGTTTTGGAAAATATCTAAAAATCTGGACATGGAATCTTGACAGTAATTACATATATGTTAGAAAACCTTATTTCCGTTGATTTGAAGAAATAAAAAAACAGAGTGCCTGTATTCGTTTTTGCGCTATTGTCTTTTAAAAGAGTTAATCTGAGCGTAAATGCATTGGTGGCCGAGTGGGCTAGGGCAAGTAATTAATATAGCGACTGTTAGAACGTGTTTACAATGGAAAAGTTCTGTAAACTAATGTTTACCTTATTTAAGTGGAATATTTTTTCAATGTTATGCACAGTAAGTTTTTACACTGCAAAACTATAGAATTACCTTAGTTAATGGCCTTTAGATTGTGATTGTGAGGTCATGTTACATGTAAAATAGGAAAATAAAGTAAAATGCAATTTTATATTATGTACTTTTCCAGTTTGTTGTAACTTGGTAAAAAAGCTGGTTTTTGTTTTTTGTTTTTGCTTGAACAACTACTAGGATTTTTTTCTTATAATTAATTATTCAATTAATTTCGATTTTTTATGTTACAATCATTTATTTATTCCATTGTGCAAATGTACATTTCTAAGTCGTAACTGCCCAAATTGATGTGGCCTCCAAATAATGTACTTGAGACAGAATTGCATTGCTGGTATTTACAACTCTAATAGACATTAGTCTTACAAAATTAGTATTAAATTCCTTAGTAGTCATGATTTCTAAATATATAGGGTTGTAAGTTATCAGGGTATGGTGCTGACAACTGTTAACCCTACAAGCAGAGTCTCCCTTTACCTTCTCCATGGACAAAAGAAGGAAGGGAGGGAGACTTTGCAGAAGTCATGTATTTTCTTTGCTTTGCCCCTATCAAAGATTCTGGATAATTAGATGATAATAATATTTCCAGTTTGTTACCAAAATTCAGATGGCATTGTGCAGTAACAATGGCAGAAAGCATAATGGTGAAAGAGTCGTCGGGGCACAGTTTTCAAAGAGCTATAGTGTTTTTATTGGAAAAACACACAGTTTAACCAACACCTGAGCGAAGATATAGAAAGCTATTGAATGAGCTTGAGGTCATGGGTCAAAGCATATTTTGTTGTACCAGAAACCATTAGTGAAATCAGAAGCTTGGGAGCAAGACAGTTTCTTTGCAGCAGTCAGCACATGCTCAAATAAATTATTAATACACGACTTCTTCAGAGTCTCGATCCTTTCCTTCTTTTGTCTGTGGAGAAGGTAAAGGGAGACCCTGCTCACAGGGTAACAACTGTTGTGTTAGATGGTATAAATCACATCCATTGCACAGTGAACAGCTGCTGGAAACACAACTTTATTGTCAACGAACAGAATTTCAGTAATCTAAAACAAATAAACTAAAATCCTCAATAAAAATATAACAGTTTAAAGCCTGGTAAATTGATTCAGAAATGCATATGAAACTATGTCAGGCTGTAACAAAAATATGCAGCCATTTCTATATCCAATGTTTCGACAATAATATCAATAATGTAGTAAGCATTTTGTGTTGGTCTAGCTGGATGCCAGTAAAAACACAATTTTTAACTTGTAGACTGCAAATTTACAAATTATGTAACTTGAGGGTTTTTAATTATTTCCCTTAAAAAGCATAATCACATGTATTTGTGGCTTTCATTCCTCAAATAGAGCATTTGAAAAACTTTTTGATAATACAAGACTATTTCATGCAGTGCAATTGTGACATTTTGATTGTTTGTAATAAACACAATGGCTAGCAACAGAAACACAAGTTCCCAAAACAATGGGAAACACCTAATTAGTATCCAACTTTTTTGTTCATTTATTGAACTAAAATGTAACAAATTTTTCAGAATTTTTTCAGATCTCCAAAGTCTGACTCAGATGAATTCTAAAAACCATTAAATGAAGTTGAAATGAATGTTTTAAATTAAAACAATAGAGTGCTTACAATATGTCCGTGAAATAAAATCTAATTAGTTATTACCTAATAGTTATTATTTAGTTACTATTAGTCAATATCACTCAACTGGAACAGTCTTAATAACAATACACCAGGGAAATCAAATACTCAAGAAAATAGAAAGATAAACTTTATTTAGACAGCGTGAAAGTGCATTTTATTAAATTGATGAAGTATAGCTAATAAATATTCTATTTGCCTTCACAAGCGGCGGTAATTTGGACGCAAAATATTGCCACAGAATGGGCAAAAATTACATGCATTTAAAATGACATTAAAACAGGAACGACATCTTTGCTGATCTTTTGTGTTATGCCTGGGGAATTCGTTGCACAATGCAAATGCGTTGGGGTCGACCACGTTGCTAAATCTTTGAAGTGAAGTGTTTTGCTTGTTAAAGGACAAAACGTTGGGTTCCCCGGCAGAAGACGTGTTGTTATCGGCAGCTGCCACATTTGCCAGAATGCTTTTCAGGGTGCTGCAATCCACGGGCAGAGAGCTCAATTCCTTCACCCTTTCTTTTGATTCTTCTTCCTTCTCCTCGGAAACCTTTTGAAGAGGATTCACCTTTGCAGCCTCATCATCTTCTTGCGTATCCATCGCTACTATCCTACCCACGACGTTTTCAAGGCAATTGTTCTCCTCTTTCAGCATTTTAGCAATCTCGCCAACGTTTATACCTGGAAATACCTCAGTGATTTTCACTATATTATCAGAAAACGAAGCCTCCGCGATCTGAGGATTTGACGCAGTGACGTCTTGTGTATGAGGCAGGCTTGGCAGCATTAAACGATCCTTCTTGGAGGTTTGATCTTGTTCTCTCCCCTCACTTAGCTGATGAAGCTGGATTGAAGTTTTTAAAACTTGTAAAGGAGAAAGGTTTGGATCCGCATGAATGATTTCAGATGAGAATTTGTTCACTGTGTTGTAGAAGTCACGGTGTTGTTCCAGTCGTTTTTGTCTTTCTTCTGAAAAATAAACATGTTGTTTGTATGTGAATACAAACAGTGAATATATATACCTTGTCGTTTCTCAGCAGCTGTGCGACATTTTAGAGCATTCTTATTGGAGGTCTCTAGATTTGCAAGTTTTATAATGTCATGTCTAGAAATTTCCGGAAAAGGTATTGGCGTACTAGTAGGGCACACGCTGCTTTCTGACGGTGGCAATGATGTAGAACACGTGGGTAAAACATTAGTGCTTGTCTTTCCAACATTTCCAGCCGAAGGATTACTAAGGTCTTTCCATTTCTCGTGCGAAGCACATAAGTTGCAGCAGCAATGTAAGTATGGACAGTTTCTCTTATGGCCCCTTAGTATGCTGTACTTTCCATGAAGTTTGCACTTCATGCAGGTTCTCGGTGACGCCATTAACTTCCTAGCCTTAATCCAGAGCGTACTATTGCAATGTGGGGCAAGTTTAAATGGTTTTCGTGCCTTTGTCTTCGGCGGGCATTGTCATACACATGCTAAAATCGGTAGAAGTGGGATGGTTACATCACACAGCGAACAATTTTATTCTCATTAAAGTAAACCTTTCTTTTGAGTATAAAAATAGGACGAAAGAGGCGTGTCATTTATATATTGATGAGCTGAAACCCCGTCCTCACTGAAGCGTTATTTGTATTTTTTATGTCCTCAAGGGACAGTGCAACGATACAAAAATGATGAAAAAATACAGAATAGTGAGCGGACGGGATCATTCAGATTTGTCATTGATTTCAATGTCTTGGCAAATTAATGCTAAAGGAGGCGCATTTGAAAATGGAGCTGCATATCCGTTCCAAAAAAGAGTGCAAATCATCTTGACCTACATTAACACTGGTTCTCTCGCTCAAACAGCAAGGAATGAAAAAGTGTCGTACAATTGTGTGGCAAAATTGGTGTCCCAGTTCCAACAGAATGCCCGCTACGGTCCTCGTACGCTCAACAAGGGAAGGCCACATGCTATCCCGCTTTGGATGGAAGTTTATATCGAGGCCCTTATCATTATATATCCAACAATGTATCTACGTGAATGCGTCGAAATGATCGCAAATGAATTCAACCTCCCTCCAAATCAAGTACCGTCATGTTCTAGTGTCCAGCGTGTTATAAGAAAGCTTACAATAACTAAAAAAAAATGCATTCATGTTGCAAAAGAACGATATAGACCGTATGTTATACAATGCCACCGAGATTATATTCGTTGGCGTTTGACAATTGATCCTGCTAGGATGTATTTCTTTGATGAAACATGTTTCACATCAGAGACTGATCTACGCGACTATGGGCGTGCAGAATCTGGATATCCAGTGGCTTCATTCAGAAGCAAATCACCGACCTTGCCTAAATATTCAGTGGTTGGTTTATGTGGATATAACGAAGGTTTCATTCAAGCCATTCCTATCGAAGGAAACTTTAACACTGTATTAATAGATGAAGCCATCGAAAATCAAATCCTTCCTCTTGTACCAAGAAATTCGTTCTTAGTGTGTGACAATGCCAGTATACACAATGATGTTCATTTAGCTAGAATCCTTGCCAATAAGAACATAACTCTTGTAAAACTGCCGGCCTACAGCTACGACTTAAATCCTATTGAAATGGCGTTTGGGCTAGCAAAATCTCTTTGCCGCAAAACTCCTGAGGCATTGGAACAAAACATTACTATAGGAATCCTAGACGCATTTCTGGGAATTCATTTGCAAACTATGAGAAGGTTCTACAGGAAGGCCTGGAAAGTAATTCATTGATCGCGTTTTTTCGTTTTTAGAAGCCGAATAAAAGGGCAATAGAGTATTTATTGGTTATGAGCATTATATTATGGGCAGTGAATCATCAATTTAATAAAATGCACTTTCACGCTGTCTAAATAAAGTTTGTTATCTTTCTATTTTCTTGAGTATTTGATTTCCCTGGTGTATTGTTATTAAGACTGTTCCAGTTGAGTGATATTGACTAATAGTAACTAAATAATAACTATTAGGTAATAACTAATTAGATTTTATTTCACGGACATATTGTAAGCACTCTAACAATAAAAGTTTGCTAGAAAGTTTCCAAAATTAAAAAAAAAAACCTTTGGCACATTAATCAAGCAAGTTCACATGTGTTTCAAAGACTGTTCAGGGAAGAATTGTGTGAAAGTGACTATACGACAAATCAACTTCAACATCAACTTGCTTATTATATTGCAACAACTTGCAACTCCAATAAGATGAAAAGCATCAACTTTATTTGCCTTCTGACAGAACCCATATTTCCTGCTAGCAGAGTCTCTCTCGTTACGGTCCTGCAATGAAAATTGAGAGACTCTGCTGATCTAAGCTGTGCTCTTTGATACACCACCGTCCACAACCGTGGACAAAGCAAACCGGTTCGAAACTGGTTTTAACTGGAAAACGCAAGACAACAAAGGTTTCCAGTATGTCAGTACCACTGCACCTAGCTACCTCCACGTGTATTTCAGAATCATCATCATGTGACAGGTTTTGAACATGCACACAAAATGTTCAAGGATCCATATTTTAGTCTTATATACTCACAGAGCCATGAAATCTTCATTCTTTCATCTTTTTCCGGTTCATGAGCAAAATTTGCGAAGTGCATTGGTCACGCTTTCGTCCGCCATCTTGAATATTTGGGGCAAAGACGCCAAAATGTATAGAATCTGGATCATCACTTTGGCATATCATAACTTGGCTAATTGTTATCGTATTATTAAGATTTTTTTTTTTGAAACGGTATTGGCTTTGTTTTTTATGTCTGTTTACATGATAAATATTGGAAGACTACAAGACGAGAGAAAGAGGATTTTTGTTTTCAAAATATAACGTTCGGCACGTAAATATTAAGAACAAAAAAGATTGACTTGAAAAAAGTACTTAAAATACTTGTACAAGTCTTATTTACGTTTCGACACCTGACATGCATGTCTGCAAATCATTGAAGTTTAAATGTTGAAAATCCGACAAAATCAAGCCGAGTTATGGTAAGTCAAAGTGATCTCGATTTCATAAATTTTGCCCCAAATTCAAGATGGTGGACAACAGCTAGGTGCATAAATGGTGCTGATTTTCTTCTAACTGGTTTCTCTGCCTTTCTGATTATCGTCCTCTCTAGAAGTAAACCAAATCAACTTACCTCATCAAGGGCTGGTAGATCCATTTCTCTCTAAATTCTTCGACCAGACAAAAACAATGAAAACACTAACGAAACTCGTACCACGCGACTAGACTGCAACTGGTGAACGACGCTATGATTTAACAAGGCCTGGAAGCTAATTTGTCACTTGTAGTAATCTATGACGTCAATGTAGAAATCCGTAGGAATGCTACGCTCCATATATGGGAGTCAAAAGAGAAGAGTAATCTATTTATTGATCTCGCAGTAGGTCCGATAACTACATTTATTACGCTACATTATAAGGCATCACCAGAAATTCTGTGCCCACGATGGTTAGTCAGCAGATTTGCCCTTGACTACTTTGTAATTCCAATATGGCGGCTACAAGAGGTGCTAAGCCTGGGATTTCCTATTGCGACATTAATAATTTATCTGATCTTTACAATGCAAATTAAAATTAAAAGGCAAAGCGAAAAACAAATTAAAATTAAAATGCAAAGCGAAAACAAATAAGAAGATCAAAAGGACCTTTATATGAAGTTGAAAGGATAATTAGCAAAATAGAAGTTAGTCATATGGTACACATACTATTCGTGAGCCACGAGCCAGAGAATTTCAGCTTGAAAGTTATTTGAAGAGACTTGGAATCCCGCACTGAGAGCTTAAACTTTACAATTAAATTCATAAACTTTCTTCCAGTTTGAATACTTAGTGAAATGGAGGGGTTTTGCAATGTGGCAGGCATCGTGGGAACCAGAGGAAAATTTAAACAAAGTTGCGTTAAGGTAAGCTTATTAAATACTAAGCTGAAAATAGTGCAATTAGACAATGCATAGATTCATTGGTCGTATATATAATAAGTTTTATTGCAATGATATTCAGCATGCACTCTAAACTTGAACAATTATTATAAAATATTTGAGATATATCGTGCACGCTGATTGGCTAGCTTCCATGTTTATATCAGAGGACAGAGACATGGCTCACTCAAAAAACGTCAAAAATATTTTATAAAAGCAATATAAAACGAATGCTTATGTCTCTGTACGGTGATATAAACACTCTGGAAGATGTAGAGCACTGGAAAAGCAAGCTTAGCAACACGAGGCGTAGCCGAAATCAAAATTAAAGTCAAAAAGTTTTGTTTATATTCATGGCACACATCACAATTGTATGTTTACTGGACGGGCCTAATTAGTCAATGATCACTTTTCAGACGATAAATGAATACATTCTCAAATAAAACCAACTTTTGTTAGCTATTGTTTTTTCTGCTCTAACCAGGGCCCTTTCTGGTTCGATTTTTTATGGGATAATAGATAACGAACACAAAACGCATTTATTTGACTTCTATTTTGGAATCCTGTTGTCATAGCAACGATTAAATGACATCAAAATTGGCAAAGTTTGGGCGGCAGATTTGAAGCTCTGATTGAGTTAGTTCTCAAGTATGATTGAAAACAATCTTAGAAGAGGCCAGATAAGGATTATGAAGTAAATTGGAGATGTGGCACATGCTCAAAAAACTATTTGAATCTTGGTCCTTAATCTCTATGTCAAAATTATGCTTTCTTCACAAATATTTTTTCCATTTTTTGATTTAGTTAAGAACAAGCTAATGAGTTCTAGCAATCAGGACACTTATCCTCACTTGGTTTCTGATGCAGAACGACTGGTAGTTAGGTTTTTAATTAAGAACGAGATGTCGATTTCAGGCCTGGGAGCCTAAAAACAATTATTTGCGTTTTTCTTCACAATGAAGTTATCTCAGAGCACCAAAATTGCAACAAAGTATTCCCTCACTCAGGGCTTTCGAAAAAATGTAAAATTAGACAAATCGATTTTTCCGACTGTGGCCAGATATTTTGGATTTTGCTTGACGGCTAGAAAAATTATCTCTTAAACTAGCGGTTCCTATCGAAAGTGAAATGCTGCGATCTGTAAACATAGTGAAGTTCCTTCGAATATGAAGACAAACCTAATATTAAAATTAAAGTCATATTAGTTTTCGATTTATTCTGTTGTCAATAGATAAGCTATTTCTTATATTTATGCTGGAATTTTTGCAAACAATTGCATGATATCTTGTAATGACAAAACAAACAACATGAGAACGTATATGTACAGTTTATTATAATCAATAACATGTAAACAATAATTGTAATTTAACCCTTTCGCTCCTACAGCGCCCGAAACCGGCTGTAAAAATTCTACTCGCTTAAAAAATTACTTCTTACTAAAAAAGGACAACTCAAACTCAACTTTGGTACGAAAGTAAACTCTAGTAAATGAGTCAAGTTTTGAAAATCAAACATTGTGAAACAACTGGCGATTTCTGCAGAAATTCGTCATTTCAAGGCAAGGAAAGGAAAAAAAGCACCATTTTGGGCTCAATTTTCATCGTTGAAAATCACACATTTTGGACCTCAATTTTTCTCAACAAATTATCCTTTCCTGCACACGAAACAGCATTAACAACCAAATTCAGTCCTAGTCTTGTGTTCTCATGGACTTTTTGGCCTTCTTTTCCTTTCACGGACACAGCTGCGGCTGATTCATTGTGGCCATTTTGCAAGCACGCGTTTTTGGACTTTTTCGACCTAAATGCATTCTGGGTAATTCGGCTCCTACGCGACAGCCACAGCCCTTCCCTCCATCTTTTAGAGTTTTTAGTCAAGTCTCGAGCCCCCTCGGAATTCTGCCCAAATTTCGCGCTTGCTGTGTTCCTTGATCGTCACAACTCCCAAAAAATGCCATGGCAGGTCCGAGAAATTGCCCTTGGACGAGCTTCAAAGCACACTTCGTGTTGCGGCCACTCAAAATTCACCCAGTCAAAGCTACGAGCCAAAATACCTACGAAGTGTTACACCTTGACGAATTCTTACGGCAAGTAAGCTCTCTGCTACTTCCAGGCTTAATGATGCCCAGCCAGTAGGAACCAAAGGCGAAAAAAAGGCTCGAAAATTCACAGAAATCCAAGTTTTCTGGACTTTCAAACGCCACCATCACTCGACCAAAAACGAAACCGCTTCAAACTGGTTTCAACCAGTTAACTTGAGCCCTCAATAGTACAAGACAGCAGAAGTTTCTATGGTTACTCCAGTAAGCAGGCGAAAAAATACACAAATCGATTATGACCTCAAAATCGCGTAAAATCGTCAAAAATCCCCAGTAGCGAAAGGGTTAAACATAATACATATTGTTGATTGTTTGATTGCCTCGTCGGGCGATATATTTCGATTGTTTGCCTCGTCGGGCGATTCATCCTGTATCATATTAAACCAAAGAACACGATCTGGTAGGTAATTGAGTGAAATCTGCATCAGGTATGGAGCCTACTTCAAATGCTTTCAAGAACATACCATCCTCTTCAATCAGAACACGATCTACAGTCTCTGTTTTCCAAGTCGAAATATCACACGAATTAGCACATAACAACGCTGAAAGACTCATAAAAGCACATTGTCTTCCTATCCCCTAGAAATGTCGCTGAATTGACTATTACCTTGATGAATCCTTGATGAATACTTCCTCGACTAAATAAACTCGATATTTTAAAGATATTTTAAAGAATATTTTAAAGATATGATTGCTGTAAACTCACTGATAGCCGCTGATTACGTACATTGCAGGCGCTAAAATTCTGACATCGCTAGATCGTCCACGAAATCGATTTTAGGCTCCGCTATTGTGTGACACAGGGATCCCGAAGTCCTGCGAGATTAGTGATCTAGAATTGATTGCCAATTATATGTACCGTTCGAGCTTAATGTTTGGCGATGTCTTACACGTCACAAAGAAAGATCTACCAAGGAAAAAGGTTGCTACCATTTTGAGAAGGAAGATTTCTGTCACTTCATATTACCACACTATTGGTATTACTCTTTAAATTTACATGGAGAAGGAAATAGAATTAGAAGGAAATAGAAGGAAATAGAGGCAGTAGAATTTCCCATTAGAGTCAGACCTTTCCTTGGAAGGATATGCTCAAAAAGCTTTTGTGTAGGGGACAATAACATTCTCACTCATTCTCCAGTTGCCAATGAAGAAAAACTCAGTGTATATTTTGTAAAACGTGCTTGTGATCTCAATAATGCTTGAATATTATATGATATGTAACTGCCAGAATGCTTTGTCCATTTTTCGATTGAGAAAACAATTCACAATCACTAAATCTCTAGGGGGCTAGATATCAAAGCATAAATGAATAAAAATACACAGAGCATTCTGGTAGTTGTAGTGAAAATATGCCATCATTACAAATGCATTGTAAATGCAGTATTTTGCTAACTTGTTTTTAACATTATCTTACTGAGTTGTATACAGGGCATCTTACAAAAGCTGTCTTAATTTATAAAGACTTTTGAGCCTAGTGGTTATATGGAGATCCTTAAGTCTGCTTTTGATTTCTTCCTCACTTAGTAGATTAATGTCCAGTGGATTGTCATTTCTGGAAAAAGAAGTCATAGTTTTCCGTTGCTTTGTGCATGTGAACAAAAATTGGTCCTACAAATACTGGGGATTTCTTTGTTCTTGGATTAATGAGCATCTTGTGTTAAAAAGTAGTAGTTGTTACATAAAAGTCTCCCAGGTTAAAGGTGGGATCTATCCCAAGAACAGAAAAACTGTTCCCTCCTCAATCAAACCCCCGAAACTCATCAAATTCATATTACTTTAAGCGAATCAATTTAAAATTCAGTCTTTCATTTATTGACAAATTAGCATTTAAATTGTACTTCATCAAATAATAATACGAAAATAATAAATATAATAATAATTATTATTATTTTCAATAATTCTTTATGTGTAGATCTAGCTATACATCTTTATAAAGTAACCCAGTTACACTTTGCAGACTTTTTTCCAAATGTGACTTCAAATTCATGTATGCCTTGAACCATACAATTTGTATGAGTATCTTGGACAGGGGAATATATGTAAGGGCCACATCTACTGCCTCGTTTTTCAAGATACCAAAGTTAACATTACCAACATTGCAAGTGTCTACTGTGGGACCCTTGAAAGAATTGATGAAGGCAGAGTAATCAAAGTCTCCAGGTGGCTGGCTGAATAAGCTATCATCTTCTTCCATCAATTCAATATATTCTTCCATTCTGTCCCGATGCCTAGTTTCAACATCTTTATTGTGTTGATCTGGTTCCTCATAGGCATTATCAAACATGGTATTTGCTAGCTCATTCATTTCATCATCTGTTATCTCATCAGTACAATTCAAAGGGTGTGGATTTGTATTATACTCAGTATTTTCAATAACACTACTAAAACAAGGGTAATTGAAGATGCTGAGGTTTGGCAAGTTTTTTTAAGTCATCAATTTCTGACAGTCTACTTTGAACATGCAGAGGATGAAACCCTACAAGCTGAAGATCCTCAATGGACTAAACTCTAGATAAAGCTGTATACAGAAGCCCCTCTGTAAATTCAAATGAACTGTGAATGATGGCTTTGTCTAGGGTGAGTCCTTGACACTTGTGGATTGTAGGTGCCCAGTTGAGCTTGAGTGGTATTTGCTTTCTAGAGCTGATGGTCTTCCGCTGGCCATCTACATTTAACCAAGACACTCTGGAAATAACATGTTCAGCTCTATTCACCTGTATTCGGGCTGAGTTGTCGCTGGTTTTCTCAACAAATACACCAATTGTTCCGTTATGTAGATAATTATTGATGTTATACAGAAGCATGACTGGTGCACCAGCTTTAAAATATGCAACTTCGGATGCAGGTGAGCTCAAATCTGTAATATCTCCAAAGTCGTTTGCCATGTAGGACACTCTTTCTCCAGGTAGATCACCTAGAGATAATGCATTATGTCCATTGACTCAGCTGTTTGTGTAGTAGAGATGTACCACATTATCATCTTGAGTGGAGTTGATGTTCCGTCCAAGGCTCAACATTGTATCAAGCGTTTCGACACTACACCGTCCAACTCTTAAATCTTGTAGTAAAGCACGGAATGCTTCTTCTGAACTGTCTTGACGGTGAATGGTATATAGTTTTATCGTGTGAGGTATCATTCGTGGAAACAACGGTGATTTGAACATCGGAGTTCCGTCATCAAATTTACTGCGGACTGGCTTAAGTTGCATCCAATCGCCAACTATAATGGTTTGGATTCCACCAAGGGGTTTACTGTTTTCTCTGACTTTACTAGCGATTACATGATAGAGCTCCAGTACACGTGCACTACTCATTGAGCACTCGTCCCAAATTACACACTTTGCCATTAGTAGCCTACTTCAGACAACTTCACTTCCAAGTGCTTTGTCGACAACTATTTGGAAAGATCCTTGGGCTGTTCCTACACCAAGAAAAGAGTGCATAGTAACAAGAGGATTACAAATTTCTTTCTTGTCAAATACTTCACATGCGTTACCAGTTGAGCATACTGTTTGCACGTCACGTTGTTTTCGTTTACAAAACCCACTAAAACGGCCCCAAAATGGAAAATAACCATGCTAGAAATGTTCAAATAACTATTAGACTTTATTTGCCATTTTTTGCTCATCAACATCAACTATCTGCAATTCAGAAGAGACAATTTGAACACATATAGAAGACCGTTGAGATCGTTACAACAGGAAGCCCAATGACCCCAACTCGTATTACTCCAGTACTAACACAGAGCATGGGAAGCCTGTGTCAAAACTTGCATTGAGACAACATTTGACTCGCTAATTAGCATATTGCACTTGCAAATTGCTCACAGCACGTGCAAGTGCATAGCATAAATTTGCATAGAGTTCCACACTACATGCATCAGGAACCGGAAATAAGATTATATTCTTTTCTTTTGTTTATTTGGTGATGTTTACTGCTAATTAGTTGGTATTATTTCCAAAGTATTATGCTTGAACTATAAAAAAAGTCTCCCAAGCCTAAAAACATACAAATATTAGAGGTGAAAGTTCTTCTAAAGCAAATTCTTTATTTCCGGTTCCTGATGGGTGTAGCATGGAACTCTATGCTACGCACTTGCACGTGCTGTGAACAGTTTGCGAGTGCAATATGCTAATTAGCGAGTCGAATGGTTGTCTCAATGCAAGTTTTGAGCTGGTGTTTGGGTCAACATCAGGTTTAAGTTTCGGGTCGTTTTAGTGCTTGTATTTGAATGAGCTGCTGCAATAGTGCTGTGTGTAGAACAAGTAATGCCCTACTAAAACGCCAAGCAAAAATATTCCTGTGCTTTTGAGATTTTTCAAAATTCATAATTCATAGTTCATGACTTATGCTCATTTCAGAATTTTATAAACGTTATTGTATATTTCATATTTTATATGTTTTTTTAGATTTAAATGTCATATTGTAATTCACTTTATCAAAGTGTGATAATATGTGAATAAACCTATTATCATTATTATCAATTTTGCGAGATATTAGAGGAAAACCATTTTTGACGATGTTCGATTTTCGCTATTTTAAAAACGTTGATCGATTTAATTATAACACCATATAAAAGTTCAATCTTATGCTCTATTTGTGTAGAAACTAAGTCCATTGGTGTGCATTAAGTTGTCCATAGCGCCAAATGTGTGGTGCGATCTGAAAAAAATACTTCGAGTCACCTTAAGTACGTGTAATCTGAAACGGCTGTAACGTGGAATCAAATAAAATACGCCTTTTAGAATTTTAAACACATCTTCAGGGCAATAACTAGTGAATCGAAAAGTAACAAATTCTAAAATAACAACTCATAACTGGAAATATTATTTTAGCAGTTTAATAAGCTTGGAATTTAGATGCGGAAAGCCGATGACAGATAGATATCATTGATCTGAATGATATACATTGATGATGATGTACATTCAGAAGACTAAACAACTTTGAATGAAGTAAAAATAGCTGATTGAACTAGGTTTTATAGTTACAACTATTAAGAAATATTTTCTCTATCAAACTAGATATTTTTTGAGTATTTCTGTTTTGCTATTTCGCTATCTTGCTACTTCGCAATTTCGTATTTTAGCAAAACCCTAATAGAAAGTGAAATGCTGCGAGCAGAAAACAGCTAGTGTATTCATGGTAGCAGAACTGTTCCCCTAAAACTCATGTTCCCCTAAAACTCGTGTGTTGTGTGACGAACACTGCTAGTTGGCCTTAAATATTGAACTAAGAACATAATTCTCCAGGATCAATCATTGTGAGGCACATACAGTTAAAAATATTTAACACCTTGAGTAAAGCAATTTTTCAAACAATCACAAACGGCTAGCGTTGGCAATAATTATAAAACTGACTACGACAACACAAGTTTTAGAAATGTACAAGTACATTTTATTCAAATATAGTGCTTTTTCAAACAATCACAAACAGTATTAGCAATGATTATAAACTAACTCATGAAAGTTATTTTTGGAAAAGATGTGAATCGCTCCCTGGCAGCTAAAAGAGTGCTTGATAAATATCTGACACATAATTTGCCTTGTAATATATATAGAGAAATATGTGGATTTAACTGAACTACTGAGAGTAGTTTGCGTAAAGAAAGCAAAATTTCAATTCACCAGAAATTTTAGCGATATCATGTGGCTTTCTAAAGAGATTTTACCTCTTTGAAGAGGAGAACATTGGAATGGAACTTTATATCATCTTCTCGTCTTGATCTTCTTGATCGTCTTCGATTGAGCACACAATGGCAATGAAAAACTTATAAAAGGACATTGTCTTTCCTGAGAAATATCACTAAACTGTACATGATTCAGTGGATTCCTGGGGTATGAAAAATCTGAATAACAATGGCAACTTAGCTACAAAACAAAGACTCCAATCGCATGGTCAGCGATCATTCCAAACGTATTTTAATGACGTCTCAAATCATCGTTTACTCTACATGGCTACATGTCTTCATGCGAAATAATCGAGATCAGAGTTCTATAAACATCCCGTGCATGACACAGGAATCCCACTGCAAGATTAGTGTCGATTAATCGTAAAGACTTTGAAATTGCAATCAGGATCCATAAAATTCAAAGTTTTTTTAAGTTTTCGTCTCTGATTTTTTCTTTTAATTGTAAATGTTTCGGCCAAAACAAAAACTTTAAAAACTTTGAATCTGCACAGGGTGTTCATTGAGAAAATTTTAAAATCCTCATTAATTACTCACGAGGTAGCCAGACGAATTACAGTAGTTTCGCCCCGTGGTAGTTTTGCCCCAGTTTATTCGCCCCGGTACCACAGTATGTTTGCCCCATTACTACAGTATGTTCGCCCTGTCTTTTTTTAAATCTTTAAATGTTTAAAACTGCAATCCTTCTTTTATAATTATTGACTTCTGCTTGAATTTAAACAAATTTGATGCATAACTAGCTTTTCGAACTTCACAAATTTGAAGCATAGATAATTAGCTTCATTTGAAACCGCGGCAGTCTAAAGCTTGCACGAGTTTCGCGATTGCTGTGATGATTCTTATGCGTAAGAATAATATCAGTGTGACTTTCTACCTATTTGTAGATTGTAAAAAGCACTTCTAAATACAATTTAAGACCAGGTATCTTCTGTAAAGCAAATTCGTCGCCCTGAACGCCGCCATATTGGAATAATACGAGAGAGAGACTGGAAACCAAACAAGACGATTGCATGGAGACGATTCAATTGTTTTATTACAACTTCTTTCTTAAACTTTACAAGGGAATTATTGATATCAAAGTTATAAATAATTCATAAGTATATACATATTTCTAAATTTCAATATATATATATTAAAAGCTAAGGTTATTAAAAGACTAAAAAACGGCTGTGAAGGAGACTAATTAAAGAGCTAATTTAAGTAATGGAGCATTCAAATGGGAGCATGCATTATATAAGTAATTCTAATTCTTAAAAGCTAAGGTTATTAAAGGGGGACTAGCATCAAAATTGTTTAACATTCAATTAAGGTGAAACTTCATTGAAACTACACTGATAGACTCTCAAAGAGCTGCACCCAGTTTGTTCTGCACCCATTTTGTTTTCTTAAATTTCTCATAGGAAGTATTAGATTTTTATGAATCTTTAGAGCTATCCAGTGTATGTCACAACACTCCACACAAACATTTAGCTCCATACATATTCTTTGTAATTTGTAATTGAAATATCTTCAAACGTAAATGTTCTTACATTGAAGAAATCTGGTCAGAAAATGAATCCTTAGTCTAAACAATGTAAGAAAACTCTTCACACAAACTTTTAGTGTTTAAAGATAAATAAAATTGTTTAAGAAACAAATATTAAAGACAATGATGAGCTGAATGCTTAGGTTGAGTGTATGTTGTTACGGAAACGATTTTGATTCTAGTCCCCCTTTAAAAAGTTAATTTAAGTTAATGGGCTCGTAATGGAGCATTCAAATGGGAACATGCATTAAGTAATTCTAATGAGGTCTTCTTTCCATTTTTATAATCCTCCCAGAAACTAAAAACATTTCCTTATAAATTTCTGTATTTCTTTCGTTGCAGCCTTTTCATTTTTCTTTGAGAGACCAACTTTACCTGAAGGGCATATAACATATAAAAAGGGAGGTGTACTCGACCACCTGCACGTCTATTCAGACCATGATGCCACCCTTATATATCATTATTTGTCCTTATGACTTTACCATACACTGACCAGTCTGAAGGGGTGAATACACTGCCTTGTACCCAATTTCCCTCAATGTATGAAGTTATGTCAGTGGTAGACTGTGTCTTAAGAATTTCAAAGACACCAGTGATGTCTTGTTGGAGTAGGAAGGGGAGGGCCAGTAGTTTTCTGATGAAGAGTATGTGGCCCTCATCATTGGTGTAAACACCAATGGTACTTGTTTTGTGCATTCTGATGATCTTACAAATGCATTGATGGTTACCAACTGGGTAAATGGAAGGTGGACAACTTTGAATGTACCATCTAGATACCAACAGTTGGCTTTGGACAGGAGGTGTCGTTGCTGGTCAGTGGCAAATACCAAGTGACGACGGTTCTTTACCCAGAGGTCTGCCTTGAAGAAGTTTTCAGGAATGTGGTCGAGTGCTATGGAGAAGTCGAGGTATTGGGGTTCATCAGGTCTCAGATTTTGTCTATGGCGATTGGCATTCCTGGCCAGGTATGATGGGTTTGGTAGTGCAGGACATGGTGCGTCAGTGGAATGCTCAACCAGAACCTAAGTAAGGGCACAACAAAACCTTTACAATGCATTATAATAATAATGATAGTAAATACTGTGGTTGGTGTTAATAATTAATAGTGACATGATTATTGATTTTGTACGTCATCAACAATAGCAGCTGCTGGTCTAAAAACATCATCAAGGGCCTTCTCCTTGATTGCAGCAATAATTATTGCAGCTGTTAAACCTCTAACCTATGATAAATGAGAAATTATTTGAAATAAATTGAATTATCTAAGATTTTTAATAATGATAATTATTATATACTAATAAATATTGAAAATATACTTACCAGAAGGGCCAGTCCTTTTAGAAACATTTTGGACAAAACAACACATCTGCTTCACTGTACACTGTCAGACCTGCCTGTCCTACGTGAACTCAGGCAGAGTGTTGCTCAATGGTCCTTCCACACTGGGGACAATCTTCCTCCCACACTTCTCCTTCGTCATATTTTTCAATGAGCCCTAAAAATGAAAGAGTCAAGACTCATCTTAATTGTTTAAGTGTAAAAGGGGGGCTCTTCATCCCATTTCCAGATTCTCAATCCAATTCCCATTTTTCATTGTTTGATATTTGTGAATCCAAGTGCATGAATTCCATTTTCAAAATTTGTAATTTTATGCAAACAACTTTGATCATTCTATTAGAAATTATACTTCCTTTCCACAAATGCCATTGTTTGACCAGAACAAAAAGTTATCAAGCGTTTATTGTTTTCAAAATGTTCAAAGTGGTACTGGCGGAAAGTGAGCTATCTGCACACACAAATTTTGTCTGGAAGGTCAGATAAAGTCGCTAGTAAGAAAGTGCTCTGTTCTTTTTAAAATAGCTTTATTCAGTCCATGAAGTGCGTTTTTAAGCATTGAATGATTAAAAGATCTCTTGTTTTTTCGCCACAGTGGCATATATGATATATGTAACGGGGTGAAACTACTCAGTTGACTTTGTGTCAGAACCGCGAAGCTTTCTATAAAAACCTTGTTTTAATGGTAGTATTTCTTGTCAATATCTATTTAAGTAACTTCAAAATACATTTGACATTTTAATGCGTTTTACTTCATTGTATAATTAAAAGATCTATTTTTTTTGTCACGCTATATGATGCTGTAGCGGGGTGAAAACACTCAGAAGACTTCATGTCTAAAACCCGAGTATTTTGTTAGCAGTATTTCTTGTCAATATCTATCAAAGTAACTTCATCAAAATATATTTGACATTTTAATGTGTTTTATTTGATTGTATATTTAAAAGGTCTCTTGGTTTTTTTTGCCACAGTATATGATAATGTAGCAGGGCGAAAACACTTGGATGACTTCAGCCGTGTCAGAGCAGAGAAGCTGTCTAAAACCTTGTTTTATTGGTAGTATTTCTTGTCAAAATATATTTGAGTAACTTTATCTAAATACATTATTCGTTTTTATGCATTATGCAAATAATTGAAAGATCTTGGGTTGTTCCAGTTTTTTTAGCCAGTTTATACTGCTTATATGTTTGTTGATGTTTCGGCACAGTTTGTTGCTAGGCGATCTCATTGTTGGCTTAGTGTGATAAAATGATGGCGAGAAGATTCTTGACCTCTTGTTGAAGTTTGTTTTACATGATCCTCTCAATATGAAACATTAAACCTGAAACTTTAGTTTTCAAAAGCATGTAAAATCACCAAAAGGCAGACTGGTCCCGGGAAAGAAACAGTAAAGCATGACTTCCCAAAAGATGATCAAAACAATAATCAAGGTTGACAACGGACTTCAGTTGCGTGACATCGCTTGTCAAATATTTACTCCAAAAAATATGGAACATGACTGCAAGCCAGTGACTGATTGCTGAAGTTTGAATTAAAGTACTCAAATTAAAGATGAAAGACAAAGTTTATTTGATAAATCTTAGATATTGGAACTTGGCTGCAGTTGTGTAACTGGTTTCGTGCAATGAAAGTTGCTCCTATGCTGGGTTTGTAAAGCTTAAAATTTCTTTCGATTTTGACATAGCCTTACTTCTTTATGTTGCTGGTTTCATGTTAGTATTGAACCGTAGTTAAAAACAAGTTCAAATCCTTTTTGGATGTTTCCTGAAATAAAATGAATAAGGGAAATTGCATGGGGATTCCAAATTGTGCGATTGATTGGAGTGTTTCTCAAATAATATTTTTATGTAAAAATTACCTTCTACACATATTACCTACAGTGAGTCACACAATGTCATTTTGTTTTCACAATAACCACCACAGGGGCTAAACTAAGACTTTGTGCACCTTTAGCCCCAATTAAGTAAATTGTCCTTTTTTGATTGAGGGTGAGCTTATTATATCACAAAGGTTTGGTAAATGTAAAGTAAATACCACATTTACACACACATATGACCCACTTTGCTCTAAATTACACAGTATTTACAAATCATTTGCTCTGTGAGTAAATCCGGTAAATGCCATCTTTACATAGAGTTTGCTTTATGGGGCAATTCTATTGCGCTGTTAGAAATTTGAATCACATTTGCATAGTCTGTATTTGCTCCAGATACAGCCTTAATGTAAATGCGAAATTTACATGCTATTTAGAAGCAGCGCAAATATAGAGAAAAGTTCGAATTTGATTAGCGCAAATATGGAGAAAAGTTTGAATTTGATCAGCTTTACTGCACTTGCAAATTGGACAATTTATTCTACAACGATAACTGACAAATATATATATACAAAAATTTTATTGAATTTTTAGTAATCAATAATTGAAAAATACATACTGAATGATTGTATTTTAAAATTATAGCAAATATCGATTAATTACTCAAAATTAATAAAAATATTTGTAAAAGTATTTTATGATATCAACCGATATCAACACGAAACGCTGTCGAGTATAAACAAGAAATATAACTCATGGCCTTCAAGCAAAGTCTGGGCAGTCTAGTGGTGGTTGTCTTTCAGAAGGAGGCCCAATTCTTCTTTCAGCCATCATTCCGAGACTTTTCTTACTTTTTTTCTGCTTGGATTTCTTATCCAAGGCTTTCATTACATGATTGGCCTCTTAACTTCTCCAAGTGGGAGGTCTTACTACAAAAAACCTTTTTTGGACTCGTTGGTCTTCATCATCATCTTTAGAGTGGAATCAGCTACAATGTCATCCTCTGATGCGGAGTCTTCAGAAGACATGTATCCAATTGCCATCAAAACAGAATACTTCTTTTTGTCTTCTTCTGAGATACCTGTAAATTGAGTGAGTGCTTTTGTCGGTATGCTTTTTTCTATTGAAGAAAGAAAATGAATATAACTTACCAAGTTCAGACGAGTTCGCTTTCTTTGTTCTTTGAAAACTTGATGATTTTTCTTGAGCTCCGTATTCTGGTGTTGTCGTTTTTTTGTCTTAAAGTGAACTCTCATCGCCCCTAAGATATTTTAACAGTCATTTTTTAACAATTCAAAGAAATGCTGAAACTATGAGTGTCAAAAACACTTTATTATTTGACAGCAAGCTGTTACCAAATGTTAAAATAAATCGGTGATATTTAGCCTGCGTAGCTGGTGGTTTAGAAAATTGGTGAAAGGAGAGGGGGAGAGGAGAAGAGAAACCGCCTGCCCGAAGACTGTGTTTTAGAGATGTTCCTGGCAGCTGGAGGACGGAGAAGAATCGAGACATCTGATTCTGATTGGTCGAAAATCGATTTATCTGATAAACGGACTACATGTTCACAGCAAGAAGACAGCAGCAAATGCCAGACATAAGAATAATATACGGGAGAAATTGCCTCTTCCTCATCAAAATACAAATATATTATACATGGTAACTTTCCCTTGCTGTCTTTTACATTGACTATGATGTTTATTTGTAATTTTTCCAATGGATTTCCTTGATGGAGACAGATAGCAGAGATCAAAGTTCCTTATACGATGAAATTTTGAAAAATCAGCGTTATTTTTCTATCGATCAAAAAGTTGTTTTCAAAGTACAGACGCCGTCAAATGATCACATCTACACAAGAAAAGACGAACGCAGAAATCTACACGGTAATTTTGAACTTGTAATTTAGCGGGATAACTTGAAAATCGCTAGATAAGGCCATGCCTTGATTGACCAATACTTACAATATTTAGTTATTTTCGGTTCAATCGATACCACATAACAGTTTATTCACATCATGCTTACCTTTTTAAAAGTTTTCCTGATTGAAGTAATTGATAAACTGGCCAACTTGAGACAGCACTGTAGTTCTGCAAAGGCGCGATTTGCTGGCAAAAAGCATGAGATATTGGCAAAAAAGCAGCAGCATATTTTGCTGGCATATATGCGTTATACTAGCCATGGCAAAATAGGTGCTATGGGGGGCATATTTGGCGTGATAAGTCGAACAGAAATTTTTATCTTCACAAGTTGCCCGTTTTACTCTGACACCAGTGAGGTTAATTATTTTTTCTTTTAATTCCGCTTAAGTATGTCAAAAGTCTTACATATTCGAGTAACTACATTAAATATTGTATAAAAATTAGCGAGTTATGCTATAAGAATTTTGAATACGAGCATTTTTAAAACAAATTTATGTAGATGGTAATAAAGAAACACTAAGCAAAAACAGTATCGATGTAGATGAAGTTGCCACCGGTGATGGAATTGGTGTGAGAATTGGTACCCTTGGTATTTTTACGAGAGAAGGAATTACAGATTTAGAGAAACTTAGCGAAATTGCGGAAACCCAGGCTAATGTAAAATCAGTCTGAGATGGACGATGAAAACTCCTGATAATCTCTTGCATTGTTCTAGGAATTTAATTTTGACTTATCTTAGAGACTTCCGTCTATCTCACATCATTTGTAAAGAAGGTAATGCGGCTGTGACCTTGCATGCGCTTTCATATCTGGCTATAGAGCATTACGTTGATGACACAATTATAGACTTTTTCTGGGCTCGTTATGTTCGTTATGTCTTCCTGCTCATTTGGTAACGTGGATGCAAGCAAATGACGAGGAATTCATACAAAAGTGTTTCCATGAGGTTGTTAAAGATGTCAATCCTAGACTTTTAAAACTGGTACTCATTCCCATTAATTTCACTGGGGTCTCATCGTTATGAAAGCCCAAGCAAAGGCTGCAATGTTTGATGATGGTCTAAAGTGGCGTTCTCCTTCAATTATGTACGTTCACTGAATAACAAAGGCGCTTAATTCTGAATTTCCAGGAGAAGCGTGTTTTAATCTAAATGAATGGAAGAACGTCCTTAGTTATCATATATTTAATATGCAGAGACAGCCAAAGAGAGGCGAACGTATGCTAGTGCAGGGAGTGGGAGTTGTGGCATAGGAGAAATACTTGCTGCAAAGGACTTTTGTTCTTCGTTAGAGGATGTTCCGAACTTTTCATGGACATTTGGCGACATGTCAATTCATAGAAAAACAGTCATGTGGAAAATTGTTAAATTCGCCAAAAATGAAGCTGCGCCACAAAGTAAACAAACACATCCTTGAGTGAAATTACTTATATTTCAAACAAACTGAACTACTAGTAATTTGGAACTAAGCTATTTTACAAATAATTTTAGAATCTAAGAGATCTCACTCATCATAATAGAAATGGAACTTGTGTGAATGCCACTATAGTATACTTTTTGTACAGTTCAAGAGATTTCACATCAAGATTCATTACCACAAGTACAAATTAGTAGTGTCCAAGTACTTTGCAGATAACTTCAGACAGTATGAATGTTTGAAAAATGTATTGAGTTGGATTGTGGCTCATTTTCATGTTAACTCATTTTCATGTTAAACGAGTTAGTAGTACGTAACTAAGTCATGCAGAAAATGACAGAACTAATACAGCAACACTAACAAGTATTATCTTCAAAAACATTATTACAAAATCTTCATTAAATGATACAATATAATCGCATAATATACAATATGATTTGACCCGTACTTTATAATATCAGGGCTGGGAAACGAATGTACACGAGAGATTTTCATAATAAAATAATGGTGTAGTAGAAAAATGAAAAACCTTGTGGAATCAAAGCTATTCCTCGGCATAACGTTGAAGTTTATGTGAATCAGGTTTTTTCAGAAAAGGGCAGTTAGTTTTTAACTCTTTTTGAAGAATTTGTTCGTTTTTCAGTTCTGTTTTGATAGCTATGTCTGCCTCAGTAGGACTTCTGGTCGACATGCGGTTTTAAAATTTAAAGGGGGCAACAATGAAAATCATGAAGTTGGAACTTTATTTGCTTCTTGGTAAGAACGTTTTTTATCTTTACCAATATAGAAGCTATACCAATTACAAGTCATTTTGAAATTACTCTCATTGTTGTTCCACTTTAAATTCAATTGTGTGAAATAACAGTCTTGGAAACAAAGAAGCGAATTGATAGTTTCCCATGCTGTGAGACTTTGTATATATCGAGATACCAGATAAATTCCACTTCTCTGGTAGCCCTCCCTACACTGTGTGATACAATAATTTCTGAGATGCTTGTAGGACTTGAGTTTGTATCAGAGGTGATGAAGCGTGAGCCGGACCTTTGTTTGGCTGCAGCAATGACATCCTCAGCATTATTAAAATTGTGGAAGCATATTTCCTTGTCATGTCGAAAATACCGTTTTGTTGTCAAGATGATGTTACCTTGTTCCTGGAATATTTCTTCAAATAAATCAATGTCATAGATTTTATATGCGTAGAATCTTGTACGTTCGTGAAACGTTGGTCATTTGTAATGTTTCATGTCATGAACACAATGAAGCTTTACTTGGCTGATTTTTGTCACTAAGTGCCCAAAATAGGACTTCGGCAGCCTAACTCGTCGATATGTTGCCAGCCACCTAATAGGGAAATAAATAAAAAAATAATTGATCAATTCTGATGCAATATGACTTTCAAAGTTTATGTAAATAAAATCAATGCTCACTAGTAAAATGATAAACTACCTTTTGCTCTTGGATCAAAGATTCTTTCAGCTGTGATGGCAAGCCAGTCCTTGTATCCTTGCGATTCTTTATTTGATAGAGTGGATGGATTTGGAGGGTCCACAACATTACTGTCGTTCAAAATAGTGCCGCCAGAAAATTGGGCAGACGAGTGACGCTCTCCATGGTGTTTTCTTATGCGCTGTCCTAAACTTCTTGGGACATAGCTTGCAGCCAAACACGATTGTCATTGTTGTGCATAGTGTAGTTGTTTATATGTTGCAACACTAGAACCACACGGATAAGATAGCTAAATTGGGCATGATCAGGTTACATAAATGTCGCATCAATCAAATGTCAATGTAATTTGGTGACGTGTTAGGGAGAGGGGAAAGGTTTTTTTGGTTTCTGATTAATACCCTAGATTTTTTTGCAATGAATTTATCATAAACATATATAGAGATATTATAACTGGCCTATAACAAATTACTTTCCCGTGTTTATAGTCTTTATACGTTGATTTATACGCGAGTTTTTATCATTTCCGGTAGCTGGAAATCTAAACTTGGCCACTCCGATATCCTTAATAACCAACAACTTGTGGTCTGCAAAGTTGTCCCCAATAAAAACCAGAGTTAATAACTCTCACAACTGACGATATATCTGTTTACAGGATTTTATTTAAGGCAACAGTTTTGTCAGTATTTGAACAAAGTTATAGCTCCCGATATAACTAAGTGTGTTACTATAGTAACACCTTCAAGTTTTACCAAAAAACAGCTCTATTGATTACTTTACACACTTCGCTAGCAGAAGGCCTTAAATCTGGATTTTTGCGTGTACACGCTCTACATATGGTTGTCAATTGTTGATTGTGGTTAAATTGCTCATATTTCAATGAGATAAGTGTTCATGAGGAAACCCAGGAAAAATATATCTGACTTTCGGCTCTGTTTGCCTCCTTCAATTCCTAGTTCTGGAGCAAGGTAGTTTAGTGTTTTTAAGTCTGCAGGACTGTTATAGACCTTTGGTGTGTATACGTCTCTAGCTTTCCCAAAGTCTGTCAGGAATGGGACAATTTCGACAATTACTCCAGCTCCCTTGTAGTACAACATTATTAGTTTTGATATCATTGTGCAAGATCTTGGCCTCTTCGTGAAGATACTTAATTGCTTTGCAAAGCCCAGAAAAAAGTTGTTGCCAGTTGATGTCTCGATTTTCCAAATTGCTTGCTAGAGAGAAGCAATCGCCATCTACATTGTAGTATTGTGTAAAAATAACCAGTTGTCTGTTTTCTCTGTAAGCACCTATTAGCTCGAGAACATTTGGATGGCGAAGTTTGTTCAAAATGCATGCCTCTTCTTCAGATAATACATTGGCATCACTTTCGTGCTTTGGTTTCTTTATCACGACATTTCTCCCGCTGTATTGGCCAATAATACAGATTCCATAGCTACCTCTTCCAAGCTCTTGGTCTACCACTTTCACATCCTCTTGCTTTAGAAGCGGGACATTGCTTTGCTCTGTGCTCCTTAGTTTAGAGTGGAAAAATAGCGCGTGGCGGTAAAATCGAGCTGCTTCATTGGGGCTTTTAGGGCCACTGTCTCTTGGAGTTGTGAAGAACTCTTGATCAATATTACTTGCTTTCACCGATTCTTTACTTGCTAGTCGAGTTGAGCGACTTCTACGAAGATTTTTTACCAGTAATTTGTTTTCTTGCTCTGCAATTTTTCGTTTAGATTTAAGTCTTTTCTTTGTAGCGTACGCTCCATGGTATTTTATGAACTTGAGTTATTGACTCATTTGAAAGCATGTTTTTTTAACGGATGGTGTTAAGTGATACTATGACTACTTCCTTTGTTAAAAAGAAGAAAATAACTTGGCACTGTTTGTTAATTCTAAAAAGGCAAGCATTTTCATGTCATTTGGCAATTCACTGATTTTAAGTTTAACATTTACAACTTTGCCATCAACAGAAATAGGAATAGTTTATCTTTCAATCATCAGGATTTCTAAAAACAACAAAGTAATAAATCTTAGTACTGCTAATGAATTTTCAGAGCAGTTTGCTCCAAAAGTTAATAAATTCTCATTGCTGCTAAGGACTCCACGGCCAATGTTCAAAAAGGTGACCAGCCAAGCACAAGAAACATCATCTTTACCAAATGGAGCACCATCCCCACCTAAAGGTTCTCCAAACCATAAAAGTTCATAACCACTTCTCTTATCTAAATAGAACTTAGCCAAATACAACGTTTCTTTTAAACTTCTACAGCAACCATTTACCTTCGGCATACTCCGAAACCTGAGTCCTCGGACTCGGACTCGGACAAAAAAAAATATTACGAAAAAGTATTTTTTTATTTTTATTTATTATTTATATGATTCACAAAAGAAAAATAAACAAACGATCAAAAATATATTAAAAAACAAAAAGACTGCATATGCTACATGTTTAAAGTGATTGTTCGAATGAATGAATGAAAGTAAGGATCACAAAAGTATAATATATTGAAAGAATGAATTGCTTGACTTGCCTAGGGTTTATGCACGTAAACAAACGTATCGAGTTTAAAATTTCTATGGTACCAATGATTGATTGTTCACATTACTTAAACTGCTTTGTATCTGAAATGACCTTTGATATATCCTGGAAAACAAGATACAGAGTGATTGGATAAACAAGAATAATTACTTTACATTCTTGTATTTCATTCATAAGTTGTTGGGTTTCATTATATAATAAGAGGTCTCATTTAGAGCTGAAGCCAACACGCCTTGCAAACAAACAAACAGTGAATGAAAAAATGAATGAATGGATAAATACACTCTTCATTATCTTTTATTTTTAGACACCAATTACGGTTAGAGCAAATAAAAGTGATTGGAAAATTCATGAATTTCATGCAACAACAAAATTTGTCGTTCGATTGTTTTTTGGCTAATCACAGATAGTACACTAATGAGTTCGACTAACGCTTCTAACTGCACGACGAGTTTTGATTTCGTTACCATTTTGTTAAAAAATCATATAAATCACTTACTTGTACGAATATATGCGATATCTGTGTACAAACCAAACAATAACTTGTACGATATATGTGCTATCTATGTACAAACCAAACAATAACTTGTACGATATATGCGATATCTGTGTACAGGCCAAACAATAACTTGTACGATATATGCGATATCTATGTACAAACCAAACAATAACTTGTACGATATATGCGATATCTATGTACAAACCAAACAATAACTTGTACGATATATGAGATATCAATGTATCACACTTACTAACTTCAAAAACAATAAAGCATAAAATAAATAATTAAATAAATAAGAGTGTTCAAGCTTCTTTCACGCCTAGTATTTTAGATAAGTGCTCTTTCTGGGCATTATCAAGAAATGGCTTCAAATCTGATGGAACTAGAACCAAGGCAGGAATGCATGCCTCTCTGCTACACAGTTGGGATTGAGATGGTAATACATGTTTGTCAGATCTGGTGACTGTCTTCTCTGGTCGTCTTTGGGTCATTCCACAGTAAGCCGTCTGTTGTGGAGGGGAAATTTGAAGACTTTTTTTCGCTATAGCTAAATAACATTGAGTCATTTCCTTCTAGCTGTTTAATAAAGTCTTAGGTATTTAAGAGAGTTATCTTAGTTGCTATCATGTTTTGCTTTACAATACATTTAATTATCCAAAGACCTCAAATAGTACACCGTTGCGGAGGGGAACAGAAAAAATGCCATAACTTTTCTTTAAGTTTCATGAGTTAATTCCTCTGAATTCTGAAATGTTACCTCAAGTTAAATACATAGATGTTTTACTCCACCTCATGGCTATTGAAAATAATCAAAACAGAAATACTCTTAATTTAAGTTTTCCACATGGGGTAGTATCAAAGAACATCATCCTCTGTTGCGGAGGGGAAGTTGTGGAAGGGAAAATTTGTCATGCATCGAAATAAAGTTGAAGGAAGTTGTGAAAGTTTGTGGTACTTACGAAAATTGTAATAGTTTGGCTTTTTTTTAATATTCACATCTTATAAATAGCAATATAGTCTTGAAAATTGCATATATCATCATTACAAAAACGTTTAATAGAAAAACAGCATCAAAAATTGCTTTTAGCTTGATTGTAAAATAAACCCCTGCAATGATACATTCATTTAAAGGTGGTTTAAAATTGTGATGAACTGTCAACTTTTATCGAAAATAAAAATTATACTGTTCTTTCTGTAATTACACAAGGATTACAGATCTAATTATAAGGAAAATCAGCGCTTAAGACTGTAATGTAAAAACACTCTCTTAACTTGGTCAAGTTCCATGACAGTGAAAGGGCTGTTACCCTGTAAATGAATGGGGCCATAGAACACACAGCTAACATGGGCTTCAGCAATGTCATTCCTCCTTGGCCAGTCGAAGAGATTGTGTCCATCTTTACCAAGGCGAACAGGATGCAGGTACTTGAATGTGATGATTTCATCATTGATGTGCAAAACCCTTCCGAAGTAGAAACTTTTGACAAAGTCAACAGCATAATATTCACCTACTTCAAACATTTGGGGGGGGGGGCATTGGCTGGATTGCATTTCTGTGGAGTTCCAAGATCATATAGCTTCTGACAACAAGACTGCTTTCACAGTTGGGAAAAATCGTAGTGTTGACATCAGCAAGGCTTCGGGCATACATACATGTAAATATGCCACAGTCGTAACCATTTGTTTGAGATGGAATGTCACCAGGCTTGTTGGAATAAAAGGACCATTCCTCAATTCTAAGGCTAATATCAATTTCTTTTAGCAAACCAACCATTTTTTCAATAGCTTTATAAGCTGTTGGCTTTGTTGTGGTGCAAGGCAAGCTGTCTAAGACCATCATCCGCTGCAAAAAGGAACCAGTGGTGGCTGGCACCAATATTACAGGGAACAAGAACTAGATCTTGAAGAAGGGGGTTTTTCATTCCCTTTAAGATTTGGGGGGCAGGGACTGCTCCAACTCCTTTCTCAAACTTCTCCCAGGGGATCACTTCTAGTTGCACTTGACCTTTCTTGAGCAGCTCTAGGTACTGGTCAATGATGAAATTTGACACCCACTTATCTTCTGATGTTGTGCCATTACCATACAGGCTTGTTAGGTCACTGTTATTTACTAGGCCGCTTCCTTCAAAGGAGATTTTGCCCAATGATATACAATCAATCATTGGTTTAAGGAAAGAGGGCAACTGAAAAGTTGAAGGATGTATTGTTGTCAGCAAATCCAGTGGTGGTAATCCATGCTCTACATGTACATTCAGTGTTTCCCTCTGTGTGTCATCTTCATTTTTTTCTTCTTTACTTTGTTCCTTTCCTTCACTTTGTTCTTCTTGTTCACTTTGTTCTTCCTTTTCACTTTGTTCTTCTTGTTCACTTTGTTCTTTTTTTTTCACTTTGTTCTTGCTCTTCACTGTCTTCACTATCTGAAGTAGGAATTATTGGTGAGGATGGTTCAGATGGCATCTTAGGCATTTCAGTGGGATCTTTATCTACTATGATCACATGCTCCCTGCATTGGTCTTTTTGAAGGAATTGTGAATTCTTGGCTACTTTAATTGTGGTTGAGTCTACTCTAGAAGCAAAGTGAATTTCATGTGTTCTTGGGATTTCCTTGCAATTTTCCCATCTTTGAGTTAACTTCTTTGACTGGGTCTCGACATCAGCTTGTGAGACATACAGAAGATGAATCTTCTTACACACTTTCTGGGCAACCATAAAGAAGTCATGTGCATCTGATACAACTTCTTTGCCCTGTAGAATGGAACGCCACACTGCTCGCTTCACCTCAGCTCCAACACCATCCATTGGCCCTTTACTGTGTGCTGTTTCCCAAAAATTCCAAGTTGCTTTGGCACCAAAGTCTTGCTCATGAAATAGTAGGTTGACTAGATTAAACCTGTTTTTGAACTGGGAGCTTGGCCCGTCACTCCAATAGTGCACAGTTGTTACTGGGGTAATCTGCTTAACTTCTTCAAGTATGGCTTTGTTGAAGGCATATATACTCTGCTTGTCGTGACGTAAGTCATCGGATATCACACCATAGGACCTGTGCTCTAGATCACCTTTCTCATTCTTGAAGTATACAACCGCTGTAAACAAAGTTACTGTATCATTGGACCAATGGGCTGCCATCACTTCCCTTTGGTATTTTATTTGAAAGTTCTCACCGAAGTCCTCTTGGGTAATCACTTCACCAGTTTCTAAACTTTCTTTAAGGTGTTTAAGCTCTGAAAATTGCCTCTGTGTATTGTATACATGCCTACTGTGCACTCTGTTTTAAGCTTTCGTACCCTTTCATCCTCACATGTCTTCCATTGATAATATGATATTTCCTTGTCCTCATCAATGTCTTTGAAAAGTTCATCTAGTGGTTTGGCAATTTCACATGTTTTGCATTTTCTTTCCACACATTTTACATTGTCAAGACTGCAGACTGTTTGAAGGAGGAGGTCTTCACTGTGTCTTGGAACATTTGGTATTTTATTCCTTAGGCCATCTAGTATCATATTGATGTTCTCATGATATCTGCATACACACACTTCCTGATCTTGGGAGGACATTGGCATTACTTCTTGAGGACGAAGTGAAGCAAATTTTGATCTTCCAATTGTTGTGTCTTGCTCTTCTTTCTTATAAAGTTCATACACCTCGTTCACGTTAAGAAGAAGAAATCTTTTTTGTCTTCTCTCTCTTCCATTTGTTGTCTTTACAGAAACAAAGTCTTTTTTCCCAGCACACATCCTACTAATATCATCTCTTTTGTAGAAATCTTCTACTAATTTTATCTCTTTTGCATCAATGGCATCTGATCTGATCTTTCTTTGACTATCCATCTCCCATTTCTCTCTTGGATTACAAGTTACAAACAATGTCACGCTTATCACTCTTGACATGTGCACATCGGAAAGAGGTTACTTTGGCTCTAAAGTCTGTTATTCTACCTCTTGGGTTCTGCTTTTAAACACAATTTTTCTTTTTCTTGGTGACAATGTATAAACCACTTGAGAAAGAACTTCAGTTTTCTTATGATCTTGTTTTGGAAGACGTTTTTTCACTCTGTTTACAGCTTTGCCAAGGCTGGTGTACCTGGCATTTTCAGTTTTAATTCTTAATATCTTATCTTGCTTTTTCTTTTGTGCTTGCAATCTCTTTTTAAGACACTCTTTTTTTCTCCACTTAGTGATCTCTTGTGTAGACATAGTCCTTTTCTTTTCTGCATAGCTCTTTTTCTTTCTTTCTCTGTCCTTTCTCTTGTAATTTTCATATGTAGTGGCATTTTTCTTTATTTTTTCTCTCCATTTCCTACTTCTTTCTGTATTAGATGACATTATAAATACAGTTCTTCTAAGGCAGCCATTTTGATTTCAAGCACATGGTTCCCTACCCATCAGCCCTTGCTGCATTTGAGCACATGGTTTAAAAGCCTTGTTTCATCAAATCACCGTAATGCTGTTCTGAAAATAGTACAATGTAATCCATATTTTGCCATAAATTGTTCAGTTTCAAAATCCCAATTATTATTAATATAAACCATGCTTAATCTTCTGAAAGTGCACATGTAATTTATTGCTGACACATTCAAAATGATTGCTAATTGCTGTTCCATTATTCCACCTATTCCTAATACATATTGTAGTTAAAAGTGAAATGAAACCCCAAAACAAATTGATAGATAATTTGTCAAAGATCCTTAATGCCAACCTAAGCTGGACTACAAAATTCCCCTCCGCAACAATATTCCCCTCCGCAACAGAAAAAGAGTACAGTCTCATTACTAAAGCCTAAGACATTAAATCTTTCTATGCCTGACATGACTTTGCCTTGGACAAAAATTAGAAGATTATTGAGCATGAAATTTATCTCATCATTTTAAGGCAAGACAAACACAACTTATAGGCTTCAAAAAGTTGTGGAGGGGAAACCAGTTCCTAGAATGGGGTGTGGTGACATCACACAGAAAAAAATACAGAGTCTAGCAGTTGTCTTTGTTACTTTGTATGAAGTAGTTTGTGTCTAACAAAGATTCAACAGAATTCCTTATTTTATTGCAATACCAGCAAAGCATATAATTTTCCCCTCCGCAACAGTGGTTATTGTGATTTGGTATAATTAATGATAATTTATGCATTAACAGAGCTGCCGCAAACACTCATATTATCTTTTTTATTAAATATTACCAATACCTTACCTATTTCATAGGGATTTGGGTAACTAAGAAAACTTTGATTACATTTTTTTTTGTCCAAGTTACTGTGGAATGACCCCTTTGTAGTATTCCCGTCTAAGGTGACTTACAATTACCAAATCTTTGGGCGAAGAAGGAATTTGGTCGTGATTCTTCAAGGATTGGCGGCATCCATAGCAAACTGATACATTGGGATGGAGATATTTTAAGGACACTACAGCAAAGGTACCGAACGCTGGTTCAGGTCTGGCTGGTTGAGTTGGTAAAACTCTGTTTGCGACGACAGTAGCTGGGGCGCTCTTCTTTTTGTTGGCTGCGCCTTTTCTCCTCTTAGTCGATGAGACACCTTTCACCCCACTCTTCTCTGGAAGTCCAACATTTGAAAGAGCTGTTACATTAGAATTCGCCTTTCTGCTTCTGTGCCATTTGCCTTTCTGCTTCTGTGCCATTTGCCTTTCTGCTTCTGTGCCATTTCGATCCTCAGTGACCTCGCATCCTTGTTTCAACTTCTTTCCTTTCTGTGTAGCTTTAATTAGCTTTAAATACCATTAAAAAACGGAGCACTGAAGGAGAGAGGGGAGTAAAATGAGCACACTGCGACCTCAAGTTTATCAGTTACCCAAATTACTGTCACGAGCTATCGACTTAATATATGGTCGCTTTTACTTTAGTTTAGAAGTTTGACAAGATGCCAGCGTCTTCTGCAACAGCAACTGCGTGCGCACAGATGGTGTATGCACAGTAATTCACACACGCTTTATCGCAAGACACTCTTCCATTTCCAAATTGTTTTACAGAGTGGGGGCTTTTTGGATTATTAGAACTTGGCACCATCCACATGTCCTCCGTTCCAGGGATCTTCCATGTTTTCCCAACCAAGCTCTCCGCTTTAGAAAAACTTTTTTCTAAGTGTCAAAAGGTACACACACAATGATTCCACTTCCGTCTGCTTGAATGGACAGGTTGGATTGTTTACTTGTTTTCTTATTTGCTCCTCTGGCCGCCGAAACTGAAGTATCAAAAAACTTCTGTTTTAGCTCTTCTTTTTGTTTCTGTGACATTCGGTAGTAAACTTCCTCTTTGACGCTGAGGAAGTCGAAGCCTTTTGCTAGGCGATACGTTCCTTTTCCAATTACGGCAAGAAACTGTTCATCAAATTGTCGCTTGACGACATTATTGATATTCACCACAGCTCTAACGAGTGATTTTGTGATTTCTTCAGAACCAGAAGAATTCTCTTTCACGTACCTATTGATGCACTCGATCGCATTTTGTCACTGTAATTTTTCTTTGGAGATGAACAAATGTTTTCCAAGAGGCTTGTGAAAGCCATTTTAATTAATGTAAATTATTTTTATTAATAGGACATGCTTTAATTGGAGCCCAGTTCTGTTGTGTGTCCCTCACCTTTATATATTTAGTATTTTTATTTATTATTTTATTCTATTTTTTGTTTTAATTTTATTATTGGTGAAAGTTTAGTAAATAAACAACAGGAATCGAATCTTGTGTCAAACAGTTACAGAATGTATATGCTTCAGTGTCTATCTAGTTTTAAATACTTCAGTATATAAATATAAACTTATATATACAGACTATAGTTTTCAACTTACATATATTTAACTGTCTCTGTATAAATAATTATATGAGGAATGACAACACAAAAGGGGTCTTAAAGGTTGACCATAAGATAGGCTGTAACGCACGGTGCGCAAGTCGACCCCGTTTTGGCATTCTCAGCGCTACAACCATAGCTGGTCCAAGGAAAAACACTGTACGCGTCCAAACATGCATCCCATAATGCATTTCTTCCGCTGGATCAGATACAGCGGAAGAAAAGGATTATGGGCATCCATGAAAAATTGGACAGCACCCATCCCCTACTCTTAGTCTTAGAAATTTCTTATAAGTGCCGAGCCCCCCTCGCTAACAGGTCCCAGACGGCACCGATTGCCTTCTTTACAGTTCAAAACTCGCCGAAATGGCCTTGTTGGCTTGGGGGATGCATCACAGAACGACCAGAGAAGCCTCAATACTCCGGAGATCACAGTTGAACCTTGTCGCCGTAATTACTGTGACTCGTTCTTCGTAAAGTCGCTTCCCACTCCTGAGTTCTTCCAGGAGTTTGTCTCCGCCGTCTTTCCTTGCTTAATGATGCAAGTCAAGCGACTTCTGTGCTACAAAATGACTCGAAAAAGCACTTAGAAGCTGAATTCAGGCCACGATCAGTACGCTCACCGAACGTAAACCCTAGAATTCGTCAGGCGTCACTGGATAAGTGAGCCTTCAGTCTTCTAGAACAGCACCAAATTGACAGTTACCTTGACAACTATTGTTTCTCTTTCCCGTTTTTTTTTTTCTTTTTCTTCTCTCTTTTTCTGTTTCACAAACACATTTTTTCTGTTTTTCTTTCTTTTCTCTTTCTCATTTGTTAGTTATTTCTTTTTTTAAGTTTGTTTTTGGTTCCCACTAATTGGCAAAAGAAATCCGAACAATTATTGTCTTTGTTTTCTGTTTTGTTTTCCTTCTTACCTTCTCTCTTACCCAAGCGCGCTCTGCAGTTTTTCTGTTCATTTTTCTTTCTTTTCTCTCTGTCCCCCCCCCCCTCTTTTGAGAGTTTCGTTGTTGTTGTTGTTGTTCTCTCTCCTATCTTCGCCGAGAAATGACCAAAAAACCCCTAAAGATTGCTGTTAAAGCAGGCAAATCTGAAAGATGGTACATCAAAGGGGTCTTAGTAGACAAGACCCCTTTTGTGTTGACACCCCTCATATTGTTACTATAACCAACCAAGATGACCGATTCTCGAGCTAAAGGGCGATCACAGCCTGTGTTTTGCAGCATGAATGCAAAGTATGAGACATTCGGTGATTTTGAGTTGATCTAGAGAGAGTTCCAAGGAAACGCCAAATTAAGTGTACAAGGCTACTATAACCAACCAAGATGACCGATTCTCGAGCTAAAAGGCGATCACGGCCTGTGTTTTGCAGCATTAATGCAAGGTATGAGACATTCGGTGATTTTGTGTCGATCTAGAGAGAATGCCAAGGAAACGGCGAATTAAAGTATACAACATGAGGAATGACAACACAAAAGGGGTCTTAAAGGTTGACCATAAGATAGGCTGTAACGCACGGTGCGCAAGTCGACCCCGTTTTGGCATTCTCAGCGCTACAACCATAGCTGGTCCAAGGAAAAACACTGTACGCGTCCAAACATGCATCCCATAATGCATTTCTTCCGCTGGATCAGATACAGCGGAAGAAAAGGATTATGGGCATCCATGAAAAATTGGACAGCACCCATCCCCTACTCTTAGTCTTAGAAATTTCTTATAAGTGCCGAGCCCCCCTCGCTAACAGGTCCCAGACGGCACCGATTGCCTTCTTTACAGTTCAAAACTCGCCGAAATGGCCTTGTTGGCTTGGGGGATGCATCACAGAACGACCAGAGAAGCCTCAATACTCCGGAGATCACAGTTGAACCTTGTCGCCGTAATTACTGTGACTCGTTCTTCGTAAAGTCGCTTCCCACTCCTGAGTTCTTCCAGGAGTTTGTCTCCGCCGTCTTTCCTTGCTTAATGATGCAAGTCAAGCGACTTCTGTGCTACAAAATGACTCGAAAAAGCACTTAGAAGCTGAATTCAGGCCACGATCAGTACGCTCACCGAACGTAAACCCTAGAATTCGTCAGGCGTCACTGGATAAGTGAGCCTTCAGTCTTCTAGAACAGCACCAAATTGACAGTTACCTTGACAACTATTGTTTCTCTTTCCCGTTTTTTTTTTCTTTTTCTTCTCTCTTTTTCTGTTTCACAAACACATTTTTTCTGTTTTTCTTTCTTTTCTCTTTCTCATTTGTTAGTTATTTCTTTTTTTAAGTTTGTTTTTGGTTCCCACTAATTGGCAAAAGAAATCCGAACAATTATTGTCTTTGTTTTCTGTTTTGTTTTCCTTCTTACCTTCTCTCTTACCCAAGCGCGCTCTGCAGTTTTTCTGTTCATTTTTCTTTCTTTTCTCTCTGTCCCCCCCCCCCTCTTTTGAGAGTTTCGTTGTTGTTGTTGTTGTTCTCTCTCCTATCTTCGCCGAGAAATGACCAAAAAACCCCTAAAGATTGCTGTTAAAGCAGCAAATCTGAAAGATGGTACATCAAAGGGGTCTTAGTAGACAAGACCCCTTTTGTGTTGACACCCCTCATATTGTTACTATAACCAACCAAGATGACCGATTCTCGAGCTAAAGGGCGATCACAGCCTGTGTTTTGCAGCATGAATGCAAAGTATGAGACATTCGGTGATTTTGAGTTGATCTAGAGAGAGTTCCAAGGAAACGCCAAATTAAGTGTACAAGGCTACTATAACCAACCAAGATGACCGATTCTCGAGCTAAAAGGCGATCACGGCCTGTGTTTTGCAGCATTAATGCAAGGTATGAGACATTCGGTGATTTTGTGTCGATCTAGAGAGAATGCCAAGGAAACGGCGAATTAAAGTATACAACATGAGGAATGACAACACAAAAGGGGTCTTAAAGGTTGACCATAAGATAGGCTGTAACGCACGGTGCGCAAGTCGACCCCGTTTTGGCATTCTCAGCGCTACAACCATAGCTGGTCCAAGGAAAAACACTGTACGCGTCCAAACATGCATCCCATAATGCATTTCTTCCGCTGGATCAGATACAGCGGAAGAAAAGGATTATGGGCATCCATGAAAAATTGGACAGCACCCATCCCCTACTCTTAGTCTTAGAAATTTCTTATAAGTGCCGAGCCCCCCTCGCTAACAGGTCCCAGACGGCACCGATTGCCTTCTTTACAGTTCAAAACTCGCCGAAATGGCCTTGTTGGCTTGGGGGATGCATCACAGAACGACCAGAGAAGCCTCAATACTCCGGAGATCACAGTTGAACCTTGTCGCCGTAATTACTGTGACTCGTTCTTCGTAAAGTCGCTTCCCACTCCTGAGTTCTTCCAGGAGTTTGTCTCCGCCGTCTTTCCTTGCTTAATGATGCAAGTCAAGCGACTTCTGTGCTACAAAATGACTCGAAAAAGCACTTAGAAGCTGAATTCAGGCCACGATCAGTACGCTCACCGAACGTAAACCCTAGAATTCGTCAGGCGTCACTGGATAAGTGAGCCTTCAGTCTTCTAGAACAGCACCAAATTGACAGTTACCTTGACAACTATTGTTTCTCTTTCCCGTTTTTTTTTTCTTTTTCTTCTCTCTTTTTCTGTTTCACAAACACATTTTTTCTGTTTTTCTTTCTTTTCTCTTTCTCATTTGTTAGTTATTTCTTTTTTTAAGTTTGTTTTTGGTTCCCACTAATTGGCAAAAGAAATCCGAACAATTATTGTCTTTGTTTTCTGTTTTGTTTTCCTTCTTACCTTCTCTCTTACCCAAGCGCGCTCTGCAGTTTTTCTGTTCATTTTTCTTTCTTTTCTCTCTGTCCCCCCCCCCCTCTTTTGAGAGTTTCGTTGTTGTTGTTGTTGTTCTCTCTCCTATCTTCGCCGAGAAATGACCAAAAAACCCCTAAAGATTGCTGTTAAAGCGGCAAATCTGAAAGATGGTACATCAAAGGGGTCTTAGTAGACAAGACCCCTTTTGTGTTGACACCCCTCATATTGTTACTATAACCAACCAAGATGACCGATTCTCGAGCTAAAGGGCGATCACAGCCTGTGTTTTGCAGCATGAATGCAAAGTATGAGACATTCGGTGATTTTGAGTTGATCTAGAGAGAGTTCCAAGGAAACGCCAAATTAAGTGTACAAGGCTACTATAACCAACCAAGATGACCGATTCTCGAGCTAAAAGGCGATCACGGCCTGTGTTTTGCAGCATTAATGCAAGGTATGAGACATTCGGTGATTTTGTGTCGATCTAGAGAGAATGCCAAGGAAACGGCGAATTAAAGTATACAACATGAGGAATGACAACACAAAAGGGGTCTTAAAGGTTGACCATAAGATAGGCTGTAACGCACGGTGCGCAAGTCGACCCCGTTTTGGCATTCTCAGCGCTACAACCATAGCTGGTCCAAGGAAAAACACTGTACGCGTCCAAACATGCATCCCATAATGCATTTCTTCCGCTGGATCAGATACAGCGGAAGAAAAGGATTATGGGCATCCATGAAAAATTGGACAGCACCCATCCCCTACTCTTAGTCTTAGAAATTTCTTATAAGTGCCGAGCCCCCCTCGCTAACAGGTCCCAGACGGCACCGATTGCCTTCTTTACAGTTCAAAACTCGCCGAAATGGCCTTGTTGGCTTGGGGGATGCATCACAGAACGACCAGAGAAGCCTCAATACTCCGGAGATCACAGTTGAACCTTGTCGCCGTAATTACTGTGACTCGTTCTTCGTAAAGTCGCTTCCCACTCCTGAGTTCTTCCAGGAGTTTGTCTCCGCCGTCTTTCCTTGCTTAATGATGCAAGTCAAGCGACTTCTGTGCTACAAAATGACTCGAAAAAGCACTTAGAAGCTGAATTCAGGCCACGATCAGTACGCTCACCGAACGTAAACCCTAGAATTCGTCAGGCGTCACTGGATAAGTGAGCCTTCAGTCTTCTAGAACAGCACCAAATTGACAGTTACCTTGACAACTATTGTTTCTCTTTCCCGTTTTTTTTTTTCTTTTTCTTCTCTCTTTTTCTGTTTCACAAACACATTTTTTCTGTTTTTCTTTCTTTTCTCTTTCTCATTTGTTAGTTATTTCTTTTTTTAAGTTTGTTTTTGGTTCCCACTAATTGGCAAAAGAAATCCGAACAATTATTGTCTTTGTTTTCTGTTTTGTTTTCCTTCTTACCTTCTCTCTTACCCAAGCGCGCTCTGCAGTTTTTCTGTTCATTTTTCTTTCTTTTCTCTCTGTCCCCCCCCCCCCTCTTTTGAGAGTTTCGTTGTTGTTGTTGTTGTTCTCTCTCCTATCTTCGCCGAGAAATGACCAAAAAACCCCTAAAGATTGCTGTTAAAGCAGCAAATCTGAAAGATGGTACATCAAAGGGGTCTTAGTAGACAAGACCCCTTTTGTGTTGACACCCCTCATATTGTTACTATAACCAACCAAGATGACCGATTCTCAGATGACCGATTCTCGAGCTAAAGGGCGATCACAGCCTGTGTTTTGCAGCATGAATGCAAAGTATGAGACATTCGGTGATTTTGAGTTGATCTAGAGAGAGTTCCAAGGAAACGCCAAATTAAGTGTACAAGGCTACTATAACCAACCAAGATGACCGATTCTCGAGCTAAAAGAGGTATGAGACATTCGGTGATTTTGTGTCGATCTAGAGAGAATGCCAAGGAAACGGCGAATTAAAGTATACAACAATTATTGTTACTATAACCAACCAAGATGACCGATTCTCGAGCTAAAGGGCGATCACAGCCTGTGTTTTGCAGCATGAATGCAAAGTATGAGACATTCGGTGATTTTGAGTTGATCTAGAGAGAGTTCCAAGGAAACGCCAAATTAAGTGTACAAGGCTACTATAACCAACCAAGATGACCGATTCTCGAGCTAAAAGGCGATCACGGCCTGTGTTTTGCAGCATTAATGCAAGGTATGAGACATTCGGTGATTTTGTGTCGATCTAGAGAGAATGCCAAGGAAACGGCGAATTAAAGTATACAACAATTATTGTTACTATAACCAACCAAGATGACCGATTCTCGAGCTAAAGGGCGATCACAGCCTGTGTTTTGCAGCATGAATGCAAAGTATGAGACATTCGGTGATTTTGAGTTGATCTAGAGGCCTGTGTTTTGCAGCATTAATGCAAGGTATGAGACATTCGGTGATTTTGTGTCGATCTAGAGAGAATGCCAAGGAAACGGCGAATTAAAGTATACAACATGAGGAATGACAACACAAAAGGGGTCTTAAAGGTTGACCATAAGATAGGCTGTAACGCACGGTGCGCAAGTCGACCCCGTTTTGGCATTCTCAGCGCTACAACCATAGCTGGTCCAAGGAAAAACACTGTACGCGTCCAAACATGCATCCCATAATGCATTTCTTCCGCTGGATCAGATACAGCGGAAGAAAAGGATTATGGGCATCCATGAAAAATTGGACAGCACCCATCCCCTACTCTTAGTCTTAGAAATTTCTTATAAGTGCCGAGCCCCCCTCGCTAACAGGTCCCAGACGGCACCGATTGCCTTCTTTACAGTTCAAAACTCGCCGAAATGGCCTTGTTGGCTTGGGGGATGCATCACAGAACGACCAGAGAAGCCTCAATACTCCGGAGATCACAGTTGAACCTTGTCGCCGTAATTACTGTGACTCGTTCTTCGTAAAGTCGCTTCCCACTCCTGAGTTCTTCCAGGAGTTTGTCTCCGCCGTCTTTCCTTGCTTAATGATGCAAGTCAAGCGACTTCTGTGCTACAAAATGACTCGAAAAAGCACTTAGAAGCTGAATTCAGGCCACGATCAGTACGCTCACCGAACGTAAACCCTAGAATTCGTCAGGCGTCACTGGATAAGTGAGCCTTCAGTCTTCTAGAACAGCACCAAATTGACAGTTACCTTGACAACTATTGTTTCTCTTTCCCGTTTTTTTTTTCTTTTTCTTCTCTCTTTTCTGTTTCACAAACACATTTTTTCTGTTTTTCTTTCTTTTCTCTTTCTCATTTGTTAGTTATTTCTTTTTTTAAGTTTGTTTTTGGTTCCCACTAATTGGCAAAAGAAATCCGAACAATTATTGTCTTTGTTTTCTGTTTTGTTTTTCCTTCTTACCTTCTCTCTCACCCAAGCGCGCTCTGCAGTTTTTCTGTTCATTTTTCTTTCTTTTCTCTCTGTCCCCCCCTCTTTTGAGAGTTTCGTTGTTGTTGTTGTTGTTCTCTCTCCTATCTTCGCCGAGAAATGACCAAAAAAACCCTAAAGATTGCTGTTAAAGCGGCAAATCTGAAAGATGGTACATCAAAGGGGTCTTAGTAGACAAGACCCCTTTTGTGTTGTCACCCCTCATATGTATATATCCGTTGTGGTTTGAAATGTTTTTGGTTGGAAAATTCTTTCAAACTGGTATGAATAATGTTTACTGCCACTGTGTTATATTCATTAGAATATGGAACAATGGAAAATTAAAATGGTTTGAAAATGCTCCAGCCAAAAGTAATTTTGAGCCACAAAATCTGTATGACTCTTAGTAATCAAAGTAATTTTTTAAGAGTCATTGACTGAGAAAACCGGGCAGGATCAAAAGATGGGGGTCGGCCGATCGCCTCCAAATTAATATCATTTAATAGGCTTTAGATATAAATGAGAATGGTAAAATATGAGCGTAAACGGCCTTTTAGTTTGCGAGATGACCACCCCCCTCAGTTTTGACCCCGAAAAAGCCTTCGCAATGCATGAATTGAAGACCAACTTTTAGAGCTCAGAAAAGTTTCTAAGCAATATGAACACAAATTCTATTATTTTTCCATGGTCTAACATGCATCTGCCTAGACATTCGTGGTAAAAGAAATTCCTTTCGTAAAATTACTAGTTTTCAGAGGTCCGTCAAACATCGTACGGTTGATGTACTTTCGTCGATCGTGAAATTTTGGTCAATTTTACAAAGCCGTTTCTCAAAAGTGCGGCAGTTTATTTCAAAGTTTCTTCGATTTTATAATTATTTGGGGGTTTCTTATCAAATTAAAGCAAACTCATGATTGGCAACTTTTATTGCTGTAACGCAGTAAGCGATCAAAATCCTACAATTTGCCTTGCGTGACTTATTAATTTTCCGCCAAATTGGCGCCTTGAATAATATGTACATGTCGCTATTGTCTGATAAATCGTATCCTTGATCATTATGAAATCCTCTGTGTGCTAAATAGATGTTTCAGAAGTCTAATCTATTCCCTTTATAGGATTTGCAGCTTTAATAAACAGCCTGTATTACGGGCTGTTTTGTTATATTGTAATATTCTTATGTAAACAATCATTAATGACGTGACTTGTGTCACGCATGAGTCAAAAATCAATTTAATAGCTAGGATTATAACTAATGAAGATAGACTTTTTGTTTAAGCCTCTTGTGGAGAGCTATAGCTACTGAGACATGACGTTGACAAAATTATCTGACAGTCAACTGATCTGATGAATTTTGTACTACCGCAGAAATCCACTTTCATGGAAATAACAGATTTTGTTTGAAACAATCGAATAAATTTTAGAGAATAAAATGTAAGTTATTGCTTATTATATTTTTTCAAAAACATAAACTTTCTTAAAGTCGCTATAGCCTCTTCCTTTAAAGGAATAAACGAACAATACGTTTACTATATGTTTTTCGTCAAAATCGACCTCATAGCTATATATTTCCTTCTAGCTAGACAACAAATATCTCGCAAGGTGAATCTTCTTAATGCTCAAGTATGAATAAACCAAAGAGATGAGACTAGAGTTCGAGTCATTAATAGCCCGTTTGTTTTTGTTTGACTAGCCGTGATATATCAAAACACTTCATTAACTACTATCATATCTTGAAAAACAGCCTTAATTCTCTGATAGTCTCAGCTCAACCAGGGACCGTGGAGACGGGAGGGCGTGGGGTTCCCGCCCTTTTTACGTTAATATCGAGCATTATAAAATATTTGAGATATAACGCGCGCACTGATTGGCTGGCTACCATGTTTATATCAGAGGACAGAGACATGGTTCGCTCAAAAAACGTCGAAAATATTTTATAAAAGCAATATAAAACGATCGCTTACGTCTCTGTACTGTGATAGAAACACTCTGGAAGATGTAGAGCACTCGAAAAGCAAGAGAAACACTCGACTACGCTTCGTGTTCCTAAGCTTGCTTTTCTCTTGCTCTACATCTTCCATCGTGTTTATATCACAGTACAGAGACATTCGCGCGCGTTTTATATTCCTTAAATAATAGCCAGAAGCGCCAAAAACATATGGCAAATGAGCGACTGAAGGCCTGAACCTCATTTTGAAGGTATTTTCTCTCAACGTTAACCAAAAACACTTACAAACAACTTTTAAGTTTAAAAAATTTGCTGAAAGAGTTTACTTTGGCCTTGAGCATAAATCATTTTTCAACTAGTAAATATTTTTAGCGCTCAATGCTTGAATATGAAAAATAATTATCCCTAAAGAATAACTGTTTGTTGTATAAATCTGTTTCGGTTTTTTAAATGCTTTGTGGTTTCGAACGTACTTTTTTAAGGAGATTTATGTAAAAACATTTCTGTAACTGAAGCATTAATTGTTGCATGTGCATTTCCTCACCAGTTCCTCTAAGGGTTCTATAAAGGATTTTTTTCTTGCTTGGGATCCTACAATTGTTAACCCAATGGTGGCACAGATGACTTGAAGTTCGTGCAGTTTCAAAGTCTTCAGTCTACCTTCATTTGCAAGCTTACAAATGTCATAGTCACTGACTTCAATAGGATGCTCGGGTTGTTTTAAGCCGTTGTAAACTGCTAACCGCAAGTCTTGTTGGGCCGTTTCTGACTCTAGTGCTTCAATATCGTCTTCTGATATCTCTTCCATCTCAGGTGGAGAACTTGCCATGTCTCTCGGCTGGTTGATTTGCTGCTGTCGCATCTTGGCTTTGTATCTTGAAAAGAAGCTTTTGATTGTTTGGGCTGTTTTCCATTCCTCAGGCTGAAACACCAATTGGCCGTTTTCATCTTTCTTGAATTTCATTTCATTAGATACCGACAAAGGATCTGCCTTTGTTCCACTTCTTTCGCCTGCTTCAAATTTCTCAATTAAGTATGCTTTGACTTTTTCTCCTAGGCGGGGTCTTTTCTTTGGGGTCTTGAGTGCCCATCCCATGCTGCAAGTATGAGTTGTTTCTGAAACACTGGATTCTTCTGGCCCGACGCGTACGGCTGCTGATGCCTGCTGAGCCACAGTACTAATGCCTGTTACACGTTGAGCCCATTTCATTCTAATTGAGTCGTAAAGGGAAACAGACTCCAACTCTTTGACGTGTTTTCCAGAATCCATGTGGGCTTGTGCTTCTTTTTCTGATTTGAATGTCAGGATGCATGAGGTCTCGCTGCAAGAAAAAATTTCTGATTGGGAAGTACCTGCCTGACCTATGGCACCACGTTCTTTTTGACGAGGTCCAAAAGGCTGCTTGTCAATCAATCTTGCAATGTCTTGTGGTTGGGCTTGCAGATCTTTGTAGGAAAGGGGTTTACCAGCGCCAATGCCATAGGCTTTCCATAGGAGTATTCCGTTATCTTCGTACTTGACATTATACAGCAAACTGATGTCTGGTATCTTATTGCCTTCGTGAAGATCTTTAGAAGCGTCAATCTCGACGACAGCAACACGACATCCTCGTAGCCCACCATGAGACTCAAGTGCTCTTTTCATATCTTCCGCTGTTCTCACGTCGTTATTCTCGTTATGATGATATAAATCGTCTTATGTGGGCTTTCATAGGAGCTGTCTTGCGATCGCAGATATCTTTTCCTGCTTGTGGCTCTGAAAAGTCGTAGCGAATCGGTTTCACGCCAGCGATTTTCCCTATTTCTGGAAGACATAGTAGTAGGGGACCATTGTGGTAGCATCCTGCATTGTCTGATCTTAAAAATGCTTTGCTGATGCTTGGATACTCTGCTTTGATGGTTTCAAAGAGATGCTGAAATATCGATGCAACCGCGTAGTTGTTCTGGGTGCAAGAATTAAAGACATGAACGAAGCACTCTACTTCCAAACGGTCATCTTTCTTAGTAATAACTGCACTCACATGCCAGCTGAGTCCTCGTTTGCCGAAGAATTCACTCATATTTTCTCTGTATTTGAGAGGGAGAAATTTCATCGCCCAGTCTACAATGATAAGGCAGGTCTCATCATCAAGCTTACCAAGTGCATCTTGCTTTGCTTCTTCCTGCAACACAGTTCGCACTAAATGTGCTTTCCATGCATTAATAGCCACTTCGTATTGATTGTAATCAAACTTGATTCTACTTCGTTGTTCTTCGTTGATGTCAATTGTGTTGATCTTGTCTTTAATCTCGTTTAGAACTTGTCCAATAGATGTGCATCGTTCGCATTCAACGTCATGCTTGTGCTTACACTCACTTTTGAATTCACTGTTCTTTGGATCACTGAGGGAGTAGTTTGTACAATGGTCTGCGCAGTGTTCGTCTCGACTCATATGCGCTTTGAAGTCAGTTTTGAAATACCTTTTTACTTCTTTAACTTGTCGTTTAGCTGTCGTTCCCCACGTTTCCTCGGCTCCGTTTTCGACCAAAGTCTCGATCATTTTAACTAAATGGTCTATGGCCTCTGTTCCCTCTGCCGTCACGTTATCTAGTCCTTGTAATGACTTTTGCATAGACGCGCTACAAACATCAAGGATTCTATATAAGGATCTTTCAGCAGCTGGTTCAAATTGCTCCTGCTTACAATAACACATATATTGTTCAATGATTCGAGAAGGAATCAATGTTCTTACAACAGCTGGGATTGTGATACGCTCACCAGAGTCGAGCGTCATTGTTTTAGTTCCAAACGCCACATCTTGTAACAATTCCGGTCTTGAAATGTAATCTAAAAAGTGATCAACCTTGACGTTGTCGATTCTTGCTCGATATATTGGCTTCTCTAAGACTGGCTGGCCTTTTCCTAATTGGGTTGCATGACTGCGCGCTTGGTCAATTCTCCATTTTGACAAACCAGGTATCATTCTCTGTAGCTCTAATCTGCTAAAATCATTTGCAAAAAGGGATAAAATTTGCCTTTTCGTCTGCCATGTCTGTGCCTGGTGGTGGGCCTCAATTAAAGCATCAATCAGATCTGACCTGACATCAAAATACTTCCGGTTTGTTCCATCAGTACCTTCACTCTCTATGATGGGTTCTCGGCGGAGTGACTCCCAGAGCGCGTTTTCTTGACCAGGACTAATAACTGAAAGCGTGGCAGCAAATATTTCTCTTGCCTTTCTTATGTAATATTTTTGTTGTGTGGAAGAGATATCCTCCCATTCAGTATTGAGAGTAGACTGTAATGGACTAATACGACCGTCTGTCAAGTTACTGACACCATCATTGAGCGCTTGTCGTTTAGCTTGTTGTTCTTCTTTTTCATCCAACCAGATACTAACTTCTCTTTCTGGAACTGTACTCTGGGATGATTGGGAGGACATTGTATCGGTTCCACCACCAGTTTCAGTTGCAATATTGGCTGAACCTTGCGATGACTGAGAGGACATAGATGATTCGGTCTCGCCCATCATTGTTGAAGAAGCTTCACAAGAAGCAGCTTCCAGTTGAATACCACTGGTAGACGGTATTTCTTCCATAATAGTCTGTTCATCATAAAAAAGTAAAATATACATAAATTCAAATAGAGCTGTCACTGTGACTTCCAAAGCTACAACAACTAAATCGCAAAAGGCACTGAGAAAACAGCATCAAAATAACAGACAGAAAAGCACAAACATAGAAGCATCATTTTACCTCTTGACGCATGTCGGAACGAGCAACTTGGTCGATAATATTTCTAGCTTTGTAGTGGGAAGTTCGACAACTTGCACAAATAGCTAAAATGACAAAGTATATTAGATCCTTCACTTATTGCTAAATATTCTCGCACGTAGTTGTCTAATCGGTGGTCGAGATTGGTTTTTGTCGATCTAGAACCCACAGTTAGAATGCGGTTTATAAGCTGTGATGTTATAACATCACATTTTTTACCTTGCATTCTATCATTCGTTGTTTAATTATCATTAAATTAATTAACATAATAATTGTTTAATTATTTTGATATCATCATCATCTGATCATCATTATTATTAATGATATTTTTGATGATGGATTTGACCGGGACGATATCAGTCAGAATTTCAGATGTGAGGTGACAAGCTGTTGGGATCCCTGTGTGATTTGTCAAGTGTACAAATGTCTGTACAGAATGAAATCCAACAACTACAACTACTTATTACTTACCAGAGCCAATAGGTACAGATGTTTGATGGCGAGCAAATATTTCCTCAGACATTGATTGATTTATTCGTCGAGCATTCTTTAACTGCTTTCTTTGGCCTTTGTGAGATGGATGACTACAGGTACTACTTTTTCGTCCAGGCCAGTCGATCGTCAGCTCTCGTCTGTGTTTCGGGCAAATTGTCATTGCTCCAATCCTTTGCGAATCAATTCCAAAAAGACCAACACGATTCAAAATCAAGTTTGATTCACTTAGTGATGGATTACTACGACGACCACGTTTAGAACTTACGCCGAGACTAATCAGGTGGGAAGTCATATCTTCTTCGCATTTTATCAGTGGCAAAATTGTAGAATTGCCCCCAAATGGACCACAAAGAGAACCTTCCAAACCAAACGAACAATTCATAGAGACGCTCATACTTGTACGAGGTACAGCGAACAACGCATGGAGCTAAATCTAGTCCAGTTGCGAAATCTTGAAACACGAGCTGCCTTGTCAGTTTCATTGTAATAAATCTAATTTGAGCTTTATGCTACTTTTGCTACTCCAGTAATATAAAGGTTTCTATTCTACTTTACCTAAATCAACAAAACTTTATTCATAAAACAAATCAGATTTTTTTCCTTTGATTTCGCTTTCATGAAAAAATAGTTTTTGCTAACTTGAATTTTGACTCATGCGTGACACAAGTCACATCATTAATGATTGTTTACATAAGAATATTACAGCGGATTGCACAACAAAACAGCCCGTAATACAGGCTGTTTATTAAAGCTGCAAATCCTATAAAGGGAATAGATTAGACTTCTGGAACATCTATTTAGCACACAGAGGATTTCATAATGATCAAGGATACAATTTATCAGACAATAGCGACATGTACATATTATTCAAGGCGCCAATTTGGCGGAAAATTAATAAGTCACGCAAGGCAAATTGTAGGATTTTGATCACTTACTGCGTTACAGCAATAAAAGTTGCCAATCATGAGTTTGCTTTAATTTGATAAGAAACCCCCAAATAATTATAAAATCGAAGAAACTTTGAAATAAACTGCCGCACTTTTGAGAAACGGCTTTGTAAAATTGACCAAAATTTCACGATCGACGAAAGTACATCAACCGTACGATGTTTGACGGACCTCTGAAAACTAGTAATTTTACGAAAGGAATTTCTTTTACCACGAATGTCTAGGCAGATGCATGTTAGACCATGGAAAAATAATAGAATTTGTGTTCATATTGCTTAGAAACTTTTCTGAGCTCTAAAAGTTGGTCTTCAATTCATGCATTGCGAAGGCTTTTTCGGGGTCAAAACTGAGGGGGGTGGTCATCTCGCAAACTAAAAGGCCGTTTACGCTCATATTTTACCATTCTCATTTATATCTAAAGCCTATTAAATGGTATTAATTTGGAGGCGATCGGCCGACCCCCATCTTTTGATCCTGCCCGGTTTTCTCAGTCAATGACTCTTAATGTTAATTGCTTTTGGATTCAGATATTGATGATGATGTGGTGATGACAGAAATTAGGAAGATCAATGATGGCAGTGTCTTCACATCCAACCAATTCCCTAAGGTAATCATTTTGATGAATATTATTCTTAGCTGCTGTGGCTTTGCCACCATATACTGCTTTTTTAATCCAACCATGTGAAGAAAAAATTTTTACAGTTAAATGTTTCTTAACAGCAGTCTAGACACAAATGTTAGTAGCATTTTGTCAGCAGTAAAATGATACATATATATTGTTTTTCTAAAATAATGGTCTAAGCAGTAGCAAATAAACTAGCCACAATACTGAGAAAAGAAAAATCACTATTAAAACATGAAAGAGTGTCATTCTTCATGATCACTTAGTATTGTATTTGGTAAAACTGATTTGTAGGACTATGCATATGATGGAGGAAGTCTAGAAATTAACCAATGGGTAGCTGTTGCCTATAATGAAGGATTCTTCATTGGCAAAATTGTTGCAAAGAATGAACGTGCACTAGATGATGAAGACGAATTTGTGGTCAACTTCTTGGAAAAAAGCAAAGTTGGTGGCCTATACAAATGGCCCAAAAGAAAAGACTCTGTTGATGTGAGCAGTAAATACATTTTCTGCTCAAATGTTAACTTAAATAATGTGCCACCAACAGCTTTGATTAATGAAAAAGAGATAACTGTAGCTTATGAAAAGTACAAAAATATTTTTTTGGTCTAATTTGATTTATTTCTCTAATCTACTATGAATGGCACAGATGTTCTTATACCACTTGTGCTTCTTACCTTTTGTTATTTCCATTTTGAAAATTTTTGAATAGATAAAATGTTCAAGTTCAAGAGAAGTTGCTATATTTATTATGAAAAATTTGATCTTCATTACATTCTTTTTGTGTCTATGATGTCACAATGACAATCAGTATATTTTAAGATTTAGATCTTGATTAGAAATGATTATCATTTTATATGATAAATAAATTATTATTATGATTTAAATATATATCACATTCCAATAAGTCAGATCACTAATTTTGAAAATGTAAGATTTTGAAAAATTAGATTGTATTTTGAAAAATAAGATTTTAATATTTAACTTAGACAATATATTTATACTTATGTATTATAACAACAATAAATCAATGAAGTTGTGGTAATTTTAAATCAAATGTATAATTGAAGTCAATATGCCACAAAGAATACTTATAAATTGAAGAAGAGAGCATTTCAGTCGTGTGTCTTGAGTAGGCATTGCCTTTTAGTTTTATTGTGTATAAAATGAAAGTCTTAATGATTTAATTAAACATATTAGATGGTGCAGTTACATAATGTGTAGTTATACAATTATGAATCTACCAAATGATATGAGCTTTGAATTACAATGTGGTCAAGATTTTAGGTTCTACAAATCATAAGGTCATCAATGCAATTTGGTAAGGTTTTATTTTCATTTTATGTTATTATTATTATCATTGTTGTTCTTATTATTTTATTTTTTATGACAATCATTCTTTATTGTATTTTAAGCCTAATCACAAAACATCATGATTATATACTTGAAGTCATTCCATTAATGGTTTTTTTAATGGAGTTTTCATGACCCATGGTTTTTGTTTCACCTAACCCATGAAAATATTTAGAAACTTTAGGTTATCAGTTTTCATGGGTATTGAAAATACCATGAAAGAGGGCAAAACTTTCATGGGGTAGTAAATTTTGGTAGTTTAATGGGAAAACCATAGACTTTTCATGGGGCCATGAATTAGACCATTAAAAAACCATGAAATTCGCCCATGAAAAGTTGCCGATTTATTCATGGTTTTTTCATGGTCTTCAAAATAGCTATGGAAACTATTGTTAGTTTCATGGCATTTTCATGCCCCCTGAAACTACCAAAATTCATGGGGTTTTCTCATGGGAATTTCATGGGATCTTCATGGGTTATTTGCCATGAAACCACCATGAAACTTACCATGGAAACCCCCTGAAAATACCATTAAATCTCTGTGAAATTCTCGTGAATTTCCCATTAAAAAATTCACCAGATTTTCATGGGTTTTCATTTCATAGTGTAACTACTTTATTTCACGGATTAAGTAAAGTAGCTCTATATATCTTCTGTATTTTACAAAAGTTTGACTTATAGATTCAAATATCTATCCGTGTATTCCATATCAAATAGTCTAATATACGATATATTAATTATTTTCACTTTTCAATTGATATTCATACTTACTAGGCTTCATTACTTGGCCATGGGGTTGTGACTTTCTCTCTAAAATTGGGTTAAAGACATAAAAAATACATTTCATTTCCAAATTTCAAGATTGTAAAGTTAATATTTTTATAATGCTATTGTGTAGTTCCAGAAATTATCCATACCCCCCCCCCCCCCCCCCACGGAGGGATTTTTTTTCAGACCCCCCATACCCCCCAGAAATTCTTGTTTTGAGGTTGTTTAGAAATCCCCCCTACCCCCTGCAATTTCCACTTTGATATAACATGTGTACCCCCACCTCTAGGAAATTCCAATCATATTACTATGTAGAAAAGGTTTCAAAGAAATTGTATGCTTCTAGAGACTTGTAAGCCTTCATCAGCTTTCCAGTTGGCCACGATGTTTCGAGTACGTAGTATTCTACTATGACGCATGGAAACTTCGCTAATTTTTCGCTACAGTCGCTTTTATTCAAAAGATATGGATCGAATCCACATAATTCAACTTTTTCTCGATATTTTGCCTTGGCAAGACCTGTGACATTGGAGTAATACTTCGAAAAAGTGACGTTGTTTATGTCGCGGCAGCCATTTTGTTTTCGAATATGGTCAGCAGTCATTCCGGTCAGCGGTCATTCTCATAAATCAAAATGGCAACTATATCGAACATGTACAGGTAGGCATCGAAAGACTAATCTAAGCTGAAAGAAAGTGCAAATTATGCTTCAAGAAATGATTAAAGACGCTGAGTGATCAATACTGTTTCATATGCGAGGGTTGGTTATGGCATTTGGAGTATTTTTAGAGTATTTTTGTAAAAATACCGTTCGGAAAACGTGTTAACGTAAACACTGGAAATTTCTGGAACTACACATTCACAGTCTCATGTGTAAGAATAGGTATTATAAGTATAGTAAATTGCACCTTTCAAGAAGAAAGAATGAAAAATACCACACTTATTTGATGAAATTGAATTATTACCACAAGTACTTTTCACTTTTGAATTGCTTTTCATACTTACTAGACTCCACTAACTTCTTCTTTGTCTCTAAAATTAGGGGGGAAATACTAAATTTCATTTTCATTAAAGTTTTCAAAGTTCATGCAGCTCTATTAAATGACTGGTGTACTAATTTACTTAACATATGTTTTTCCCAACTATAAAAATGGGAATTTAACTCAGCTTTATTAAATAACAATAAATTATAATGTTGCAAAATAGCTACTAACTTACCCTGTCCATTATCATCTCCCATGTTTTCATCTGCAACAAAACAAGGCTTAATGAAGTAATATTTGTTTTAAATAATTCTAGAGTGTTTAACTTTTGATTTGCAAACAGCCACTGGTGAAGTTGACGTGACATCAGTCAGGCCTCTAATAGCTGTCCAAATTTGGTGCTATATATGTAGAGCGATTTTATTTAATCCGTGACATAAAAACAAAATTGTTACTAACTACTAGTTGCAATTTATAGTGATTAATAGTTGATATCACTCAACCAGAACAGTTCAAGTCAAAAAGAGTAACTACACAAGAGACCAAACAACAATCAAACTCTATTTGATATGGTTGAGTGATATCAAATGTGACTAGAGTGCTCCTACTTAAAGCGTGAAACAAATAGTACTATTAAATTACTACTAAACAGTGTTGATTAGACAATAGGAAACAAAGGAATTTGCATGATTTATCACCTATTTTGTAGTATTTATATTTCACACATTTAGTGCGAGCACTCTAATTAGTTAGTAACAATTTTGTTTTTATTTCACGGATTAAGTAAAATCGCTCTATATATCTCTCATTTATGAATGACTATTGAAATACACTGTATAATAAAGCAGTTTGACTTATAGATTATAATTACCAATTGAATGCGTTCACTTTTCAATTACTTTTCATACTTACTACACTTTAATAACTTCTTTGTCTCTAAAATTACAGGGGAAAAATAATAAATTTCATTTCCTTTCAAGTTTTCAAAGCTCATGCAGCTCTATAATTAAATGACTGGTGTAGTAATACGATGTATTACATTTACTTAACATATGTTAACTCAGGTTTATTAATTAACAAATTATATAATTGAAAAATAGAAGTATTCACTTACCTTCTTCATCATCATCTCCCATGTTTTCATCTGCAAGAAAACAACGCTTAATGAAGTAATAATATTTCTTTTAAACAATTATAGAGTGTTTAACTTTTGATTTGCCAACAGCCACTGGTGAAGTTGACATCATAGCCCCCGGGCGGGGGGGACTCCCTTGAAAAATGGATAGAGGGGCTCGGCGGAGCTTTTAGGGTCGAAAATGAAGCCCCGTGCAACTTTTAGGGTCCGATTTTAGGGTCCGATACTTATGACCTCTTTTAGGGTCCGAGGTTTATGATTTATGATAGAAGAAATGATGTTTAGTGAACGTGATCACAACTTTTTGGGTCTAAAATCAGGATCTCAGTTAATTTATGCGGCATCTTTTAGGGTCATTTTTGAAACCGTCCACCAAGCCCCCCCTACCCATTTTTCAAGGGAGTTCCCCCCCCCCCCGGGTCATAGCCTCAGTGGCCTCTTAAATAGCTGCCCAATTTTGGTGCTATATGTATTATATATATTGCTCATCTATCAATGAATATTGAAATACACTGTACTGTACGTATTATACAACAATTTCACTTAATTTTGTATAGGTTATTATGTGATGGTCAATGGAAATGTAAACCCTCTTTTCACCTACAAATATGTGCTTTTTCAGTTAGGCTTTACAATCACTTAATAGCCTGCATGGCTGGCTCTAGGGCATTCAGGTGAATCCCCTTACAGCCGGGCCACGCAGGTTAATCACTTAAAAATCATCAACACCTCATTGATTATATGATTTGAAATCTTTATATTTACCTTTATCTTCTTTTCCTGGGTCTTCATCTTTTGAAACACAAACAGACAACTTTTAAGTTCATTTCGCATTATAAGGCAATATATGAGAACAAAATTTAAAAGTATATATAAAAATATCAGTCATACCTACGTACGTACGTATTGCAGGACAACAACACCTTCTAACAGTAACCTCATCTCATCTTTTGATATTTTTAAATGTAAAAATCGTAAGTGGCCACGCCCACTTCTTTGGACTCACATATCTTTTAGAGGTATTTCTTACAATTTCTGACAATAATCCCCGCCCTAAATAAGAGCAAAATATATTTACCTGAATTTATGTCTCCCCATCTGTCTCGAGCTCTTCCCTCTATAATATAAGGAGAAAAAAAATTTATAAATGAAAGAACCAAGTCTTCATCTTCAAAGTACTAGCGCTAAGCTCATAAAAACCTGCATGTGTTTAGCTTACCGTTTATGTTCATTTTTCCTAATTTTTTTCTCTGAATAATAAAATAATAACAATAATATTGAGTATTTAAACATTAGGGCCTAACAAAAGGTAAATAAAGATGTACATTTATAAAAGATATGCTAAAAATACTACATAAAAATACTATTTTAATACAAAAATAATTACTTCATATGGTGTGCTCGCACTTAAAGCGTGAAACAAATAGTATTAATTACTACTAAATAGTGTTGATTAGACAATATGTAACAAAGGAACTTTCAAAATTTATCACCTATTTTGTACTATTTATGGTTAGATTACATTCAGTAAAACCATGAAATTTAAGTAATAGTATTTTGTACTATTTTGTGGCAATTCTATTGTTTTCTAGTCAGAGTGCATTTCATATAAGCGTGAAACACTTTGTAAGAAATTGCACAAAATTGCACTAATTAAACAATAGAAGGCAAAGGAATTTGCACTAATTTGCACAATTTTGTTCGCAAAGTGTTTCACGCATTTACGAAATACACTATTGTTTTTAAACAAAACCCTATTTTGCACAATTTAGTAATTAAAGTTTCATGTTTTTACTGAATGTACTCTAAAATCTTGAAAATACAATATTAAATTACATTCAATAAAACCATGAAACTTCACTAATAGTATTTCGTACTATTTTGTTAAAATTAATTCTATTGTTTTCTATGGGTCAGAAAATACTATTTTGCATAATTTAGTAATTAGAGTTTCATGGTTTTACTGAATGTACTCTAAACAAACAAATTTGCTAAGTTATTACCTATTTTGTACTATTTAATGTTGTACGAACTTATTGCGAGCACTTTTAAGAAGAAAAGGATAATCACACCACGACGTATTTACACGAGTAATTTTTCCTTGTCAAGGAAAAATTGCCCCTGTAAATGGGGCTTGATGAAAAGGAAAGAGACAAAAAAAAATATTAAAAACGGCAAGCTTAAAACGGGAGTTTTCATTTCAACTTACTAACGAGCTCTGTTCTCTTGCGTTCATTTCTGAAAAAAAAAGCGACACTATAGAGTGCATTCATTAAAGCCATGAAACTCTAATTACTAAATTGTGTAAAATAGTATTTGCTGAACAATAGAAAACAACAGAATTGCCACAAAATAGTACGAAATACTATTTGTAAAGTTTCATGGTTTACTGAATTAAATGCACTCTAGAGTAAGCTTAAACAAAAGTAATTTTGATTTTATCAATAGAGGAAAAACAATATCCGTGCAGGAAACACTAAGTTAAGTTACAGTACATTCAGTAAAACCGTGAAACTCTAATTCGTAAAGTGTGCAAAATAGTATTTGCTGAACAATAAATAAAAAACAATCCAATTGTCACAAAATACTAAGAAATACTGATTCATAAAGTTTAAGCTTTATGGTTTTATTGAATGCACTCTAACAACTCAACTAGAGTTAATTAAGCTTATCTTGCTAACCGACCGCAATAAACTCCATTCGGGTTAATTTGAATTTGAAGAGTTCCTTTCTTAATTTTTCATAAAGTTTTGTTACTTGAAATTAAGTTTAATCATAGTTAATCACATGTTGCTGAAGGCAATATCAACTTTGTCCACTTACCAGCTCCACAGCTAACTTCGAAATGTTGCCAGGATGCAGTCCACCGCCGGTTATTGTTGGTCGAAAAGCGGGAAAAAACGCGCGCGCTCCAACTTTTGGCGGTAAACGCTTCACTTCCGTCATTACTGTAACATTTACTTCGGTTATCAATTTCGTT